>OX393549.1:103575059-103595492 GCA_947650365.1 Chamaelirium japonicum
GCTGCGGCATGCGGTGCGTGCGGCATCGCACCGCAGCCGTGTGATGCACTGCTGCGTGCATCGCATGCACGCAACGCGTGCATCACACGGCTGCGGTGCGATGCCGCACGCACCGCATGCCGCATTCAAGCATTTCTCTCTCTCTCTCTCTCTCTCTCTATATATATATATATATATATATATATATATATATATATATATATATATATATATATATATATATATATATATATATATATATATATATATATATATATATATAGAGAGAGAGAGAGAGAGAGAGAGAGTAGTGATCGGGTGCGAAACATGCTAAAATCCCTTATTTGCGAAACCCAGCCTCAGCCGTCCGATCAACCGATTGAACGATCGGTATCCACCCCGCCCACCGACTGCAGCTGTTACTGTGGCGGGCACAGTAACAGCGATTTCGATGGGTGGGGTGAACCCTGGCCGTCCGATCGGCGTGAATCGAACGACCAAATAACTCTCCGGCCGGTTAAAATTTTTAACCGTTCGGTCGAATGATCGAACGGGTGAGATCCCATAAGAAACAATCAAATAGGACAAAAGGTAATTATTGTAATCATTACTTTTGTCCTATTTGATTGTTTCCCACGGGATCTCACCCGTTCGATTATTCGATCGAACGGTTAAAAAATTTAACCGACCGGAGAGATATTTGGCCGTTCGATTCACGCCGATCGGACGGCCAGGGTTCACCCCACCCACCGAAATCGCTGTTACTGTGCCCGCCACAGTAACAGCTGCGGTCGGTGGGTGGGGTGAACACCGATCGGTCGATCGGTTGATCGGACGGTTGCGAAGGGATTTTCGCATCTATTCGGGGTTTCGCAATAGATCAACCCTCTATATATATATATATATATATATATATATATATATATATATATATATATATATATATATATATATATATATATATATATATATATATATATATATATATATATATATATATATATATATATATATATATATATATATATATATATATATATATATATGGGCAAGGTAGCCTACTCCATAGAGTAGGTAACTTATCTACTCCATGGGTTAAATGGATGCCATGTGGCACTTTTTAATCGGAGATAAGACTTTATCAACTTAGGTTCATCCCTCCCAATAATTGTCAAGAAAAAAATTTGAGAAAAACACATGCCAAGTAGTATTTTTATCATGCAAAAAAAAATAGTTTTTACGATGCATAATTTACCGTTAAATTTGTTACAACTTGATCGAGTTGATTGAGAGTTTTTTCTTCGGTTTTTTTTTCATAATCCTAATCTATCCATTTTGGATTGACCATACATCAACAAAATACCCAATTTAAAAGTGTCCTGTGGCGTCTATTTAGGCCATGGAGTAGATAAGTAGCCTACTCCATAGAGTAGGCTACCCTTTCCCATATATATATATATATATATATATATATATATATATATATATATATATATATATATATATATATATATATATATATATATATATATATATATATATATATATATATATAGGGGTATGCTAGAATGCGGCATGCGATGCGTGCGGCATCGTACCGCAGCTGTCTGATGCACGCGCTGCATGCATGCGATGCACGCAGCAGTGCATCAGACGGCTGCGGTGCGATGCCGCACGCACCGCATGCCGCATTCTAGCACGTCTCTCTCTCTCTTTTTCTCTCTCTCTCTCTCTCTCTCTATATATATATATATATATATATATATATATATATATATATATATATATATATATATATATATATATATATATATATATATATATATATATATATATATATATATATATATAGAGAGAGAGAGAGAGAGAGAGAGAGAAAGAGAGAAAAAGAGAGAGAGAGAGAGAGAGAATACGGAGTATGAGCTGATAGCCCATTTGCTGGTATGAGCTGTCACCGGCAGCCATCCGATTGCCATCATCTCACCGTCCAATTTTTTTAAAAAAAATTAGCTGTAAAATAGCTGTATCAAATTTTTTTTTTTTACATTATCTCTCTCTCTCTCTCTCTCACGCACGAGCAGCAGCCCCAAACCAGCCCCCCCCCCTCCTCGACCAGCCTCCACCTCCGACTCTGACTCCCCAGACCCCGACCTCCCACCTTCCCGACCACCCTCCAGTGTCGATCGCAACGGCAGCTTCCCCTTTAGCGCCGATCGCAGCCCACCTCCCCCCGGTACTGATCGCAGCCCCCCTCTGGCGCCTGCACCCCCTCCTCTCCCCTCCGGCTCCAGCACCCCATCTTCGGCCACCTTCCCCTCCATCAGGCCAACCCGACTGGGGAATCACAGTCACCCCCTCTGGCAGGCACCCCCGACCGTCGGGGGTGCCTACCTGAGGGGGCGACTGTGACTCCCCAGTCGAGCTGGCCTAACGGAGGGGAAGGTGGCCGGAGATGGGGTACCGGAGCCGGAGAGGAAAGAGGAGGGGGTGCTGGCACCGGAGGGGGAGGAGAAAGGGGCTGCCGGTTTTTTTTTTCTTCCGATTTTTTTCTATAATCCTAATCTATCCATAATGAATTGACCATAGATTCACAAAATACCCAATTAAAAAATATTATGTGGCGTCTATTTAGGTCATGGAGTAGGTTAGCCTACTCCATATAGTAGACTATATATATGAGCTGCCAGTTTATTTCGGCGAAATGAGCAGCCACCCATTTGAAGCCTTTAGGAGTTTTAGAAAATGCTGACTTTTGTGAGCTTAAGCACCATACCTTAGATAGAACACCCACAAAAAATCAACGCATTCTAAAACTCCTAGGGGTATCAAATGTGCGAAGTTTTATCAAACGTCTGTTGTAACTGTTAATATGAATTATAAGATTTGATGTCCCTAAAAGTTTTAGAACGTGCTATGTTTTTGTGGGTGTTCTATCTAAAGTAAGGTGTTTATGCCTACAAGAAATCAGCGCACATTCTAAAACTCGTAGGGGTATCGAATGAGGGGCTACCCATTTTGCCGAAATAGGCTGCCAAACTATACTCTCTCTCTCTCTCTCTCTCTCTCTCTCTCTCTCTATATATATATATATATATATATATATATATATATATATATATATATATATAGGGCTGGGTTCCTATGACATGTCATAGGGAGTACCCTATGACATATGGTGAATTAGTAATGCTATAATGTTTAGAATGTGCTGAATTTTTTTTAGGGTGACCACCTTACCTTAGATAGAATGTCTACAAAAAATCAAAGCATTCTAAAATTTGTTGGGGCATCAAATGCTAGAAGCTTTATCGGTCATCCATTTTAACCGTTAAATTGAAAATCATATTTGATGCCTCTAGAAGTTTTAGAATGAGCCGATTTTTTGCGGGGATCTTATCTAAGATAGGGTGATCATCCTCATAAAAATTCAGAACATTCTAAATATTCTATGGTTACTAACTCACCATATGTCATAGGGTACTCCCTATGACATGTCATAGGAACTCATTTCCCATATATATATATATATATATATATATATATATATATATATATATATATATATGATGCATTGGAGTTTACATTTTATTTTATGGAAAGTTCAATTTTTTTTTTGAAAAGAACCCTAATTAACCGTCACCCGTCATCACCATGGTAGATGCATTCGAGTTTATTACACCGACAGATAATGAGACCCTGATCCACCACTCTTTTGCTTCTAATCCGCTTTCTTACTACTGTGTCAAAGTCTAAACTTATTTTTGTCGACATATCCCGTGCTCAGAATTCCATGGCTTTGGACGACAACGGTCCTTTCGTTGGCGCAAGTGGAACTGTTCAAGTATGGAGTGCTCATGTTGAGGGCAACGACTATACCTCGAATATGGTTTTTTGCACGAGCATCAACAGTAACAAATCCATACAAGATTTTATCGGGGTTGGAACGGCTGTAAGTTTCTTCACCTCTTCTATTTCTAGTTCCATCTATGTATGTTTATTATCAAATATTTGTATAAGGAAATTTCTTCTCTTTCTCTCTCTCTCTGAGCATCTCCAGCTCTTACTTAAATTTTTATTCAAATCTAAGTAAAAACTCAATTTGATTCAAAGTACTCCAGTCCTTACTCAAATTTGAGTAAAACCCAATATGATACAAACACTCCAGTCCTATTTCTCACATTGTTTACTCAATGTTAAGTAAAACTCAAAATTAGATGGCACATTTGTAAATAGGAAGGCTTTGAAAAATGACTGTAAGAATTTGGTATGGGGTTTGGAGTCTCCCTTGATTTGGTGAAAAATTTGAGTAAACTTAGTTTGATACAAGCCTAAGTAAAGGGCTGAAGCTATTTTTTAGACAATTTTACTTGGATTCAAATCTGGGTAACGATTTGAGTATTGGAGATGCCCTTATGTGATCCTCCTTTGCTATATGATGAGTGAGAACATAACAAATATACGTATTTGTTAGCCTTTTTTTTGGGTGCATTGAAGGGGAGATCATAACAGACCTTAGAGGTACCACAGCCTCGTGCAAGCAACAAAGAGTTGCCACTTCATCGAAAAAGAAACTGTCACATCCCGACGGAGACACCCACGGCCTAAAACGACACAAACATCGCCACACCGGCGAACAACCATATGGACACCAGCCCCAAAACCGCCACACCGGCGAGTCAACATCAGGGACAACATCCCACCACAAGCCTACATACCAGTGCAACAACAATGAAAAGAAAAAAATTGCCCATCTAAAGGCCATCAAAAACCCAAAATCAGAGGAGCCGCAATGTAGTCGGCACCACCGCGGGAAAGGACGCTGCCAACCAACACTCCAGGGCCGCCACTCCGTGCTGAGCAAGAATCTCCATCCACCATCGAGGTCAGGAGCTGCTGCAACGAGCCGTGGCTAGATCCATTGTACCTATTCAAAGGCCTCCGCACCGAGTAGCCCAAGCTATCGCACCTCGCCGGAGTTGAAGGGCCGTCGGACCTAAGGGGCAGCCGGAGGCAGGTCGCGAGACCAAAATCCCCAAAAAAAACAGGAACAAAAACCCTGTACACCCCTATCTACAGGGAATTGGAAGGAGGAAAGCACAGATCAGAATCTCGGAAAGGATTCTGTCGAAGATCCTGACCTCCATGGCGCCTCCAGCGGCGGCGGCAACCGAGGAGGCCAAGATATTTCCAGCAAAACCCTAAACTAGGGATTTGTTAGACTTGTGTTACATAGGGGTGTGCAGGATCCAAACCAATTCAATCAAACCGATCAATTTTGATCGGTTTCGACACACTCAATGGATCGGATCGGATTGAGTTTTTAAAAAACCGACAGATTGAATTAGTTGACGGATTTATAAATTCAAAACCGACCTAAACTTAACCGAACCGACATATGTACATACATATAATATTTTATTAAATATACCATATGTCCTCATATACCCTTGCTATCAATAACCATTGCAATATTGTAGGATGACTCAAAATTAGTTAAAAATCTTATTTAAACCTAATGGTTTGATAACAATTATTATTTTTTATGTTTGAACGAGGTCTTAATAGAAAATGGGGGGGGGGGGGGGGGGAGCCCAATAAGAACATGGTCCAAAGCCAAAACCAACCATCCAATTCAAACCGACTTTAATTAGATTGGATTGGATTCCAATATTAGTTCGGTTTGGATTGGATTGAAAATCCTCAAAACCAACCAAGATTGGATCGATTTGGGTTTTGCCTAGATAGATCGGTTTCGAACCGATACACACCCCTAGAAAGGATTTGTTAGAGTTATATAAGATGTTTATAGAAATTAAGGATTTGTTAGACTTGTGTACTGATAGAACACATGCATTAATCGTGCAGGTGTCCCCTGGTTTATTTGGAGACAACAACACCAGGCTGGCTCTTGTCTGGACTGTAAGATCCTACCTTATTTCTTCTATCCTCCGTCCTTTGAACTACGTACCATTATTAATTAATTGCCTATTTATTATAACTTTGGAAAATTAATTAAATGCAGAAGGACAACGAAAAGGGGTGGTGTTCCAACCTTGCCTGCCCAGGTTTTGTTCAGACCACCCAGGATAAAGTCCTCGGTTCTATCCTCAATGTTTCAGTTTATGCCGACCCAAATCGGCAATATGGGATAGATGTATCTATCTATCAAGTATGATCTCTCTCTCTCTCTGTCTCTATCTATATATCTACCAAGTATGACGACTCTCTCTCTCTCTCTACCAAGTATGATGACTCTTTCTCTCTCTCTCTATAGATATACCAAGTATGATGACTCTCTCTCTCTCTCCCAAATATGATGACTCTCTCTCTCTCTCTCTCTATATATATATACCAAGTATGATGACTCTCTCTCTCTCTACCTACCAAGTATGATGACTCTCTCTCTCTCTACCAAGTTTGATGACTCTCTCTCTCTATATATATATCTACCAAGTATGATGACACTCTTTCTACTAAGTATGATGACTCTCTCTCTACCAAGTATGATGACTCTCTCTCTCTCTATCTATATATCTACCAAGTATGGTGACTTTCTCTCTCTCTCTACCTACCAAGATGATGACTCTCTCTCTCTCTATCTCTCTCTCTACCAAGTATGATGACTCTCTCTCTATATCTATATATCTACCAAGTATGATGACTCCCTCTCTCTCTCTCTCTCTATCTATCTATCTACCAAGTATGATGACTCTCTCTCTCTCTACCAAGATGATGACTCTCTCTCTCTCTATCTATCTATATATCTACCAAGATGATGATTTTCTCTCTCTCTCTACCTACCAAGATGATGACTCTCTCTCTCTCTCTCTACCAAGTATGATGACTCTCTCTCTATATCTATATATCTACCAAGTCTGATGACTCTCTCTCTCTCTATCTATCTATCTACCAAGTCTGATGACTCTTTCTCTCTCTACCAAGTATGATGACTCTCTCTCTCTCTACCAAGTATGATGACTCTCTCTCTCTATCTATATATCTACCAAGTATGATGACTCTCTCTCTCTCTATCTATATATCTACCAAGTATGATGACTCTCTCACCCTCTCTACCAAGTATGATGACTCTCTCTCTCTATCTATCTATCTATATATCTAACAAGTATGATGACTCTCTCTCTCTCTCTCTCTCTCTCAGCTTTTGTCTTGATGATCGACTTGGTGTACATTAACTATTGACAGGACCAAAATTTGCAAAAATGGTGGGTGGCCATCAAGAATCATGAGATTGGTTACTTTCCGATGGAGGTCTTCACCGACTTCAGGGAGTGTGGCAGGGCTGAATGGGGAGGTATAGTCCTCAAGGGCCAGCCAGTTCCGACGACCCTCACTCAAATGGGGAATGGCCACTTCAGCATAGAAGGCCCAGCAAAGACAGGAGCCATTCAGAATGCTCTCGTCCGCAAGCGGGACGCCGGCGTCGTCAGACAGCCGCCTTCCGACTACGTCATCAACAGTCCTCAGTGCTACGACTTCACAGACCTTGGCCCGGCCCCACCCAAATTCCCCGGAAATTATTTTTTGTATGGAGGACCAGGCGCAGCGAACCCCAAGTGCATCTGATCCACCATTCTCTCTCATCTCTTCTTGGACTCAAAACTGTTTGCCAGATGATGATCAAGTGTTCTATTATGATTTAGTCTATTAATTCCCCTTTATGTTGTTGATCGAGTAAGTTTGGAGGTTGTGTCTGCATGCATGCATGCATGCAGATTGTGTGGTTTGCGTTATGAGTTGATGTGGTCATCTATGTAACATCTGGTCATGTGTTAGGAGGGTTTTTTTTTTTTTTTTGGTACTCCAATTAGACTAGTTAAGATCTTACAAAAGGGGGTCCCATGAGGTCCCTGTTACATAGGTCAATGACCTCCCGTCTAAAACTACTAGATGAAATACATGTCCTAGTTAAAACTCTAGCCCCTTTGGCCAGCAAGTCAGTCACTTGGTTGCCCTCTCGGAATATATGGGTGGCCCGGAACGTGTTGAATTTCCTAACTTTGCGGATGCAATCTTGCACCAAAGGTTGGTCTGAGTCATTTGTGCACAAGGCCCGAATAATCTGATCTGCATCACCTTCAACCCACAGCTGGCCCCTCCACCCCGAGTCTTCAACACATCTGATGCCTTCCCATAACGCATTGGCCTCTGTCACAAGAGCCGAGTGAGTGTAGCACGTGCACTCCCCGGTGTAGAGGATACCACCACTGCTGTTCCGAAGGATGAACCCCGCTCCCGCCTTCTCCAGCTTGCCGGTCCAAGCCCCATCAAAGTTAGGAGGTATTTCGGTCGTATGGTTATGACCACCTCTGATGTACTTAAAAAAATAAAAATTCCCCTTTACCATATATTTTCTCTTTATGCACAGGGTGTGGTCACAAATATAGGGGAAGAAGCTGGGATATTCTTGTAGGTAAACTTTAGCAAATAGTGCTTCCACTGCTAGGATGCAAGGGAAACGAGATGGATGCTGGAGAAGGGTTGGGTATGGTACCGAATTGCAAAATTAAGTGGAACCCATAATGAAAATATATACCATTTCGGACCTGGCCCTAAAATAAATATACCCGTGCCTATCGGCACTGTATCGTGCTTAGCCGCCTTTGACGGCAATACACCTATCGACATTACAGTGGACCGTCTTTGGTGGCAACACAAAAGTCTTTGGCAACAAAATACTTTCGACGACAACACCGGCATTCATAGGGACACTCATTTCCTCAGTCGTGTCGATTGGCACGAAGCGAGCGCCTTCGGCGCGACCAACTCCCCCTCCCCCTATAATCGATCAATCACAGTTGTCTCTATTCGAACGGATTTCTCGAGATCGACCCGATGGTTTGGAGCGGCCAAAATTTCAGCATGCGGGTTTATAGCCATTGATGTGAACAACGATCACGGGATGAACGGTCAGGTTTAGTGCAGTTTCAATGGGCCGGATTTTAGGGGTTTAGTGCAATAGTGCAGTTTAAATGGGTTGGGATTTGAAACCAATGAGAGATCGTGTGTTAATTTTTGAACGAATGGTTAGATCTATTTGGTTTTTTTTTATCCAACCAGCTTGTCCTAGTTAGCTTTTTTTGTTCCGTTTTGTCTATTCAGCACAAAACCGACGTCCCTTGTTATATAAGACTCAAATGGCTCCTTCATAAATAAGACAAGGTTAGTCATAATGTGAAATTACATATGTACCCAACTGTTAAACGATTAATGTTAGACAATCATGTATATATCTCCTGGTACCTCGAACGGTTATGACGTTATGGATCTTAGACGTCTGGATTTATTCGACAGCGGCATAGTGTGACTTGTTTGTTGGGGCTTGGTGCAACAGACGACTGTGATCAACTACCACGGTAGGATGATCCAATGTGGGTGCCATAGATCGACTGGTGTCAGCTGAATTATGTTCGTGAAGAAACGAATTCATATTTCTTCTTCGAGCCGAACCCTGTTTCAATTTATCGAAGGTCGAGGGACGCCAAGATTCAAGCACCAGAAACCACTTACGGGGCTCGAACCAGTCCAGGTGACCACTGCTCATTGTGTCATAAAGCATTACACCAATCAGGCAGGTGAAGGTCCTATACTGATCATGATTCAAAACCTACTCAAGGCTTGATCAGGATTCAAAACTTGCAAGTCTTAGCTGAGTTCAACACACAGATTCAGAGTATCAGGTTAGTAGGTCAAGCTGAAGGATTATTTCTGAACTGTAGGCTACTGAGTTCAGCAATAGGCCATGATGTATTAGAACTGGAGTTGAATCCATGCATATAGGCTTATGATTGTTGACAAAGATGTATATGGAGGATAGCAGATGGTTAGCACTTAGCACTAGATAGATAATCCAAGTGATTAAATGTCTCAACCTCAAGAAAAATTCTAATAGAGGCTTGAACACTATAAATGTTACAATGCATCGATTGGGAGGTTCAATGGCAAAAGGAAGACGATCGATTGGGAGCGTTTACACTGCACCTACGAGGTCGATCGATGAGGGCAATAGGGAAGGAGGAAAAGCAAGGACCATTGATGCACTTGAGAGTCCCTCTTGATGGGGTAAGGATTAAGGAACGGCCGTGGGTCCGTTCCTTCTCGAGGGTGGATTTGGTCCCTCCTTTTCTCTGTGCATAGGGGTTCATCGGAGGCCAGCTGTTTTGTGATCGAAGAGCCTAGATCGTGGGCTGCCTTCTCTTTGCCCAACTGATGTTCATCACTCGGCGTCGGGAGTCGTCTTCTCGCTGGATCTGCTGGGTTGGTCAGCTTTGACCCCCATCATGAGGATCTCCGACGGTGGATGTTCAGATCGCCACATCGGGGCGGCGAGGGGCTCATGGCGGCTTGCTGTGGTGGCGGAGGTCGGGGCAGCGTGGATGACCAACAACGACTCCAAGTTCCCTTCAAGCTATGCTTCTGGTGCGATGGAGGTTCACTTGTTTTTGAGTTTTTGCGTGATGTTTGTTATGTTTATTTTTCTTTTGGGTTTCCTTTGTGGCCGATGGGCCATGGTGTTTGTGGCTCCGGAGGAGGAGCCCTCCCTTTTGTTCCTTGTGCCACAATCTAGTGGTAGTCTTTGTAGGTGTGCAAGTTGTGGCACAGTTGTCAGTTTTCCACCGGACGACGGCCGTCTTTCCCCACCTACAGGTGGTTTCCTATGCTGCGCCGGCATGTGGCGCCTTCTGGAGGTCAGTTTGTGACCTCCCCTCTGATAATACCAAAAAAAAAAGGATTAAGGCAAACCAGTATCAGTTTATTTTGGGCAGGTTGGAAGCGAAACTCTCAGGGTGGAAGGCAAAATCTCTTTCGCAAGCGGGGCGTCTTGTTCTTCTTGTGGGGAACGACTTCTTCATCTAGTATCTTGGATTGTTATAACCAAAGAGCGAGATCAAAGAGGTCGGGGGGTGGAGAGCGGAGCTTAGGTGGCTGCGACACTGGGGGGAAGATCTGTGTAGCTACAGTGAAATCACTATAGCAACCCGGCGAATGAATACTCTTTTTGAATTAAATATATAATATTACTACAGTTAAATCACTGTAGCAATCGTGGCGAATAGATACTCATTCTAAAAGACGAATGTATACTCCTGCTGTAGCGATTTCACTATAGCAACTACTACATGCACTGTATCAATCAACGAATGTATACTATTATTGGAGACAAATGCATACTCTTATTACAGGGGTAGCTTTGTGATTTAGAGAAATGAAAAACAATTTAGGTTAGGCAGTTACTGTACAAATGTGTGCTTCAGGAGGGACGGGGTGTTATATATGCTAACTAATTGTGTCTTAGGGATAAAATTATCATTTAAAAAATTCAGTTATTTGCATATTTGCGGCAAACTTCAACTATACTTCAATTAAACAGGGCATTTATATTTATTAAAAAAATCTTTGCCCCATCCCTCCAAGTCATGTTTGTCGTATGAGGTGACATGTAGGGCTATGTAGGGCTACAACTTGGGCAAGTTTGACCCGACCCATCTTAAGACCAATCCGAATTTTGGGTGGGTTTGGATTGATGTATTTGAAAATTGGGTTAGGTTAGGGTTGAAAAAAAACAACTCAAGTTGAATTTGGGTTGGAGTTGGGTTAAGACGTCGAGCAACCCAACCCAACCCGAGTTCCCATGTATATCTCTGAGTCTGTGATATATAAGTAATAATCACAACCATTCTGAGTGCTCATATGTTGGGGGTCACAGTCATAGCCATCTGTTTCACACAATCCCATATTATTTATTTGATTCTTGCTTATCAAATAAAGACATTATTGAATGATCTAGTAAATTGCACGAGTAGAAATGCAAAAAAATTGTAGAGTAGTGTTCTCAACTATAATTTCTTTTTAGATTTTGATCTTCAAAGTGTAAAATTTTAAATAATAAATATACCCAACTTACACAACTCGATCCATCCTAACACCTTGGGCTAACCTGAGTCCAACCTGAGCATAAATTTTTACTTGGTTGGACTTGGGCTAGGCATCTCGGGTTGGAGGTTGGCTTGGGTTGGGGGTTTTAGTACTTAGGTTGGACTTGGGTTGACCCCCAACCCGACCCAACATGCTTGAGTTGCAGCCCAAGTGACGGGTGTGTGGAATGGCAGAATCGGAGCTTGATAAGAGCTTCTTCAATGGGTGCACGAGCAACCACGGTAACATCTCACAACTGGTAGGTTTCGAAACCTCATCTAACCAGTAGGGGTGGGACTCGGGCGGGTTGAAGGATCTACCTGTGCCCAACCCAACCAACACACCTAAACCTATTTTGCCCGTGGAACCTCAACCTGTGCTTGCATGCTCGGTTGCTCCGATTACCGAATTTGCAAAAAAAAAAAAATTGGACAGATTGATCAGATTCCGTACTAAAACAATACTTTACACCACCAAAGAGAAAAAGAGACGAGCATGAGGATAAGATAAGAACATAGGGTTTTTCGACCATGTGAGGTTGGACTTCTTTTTCTCAATTGTGAATTTGGGATTTATATATGGACTACAGGATTAGTCGAACACTCGAGCGGGGTGTGCGTACGAGTCGAGTGATTATGTGTCACTAATCGATGCACCACTTTAGTACAATGAGATTAGATTAATAGACCGACAAAAGTGAGATGCAAGTATGCCACAGTACTCAGGTTCCTCTTTTTGGGTAAGGTTGGTATCAAAAATCATCCAAATTAAAATCGGTTGATTTTTTTTTATCCAAACAAGTAGGTTGCAGCACACAACTGATTGCTGAAACTCACCAACGATATCTAAATCTTTTCAACCACCAGTTGTGCCACATCAATCGCCCGGCAAATTCAAAAAAATCTTCGGGATGAATAGCATTGCTCTTTTATAAAGTAAACTTTTCGGGCAGATGAATACCTTACCATCATGCTTTCAAACTTCAATCAAAATTATAAAATTTTGACAAAATATTTTAATTTCTACCACCAAAAACAAAAAGAGGATCAAAAGCAACATGACAGTCGATAATGATCAAAATTTCGATAAATTTCGAGCAAAATTTCAATCAATTTCGTTTTAAGAACTGAAACTATAAAGATCAAATTTTGATCAATTTCGGTTTACGGGAGGTGGACGAAACCAAAATTTAAAACCTTGCTCTCTTGCTGAAGTACCCTAAATCACAAAGTGCGGTCGATCCAACAATGAAAGACACGAAACAAAAGGCAACAAAATAAAACTTAGAGCTAGGTCAACTTTTTAATCTCTTGTTGGGTGAGCTACTAATGAAACACCTTCAATAAAACTAAAGGTGCTATCAGCGAAACTCCCATCATCGCTTTCGGCCTCCCATGAATCAGATAAACACACAGATCAAGCTTATCTGGGATTATGAAGGCACATTTCTTTCGAAGCCACAGGTGTCATCTTCGTGCCCACGACACTGAATGAGTTCTAGGGCTCCCCACGACTGATGAACCTCCAATTAGTTGCGACATTCAAATTAGCGAGAGAAGAATGTGGTGTCCAGTCGGTTTTCTACCGTCTTAACGTTTCAGTTAACGCACACACTAGTGTGCACTTGAGGGAAACCGATTACTTTCCTCCTCTTTAGTAAAACTTTCTGTCTACCAAACGCAGCTAGTCCGAACGAAGTCTGCCCTAGCAACAAATTTCGACTCGTCACAAGAACTAGGTCAGCTCCAATTCATACATCCAGAGGCCAAACGCTAACCGCAAACATTAGCGGTCCTTCGTCTTAAACCTAACTTGTTATCAGGATTGACCAAGTTTTCCATGTTTGCTTGTAGATTTTCTTGACCAGCAAAAAGTGGTTGGGTGACAACCACTAGGAATGTAGTTGAGAAACTTCAAAGGGGATTTTAAGTGATTTTCGGTTAAACATGAGGGGTAAAGTGCAATTTTCCCTTAATTTATGTGATAGATTGAATCAATAACAGAAAAACTAATATTTTGAAATAAATCAAATATTATGATAAAAAAATATTCCTATATAATTTTTGAAGACCCAAAGAAGATCTAGAGCTAACATACGTGCTTTTGGATCAAGGTTAAGGTGGAATTCAAGAATTTATTTATGATCAGTTTCATGAAATTAATAATGGGTAAAATACACTTTACCCCCTTGAAGTTTAGCCCAAAATCACTGAACCATCCTTGAATTTTTTTTTTTTGATCCAAATCGGTTTCTATAGCTCTAAATGTTAGCACAATACCCGTTCTGTCAACAACTAAATTTCAAATTTTTTTTGGTAATTTCTTATAATCAAAACAGATTTGAAGGGTGCGCAAAATGTAGTTTAGTACAGAGGGGTTCAGTGGTTTAAGGCTAAATTTTAGGGGGGGTAAAGTGAAATTTAACCAATAATCATTGAATCAGAAAAAAAAAACATGGGGGGTAAAGTGCAATTTTCCCTTAATTTATGTGATGGCTTGAATCAATAACAGAAAAACCAATATTTTGAAATAAATTGAATATTATGATAAAAAAATATTCCTATTTAATTTTTGAGGGCGCAAAGAAGATCTAGAGCTAACATACGTGCTTTTGGATCAAGGTTAAGGTGGAATTCAAGAATTTATTCATTATCAGTTTCATGAAATTAATAATGGGTAAAATACACTTTACCCCCTTGAAGTTTAGCCCAAAATCACTGAACCATCCTTGATTTTTTTTTTTTGATCCAAATCGGTTTCTATAGCTCTAAATGTTACCACAATACCCCTTTTGTCAACAAGTAAATTTCAAATTTTTTTGGTAATTTCTTTATAATCAAAACAGATTTGAAGGGTAGGCAAAATGTAGTTTAATACAGAGGGGTTCAGTGGTTTAAGGCTAAATTTTAGGGGGGGTAAAGTGAAATTTAACCAATAATCATTGAATCAGAAAAAAAAAACATGGGGGGTAAAGTGCAATTTTCCCGTAATTTACGTGATGGCTTGAATCAATAACAGAAAAACCAATATTTAAACATAAATTGAATATTATGATAAAAAAATATTCCTATTTAATTTTTGAGGGCGCAAAGAAGATCTAGAGCTAACATACGTGCTTTTGGATCAAGGTTAAGGTGGAATTCAAGAATTTATTCATTATCAGTTTCATGAAATTAATAATGGGTAAAATACAATTTACCCCCTTGATGTTTAGGCCAAAATCACTCAACCATCCTTGTTTTTTTTTTTTTGATCCCAATCGGTTTCTATAGCTCTAACTGTTAGCACAATACCCCATTTGTCAACAACTAAATTTCAAATTTTTTGGTAATTTCTTTATAATCAAAACAGAATTGAAGGGTGGGCAAAATGTAGTTTAGTACAGAGGGGTTCAGTGGTTTAAGGCTAAATTTTAGGGGGGGGTAAAGTGAAATTTAACCAATAATCATTGAATCAGAAAAAAAAACATGGGTGGTAATGTGCAATTTTCCCGTAATTTACGTGATGGCTTGAATCAATAACAGAAAAACCAATATTTTAACATAAATTGAATATTATGACAAAAAAATATTCCTATATAATTTTTGAGGGCGCAAAGAAGATCTAGAGCTAACATACGTGCTTTTGGATCAAGGTTAAGGTGGAATTCATGAATTCATTCATTATCAGTTTCATGAAATTAATAATGGGTAAAATACACTTTACCCACTTGAAGTTTAGCCCAAAATCACTCAACCATCCTTGAATTTTTTTTTTTGATCCAAATCGGTTTCTATAGCTCTAAATGTTAGCACAATACCCCTTTTGTCAACAACTAAATTTCAAATTTTTTTGGTAATTTCTTTATAATCAAAACAGATTTGAAGGGTGGGCAAAATGTAGTTTAGTACAGAGGGGTTCAGTGGTTTAAGGCTAAATTTTAGGGGGGGTAAAGTGTAATTTAACCAATAATCATTGAATCAGAAAAAAAAAAACAGTACTCCATGTTGATCAATCTCTATGGGGTGGGGGCAGCAAAAAAACAATAAAGATTGAAATTTGAGGAACATAGCAGATAGAAAAAATAATAATAATAGAAATTTCGTAGAAAACAGGAAAAAAAAAAAGGGAAAAATGAGAAGGGGTTGTGGAGATGTGGAGAAGATGATTGTTAGAGGTTTCAATGGAGAGTGAAACCCTAACTGCCCATCTTCACCCTTTCAATCAATTTAGCAGGAATCACTTTCGGCAACAGATGCATCTTTACACCGCACCACGCCGATACACACTATCCTGCTTCTCATCAGTGAATAGAGAGAGAGAGAGAGAGAGAGAGAGAGAGAGAGAGAGAGAGAGAGAGAGAGGGGGGCGAATGGAGGACGAACAAGAGAGATAAGAGAGAGAGAGAGAGAGAGAGAGATGGAGGCGGACCAACGCTGTGTTAGGGTTTCAACCAGGAACAGAATTGTATATATAAAGGAGGAGGGGCCCCTGAAGGGTATCTTATTACGAAAATACCCCTAAAGGTATAGGACCCGACCAATATATCGGAGTAGGGCTGGCAATTTCGGACCCGACACGGCAGACCCGACACGACCCGACACTAAGTTAGCGGGTCTGGGTCAGGGCTAAACGGGTTCGGGTCGTAAATGGGTCGACACGATAGACCCGTTTAATAAACGGGTCCGGTCCGGATTTAGGGTCTGGACATGGTAGACCCGGGAAGACCCGTTTAGTATTCAACGGGTCGTGTCGGGTCGGGTCTACCCGCAATTCAATACTATAATATATAATACCAGCGGGTCTTTCGGGTCAGGTTGGGTCGAGTCGGATTGGGTCGGATCGTGTCAGCTGAATAGACCCGGGTGGTAAACGGGTCTTATCGGGTCTACCCGTTTATTAGCGGGTCGGGTACGGGTTTAGGATCTAGACACGATTAGTTAAATGGGTCGGGTCCAGGTCTGGGGGTTTTGGACACGACACGAACCCGACCTGACCCGACCCATTGCCACCCCTATATCGGAGAAACGGATGGGTCGGAGCTAGGGATAGGCAAGGGAATCCGAAAACCCGACCGAAACTTTAATTATGGGAATAGATTTTGTACGCAAAACAAGGTTTGGGGGTAGGGTATAGGAGTCACCCGATCAACTTTCGGGTATGGGTATAGATACCTAAAAACCCATTGCCCGAAACCAGATTTTCCTTCTAACTTGTAAATGCTAGATAATATGGTTGGACTCCATACACAATATGATACACCTAAATTCTCTAAAACAAAACTTCTCTATCCCTACCAATACCCAATTTCCGAAGGGAACAAAAAAAACACACTACTGAAACCCAAATGGGTATGAGTAGGGTATGGATCCTGCCATGCCCAACTGGGTAAGCTTAGGATCCAATCCGAACCCGACCCGTTGTCACCCCTAGTCAAAGCATGAGTACATTAGGCTCCATAGGAAAACAATCGTAATGCGGCCTACTAAAAAAGATATAAGGTAGATTGCCGTCCCCTGATTTTGTTTCAACCTTTTTAAAGAGGTTGGAACATTCACGGCTCTCTCATGGGTCCATTTTAAAGGACTTTTGGTTATTTTGCCATGATTAATAGCTTGAAATGACATGCATGCCCTTGAATGTTCCAACCTCTTAAAAGGAGGTTGGAACAAAATCGTTCCCTGAGGTTTGGCATAAATACAATAACACCCGTTCACCTTTGAAACATCGTACTGACCTGATATTTTATTGTAGTAAAACCTTTATCAGCTTCTTTTTTATATGGTTGGGATATGTTGACAATCCGTTTTCTTGACAATCCGTCATTTTATCGGACTAGAGGTTTTAGAATTAACTGATTTGTTATGAGGATGGTCACTATGGCAAGTTAATCATCCTCACAAAACATCAACAAATATCGAAACCGCCAAGGACATCAAATGTTAGAAGCTTTTTTAACCGTCCATTTGAACTATTAATTTAAATAACACATTTGATGTCCTTCAATATTTTAGAATTTACTGATTTTTTTGTTAGAACGATCACAATAGCATTCTAAAACCTCTATCCAACGATTGTTGTGGGTTGTCAACGGATTGTAAATTTACATCCCATTTTGAGTTGTCAACCAATCCTAACCCTTATATATATATATATATATATATATATATATATATATATATATATATATATATATATATATATATATATATATATATATATATATATATATATATATATATATATATATATATATATATATATATATATATATATATATATATATATATATATATATATATATATATATATATATATAGAGAGAGAGAGAGAGAGAGAGAGAGAGAGAGAGAAATGCTATAATACGGTTATGCGGTAAGTGCGGCACCGCACCGCAGCCGTCTGATGCACCGCTGCATGCATCGCATCAACTAAACCTCCCTCTCTCTCTCTCTCTCTCTCTCTCTCTCTCTCTCTCTCTCTTGATCAACTAAACCTCCGACCCCCCGACCTTCCCCTCCGGCTCCGGCAATCTATTCCGGCAACACCGACACCCGACCGGCCCTTCCGGTGACATCTGCAGCCCCGACCGCCCTTCCCCTCCGACTCCGGCGCCGATCGACCCCCCCCCCGACGGCGCCGAGCTCAGATCGACACCACCCCACCCGCCGGCGCTGAAGTCAGGGCTGCGGTCGGGGAGGGGGATTGATCGGGGGGGTATAGCCGGAGCCGGAGCCGGAGGGGGAAGGGGGGAAAGGTCGGGGTCGGGGGGGGGGGGGGGGGGGGGGTGTTTAGTTGAGAGAGAGAGAGAGAGAGAGAGAGAGAGAGAGAGAGAGAGGAGAGAGAGAGAGAGAGAGAGAGAGGGATAATCCCAACCATCCATTAGATCTGATCCGATGGATGGGATCATTAGTAAGCCCCATTAGTAAGAGCCCATTAGTGAGAGTATCCCTCCCCATATATATATATATATATATATATATATATATATATATATATATATATATATATATATATATATATATATATATATATATATATATATATATATATATATATATATATATATATATATATATATATATATATATATATAGAGAGAGAGAGAGAGAGAGAGAGAGAGAGAGAGAGAGGAATGGGATACTGCCTATCAAAGCAACATTTTTTGCTGCTTTGAGACATTGTTTGACCATCCTAGAAGTTTTGGAATTTGATGAAATTTGGTGAGGGTGTTGTCTAGGGTAAGATGATCATCCTCACAAATTTTCATCAAATTCCAAAACTTCTAGGGGGTTCAAATGGTCGAAGCAAAATCAGTCGTCTGCAGTCGCCGTTAAAATCTGCAGCATTTTGCTTCGACCATTTGACCCTCTTATAAGTTTTGGAATTTGATGAAAATTTGTGAGGATGATCATCTTACCCTAGACAACACCCTCACCAAATTTCATCAAATTCCAAAATTTCTAGGATGGTCAAACAATGTCTCAAAGCAGCAAAAATGCTGCTTTGATAGGCAGCATCCCATTCCTCATATATATATATATATATATATATATATATATATATATATATATATATATATATATATATATATATATATATATATATATATATATATATATATATATATATATATATATATATATAGAGAGAGAGAGAGAGAGAGAGAGAGAGAGAGAGAGAGAGAGAGAGATAGAGAGAGAGAGAGAGAGAGAAAAACGGGAGGTGAGCTGCCAGCCTATTTTTTTTATTTAAGCTGTCACTAATAGTCGTTCGATTCGCATTGCTTATAGGATTTTGATCGTGCGTATTTCAGCTATATTATAGCACAACTGTAATACAGCTGTTTTCAAACACTCAAGCCCAACCATCTCTCTCTCTCTCGTGTTGAAGCCCGACCACCGACAGCTTCGGCGCCGATCTCCTCCGTCACCTCTGGCAGCCACCATCGACGGAGGGGGACAGCTCCGGCGCCGATCTCCTCCGTCACCTCCGGCAGCCACCACCGACGGAGGACACTCACGCCCAACCCTCTCTCTCTCTCTCTCTCTCTCTCTCTCTCTCTCTCTCTCTCTCTCTCTCTCTCTCTCTCTCCTCCATCACCTCCGGCGCCGATCTGCAGCACCCTTCCCCTCCGTCGAGCACCTCCCGGCAGCCCCGACCACCGGATCCGGCAGCCCCCTTCCCCTCCCCTTCCGGCATGCCCCAACGTCCCGATCTAACCCCGTCGGTCCCCCACCCCCTCTAATCTCCTCCTTCCCCTCCGGCAGCCACCCTCGACGAGGGGAAGGGGGCTGCCGGATCGGGTGGTCGGGGCTGCCTTGACGGAGGGGAAGGGAGCTGGTGGTGGTCGACGGAGGCGGCTGGATCAGTGCCGGAGGGGGATGAGAAGGGTGAGGGTGCTGCCGGATCGGGAGGTCGGGGATGCCTGCGGGAGGTTGCTCGACGGACGGGAAGGAAGCTGCCGGTGGTCGGTGCGGTGAGCCGGAGGCGGCTGGATCGGCGCCGGAGGGGGAGGGGGAGGGGGAGGAGAAGGGTGAG
>OX393549.1:104291585-104459085 GCA_947650365.1 Chamaelirium japonicum
ACACTAGATCGCGTGTTAAAGCCCGTGCCTGTCGGCACGCAAAAGATTTCGAAGGCGGGACAATATTTTGAGGGAAAGAAAAATATTTTGAGGGTGATAACATTTCGTGAGCAGTGACAATATTTTGAGAAAAGTGACAATATTTCGTGGGGACAATATTTTGAGGGAAAGAACAATATTTTGAAGGCGATAACAACATTTCGTGAGCGGTGACAATATTTTGAGAAAAGTGACAATATTTCGTGGTCGCCTTCCATATATTTGGAAATGTAACGGCCGCCTTCGGCGGCAACACACCTATAGCGGAGAAAATACACTCGTGGCTGTGTGTAAAACATAATCGAACGGCTCTTTATTTGGACTTATAGCCTCACTTAGCATTCGGAGCAAAACGCCCAACATCAAAAATATGGCACGTGATAAGTTAAAGCCAAAACTCAATCACAACAGTCTGTTACACCCAACTTATGTGATGAGTCACACTCAGCCCAAATTACATCTAAAATATTGTTGTGATTCAGTTTCGGCTTCAAACACAACTATATGTTGTACTAAACTCGTTCAGTGAATCGCACTTAGTCCGAAATGGCATGCAAAAAGAACAGAGGGTAGTTTCAAGTTTACTAATAAAGGCAAGGACATTAGGCTAAATGAAATTTTAGGGGTCCCTGTTCACGTGATGGATCTGTTATTAGGGACCTCTCACACATTAACCCAAAAAAAATCCTCTCTCTCTCTCTCTCTCTCTCTCTCTCTCACCAGGGTGGTGCGGCTGCCGAATGATGCAACAAAGGGTGGGCATGGATCCTCAAAATCAGATAGCAACAAAAAAAAAAAAACATCTAACCTATAAAATATGAGTTCATATGTTTGTTAATCTCCGACAACAAATGTTTGATGTATTAGCTTGGAACATATTTTGAGTGATAAAACCTCTCTAAATAAATAATTCCACTTGGTAATTCCACATCCATCATGCCAAGACAATATGAAAAATAAGATTTGGAAATGTTTATTTGCCTTCCATAGAAAAATCCTGATCTTTTCATGTAACGAATGAGGGACAAAAAAATATGCACATCATTAATCATACATGTTGGCAATCCAGCTACATTGTGTGGTACAAAACGATAGCATATACTCTAATCTTCAATGGTGTTCACAGTGGGATCTGGATCATATGGATACCCTATAACAATCTTTAGGTTGGAATCCAAGTAGCATAGATTCGGGCATGGCTGCTGTACCGAAATTTAGAATCTGCAGGAGAAAGAAAAAGATAAAAAAACAATGCATCCACAATTAAATATAGTATACCACCAGGGCCAGCACAATGGAACCCCAACTTACTCATAAGCTTTAAAGTCATCATCCAATTCCTAAGAATCCTTTTATATCCTTAACTGATCTGCTGAGATTAAATTCATCTTATAATTTATCAAAATCACATCCTAAGATGTATTCAATGTGAAAGAAGCATTCAGACATTTGCCACTCTATTTAATAAAATTTACCTGATCAGTTGAGCGTCGCTAGGAAGCAGTGGATGGATTGCCGCGTTGTCAGGATCTGGTGAAGCCGGTGGAAGGGCTGATGCCTCAAATTGTCTGCATGCAGCAAAAAAAGGTAAAAAACAATGCATCCACAATTCATGAAATATATATTGTACAGCTTTCAGATTGTCTGTATGCAATGTGAAAGCTGTACTAAAAATTATGGTACCCAATGTACAGCTTTCAGATTTTAGTACAGCTTTCACATTATTATGGTACCCAATGTACAATCTTTTAGTACAGCTTTCACATTGCAATGTACATTATTATGTATGCAATGTGCAGCTTTCACATTGCAATGTAAAAGATTGGGTAACATCTTTTAGTACTAAAACATCTTTTAGTACATTGCAATGAAAAGTACATTGCATACTAAAAGATTGGGTATGCAATGTACAGCTTTCACATTGCAATGTACAGCTAATGTGATTTTAGTACAGCTGTACTAAATATTATGGTATCCAATGTACAGCTTTCAGATTATGGTACCCAATGTAGCATTCTGTAGCTTTTAGATTTTTCTCAGAGTATGGTTGAGAACATGGTTACTACCCAATGTAGCATTACAGAATGCTACTACTATGGTACCCAATATGAGGCTTTCAGCTTTCACATTGAATACAGACAATTTGAGGCTTACAGAATGCTACTACTATGGTACCCAATGTAGCATTCTGTAGCTTCATCACATTCGAGCATGGCTGCTGTACCGACATTTAGAATCTGCAGAAGAAAGAAAAAGATAAAAAAACAATGCATCCACAATTAAATATAGTATACAGTGAACAATGGCCCAATGGAAGCTACTACTATGGTAGCCAATGTAGCATTCTGCATTCATTCTGTATACAGTGAACAATGGAACAATGAAACAATGGAAGTTACTACAATGGAAGCATAACTATTCATCACATTCATTCTGTATACAGTGAACAATGGAAGCATAACTATTCACTGTATTCCATTGTTCCACTGTATTCACTGGAACAATGGAACAATGGAAACATAACTCGGCCACAATGATGTGAGGAGGCCATAAAGACTTGAAGGGGCCATCAATGACGCCGTCTCTATCAACCCGACCCGACCCGACCCGACCCACACCACACCCAAGGATCTCTCTCTCAACCCGACCTAACGCTCGAGAGATAGAACTGAAAAAAAACAATGGTAAAACTGAAAAACAAAACAGAGAAGAACCTTGGAGGGTTGAGAGAGAGAGAGAGAGAGAACTGGAAAAAAAACAATGCTGAAACTGAAAACAAAATAAAGAAAACCTTGGAAAAAAAAAGAGAAACAAAACCTTGGGGTTTGAAGAGAGAGAAACAGACAACTGAAAAAAAAATCAGAAAATAACAAAAAAGAAGAGAATCTGCTAAAACTGAAAAAAAAAAAAACAAAGAAGAACCTTGGGGGTTGAGAGAGAGAGAGAGAGAGAGAGAGAGAGAGAGAGAGAACTAAAAAAAAAACAATGTTGAAACTGAAAAAAGAATAGAGAAAAGCTGGGAAAAAAAATCAGAGAAGAACCTTGGGGTTTTAGTTGAGAGAGAGAGAGAGAGGGGGTTCAGTTGAACATGCTAAAATTGAAAAAAAAAAATAATAGAGAAAATCCATAGCTTTTCGGAAAAAAAATAATAGAGAAACTGGAGTTGTTAATGGCTTGTGTCAGCCTGTTTTTAGAAAAAAACAATGCTGAAACTGAAACTGTGCATTTCAGAAACTGTTTTTAGAAACAGCTGACAGTTGGGAAAAAAAAATCAAAAGCTGAAAAATGCATTGTTACTGGATCTCTCAACAGCTGACAGTCACATGGAGTAAGACAAACCCGGTTTCGATCCTGTGATCATCCAGAAAAAAAGGGCACACCACCCATATGCTCACCATAGAGGGGAGCTTCAGAGAATGTATGAGATCTTAATACATTCTTTTGATAAATATCGACGCAATATAATAAACATAAGGCATTAATACTTTTGATTCATCAACCACAGCTGCCAGTACCAAAATGCAAAGGATGATAAAAACAAAAATTGAGTTCCCCATCTCATGCAATATACCTCTCTGAGGGATTTCTCAAAAAAAAAAAAAAAGTGTCAACCAAGATTTTCTATATTAACGTTGTACTATTTTTCTGCTAATCCAATAGGAGACTACTACTGCAACAAAGAAAAATTGGATATAGAAGAATAATTGCAAGAGAACAATCAAGCATGATAATTGCAAGAGAACTTCTGAATTACCTTCAAAACTCCAATATCACAAACTTAAATAACAATCTATATGAAATAAACATCCAATTCCATAAAATAAAGACTGCAATCACCGAATATACCAAATGATGCACTTTTTGGCATGCCTCTCAATTACATAGGTATCATAAAAAAAAAAAAAAAAGACAGTTGAGTGCTTAATACATTATCATCGGATTCGTTTGAAAAGAAATAAATAAAGGAGAACTATAAGATCATTACACAACAATGGATCAAAGAATTTTAGATCAATTCTACAGAAAACGAAAGAAGGAAAAACAATCAGAAAAATCGGGTATGAGAGAGAGAGTATATCAAAGCCAGAGTAGAGGATATAATGTGATTTAGTGTATTTGGTTGCTTGCCGGCCGGGACTTGGTGCGATTCAATGCCTGCACCTCCCCCGCTATCCTATGCATCATCCCAGATCTCGGCAGCCACCCCAAGCCACCTGCACCTCTTGTTCTTCGTTCCTATCTCTGGTGATCCCCCTAGCCATCTTAGGCATTCCCCCGACGTCCCCCAAGCCACCCCCTCCAGGCATTTTAAGCAAAGAGGAAACTTGAGATTATTAAAACGATAAAAAAAAAACTGAGATTATAAAAAAAACTGAGACTATAACTTACCACATCCAACTTGAACCCAGTCATAGGGAGAAGCTCCAAGCCTCAAACCCCAACAGTAATGTTCAAGGTTTTTTCAAAGTTGAAAGTGGGCTTTGAAAAAACATTGAGCATTATGAAATTTTTATTTGCAGATTAAAAAAAAAACCCACCTGGTTCTTGGCTCGAACTCGAAAGCAAAAACCCCAACCAAAATCGATCCCTCGTGAAACCACCAAAACTGGATATCGCAAGAAAAATCGATTTTGTAGCAAATATGATCCCAATAATCCAGAAGAGAGAGAGAGAGAGAGAGAGAGAGAGAGAGAGAGAGAGAGAGAGAGAGAGAGAGAGAGAGAGAGAGAGAGAGACCATTACCTGTAACATCCATCAGCGGGAGGCCTGTTGCCGTCTTTGATCCTTCTACAGACGTCTCACCTCTCGCGCCAAATCGTCGTTGGGGGGAGCATGGGGTGCCGGTGTGGTTGTAAGGGGGCGGCGTAGTGTGCCGTTGCCGATGACATCGTCATCACAGGCGGCGGAGACGGGGGAGGTCGCGGTGGCGCCGCGTGGTCGAGCAGAACATGAGACCGGAGAGGGAGAGGAGAGAAGAGGGGTCCGGGGGGGTTGTGATCACCATAACAGCCGGCAGAGGAGAGGGAGGAGTTTTATTCGGGGCGAAATCGTGGTTTTGTGGGATCGTGGGTTCGAGAGAGAGATCGTGCCTCAAATCCAGCAGCCCTCACCCCCTCAAATCGCGCATGCCCTTCAATCGCCACAGCCCGCTCATCCCCTGCCCTTCGATCCCGCCGTTCGATTAAGAGAAAGCCGAGAGAGAGGCGAGAGAGAGAGAGAGAGAGAGAGAGAGAGAGAGAGAGAGAGAGAGAGAGAGAGAGAGAGAGAGAGAGAGAGAAAGAGAGAGAGAGAGGGCAGTTATAGATTTGGGAGGGCTGGCTTTGGGATCGGATCGATCACCTCATCACCCCCTTAAATCCTGCAGCCACGCCCCCATCAAATTCAGAGGGCCCTTCGATCATACCACCCCGATCGTCCCCGCCCTTCAATCGTTCAATTAAAACAAAACCGAGAGAGATAGATAGAGACACGCAGTGAGATCTTGTCCTTTGATTTTATAACCGCCTCTTATGTTTGTACCGAACGGCTCTCTTTATCCATTCGTAGTGAAATATTTTATATATATATATATATATATATATATATATATATATATATATATATATATATATATATATATATATATATATATATATATATATATATATATATATATATATATATATATATATATAGGGGACGGGGAGCCTGGACCTCAGGTGAAGCGTCTACGGTGCACCTGAGCCCGGATGCATGACACCTGTCCCAGCCGGCCAAAATCCCGACCGCATACAGCCCCGTCCGCGACCATAATTTCGGGCCAATTATCAGCCGTCCGATCGATCGAATCGAACAGACGACATTCGCCTGATCCTCGCTGTTACTGTGGCGGCCACAGTAACAGCCCGGGTGAATCCCGTCCGTTCGATTCAGTCGATCGGGCGGTTGAAAAAAAATTCGCGATTACTGTAGCGGCTACAGTAATCGCAAGAATGATTTCAACCATTCGATCGATTGAATCGGGTGGTTGAAAAAAAATTCGCGATTACTGTAGACGCTACAGTAATCGCGAGAATCCCTTCAGCCGTCCGATCGACTGAATCGAACGGACGGGATTCACCCGGGCTGTTACTGTGGCCGCCACAGTAACAGCGAGGCTCAGGCGAATGCCGTCCGTTCGATTCGATCGATCGAACGACTGATAATTGGCCCGAACTTATGGTTGCGGACGGGGCTGTATGCTGTCGGGATTTCGGCCGGCTGGGACAGGTGTCATGCATCCGGGCTCAGGTGCAGCGTAGACGCTGCACCTGAGGTCTAGGCTCCCCTTCCCCATATAATAAAAATCCTTATAGGCCTTCGTTGAGTACTCTCGGACTTTTGTGTTGAGTTGGCGCCTCAATACCAGAGCCACAACCTAGATTTTTCTTGGGCGCCAGACATGGGCACCAGGTCATCTATCCAAATAGAAACCCCTCCTTCCAGTCGATTTTTGCTCGTACACCAAACCCGGGTGCTAATCCTGCTAGTAGCAACCTCAAACCACCGTAGCCAAATTCACTCGGGCACCAATTTTGGACCCTTGGGTGCCCGATTTGCTGCACTCTTGGGTGTGACCTTTCCTAGTGCGTTTTGGACTCGTTTCTTAGCGAGATTTGGATTCGTTTCTATCGTTGGATGGAGAATTCGAGGGAGGTCTAATTTAAAGCTATTTCTCCATATATATGATGGTTTTAGGGCTTGGGAGTAGGATGAAACTTCGTTTCTTGGAGAGGAGACTTGGTGAGGGTTGCATTAAGGAAGAGGTTCTATTGGCGAAGGGAGTTCATCTCATTGGAGTTGAGCTTGGCTTGTAACTCCGGTTGGTTCTTCATTCTAGTGGATCATCTGATCTTATTCCCCCGTGGTTTTCTCCCACAAGGGTTTTCAAGTAAATCTTGTCTCCTCTCTTTATGAGTGCTTTGTGATTGTTTCATCATTTTTTTTTTCTATTTCTTTACTTGTGATTGGTTGTTTATTCCGTCGGAGGATCGTTTGGGCAATTGAACTTTATGGACTTATCGTGGTCTGAACGACTCGGTATTGGATTGTTCATCCGGTATTGTCTAGAAGGATCACAACAAACTCACCGAGGGAGTGAGAGAAAGGGGATCAACTTGAGACAAAGGTTGAAAAATAAAAAGGTATTGATGGTGCGTGATGTGTTGCGATATCAGCTTGCACAAAGACGAAGAAACCTATGGATTCTAAAGGCTTTCAGGTGCAAATGCTAATGTGGAGCAGAGATGGGTTTGCACTATGATAGTGGGTGTGGTACAGATAAATGGAGGTGAAGATGACTTTAAAATACAATAAATTGTAGAAGTGTGGAAGAAGCATACTGGAAAAAAGAAATCACCATGGAGGTGAGGTCATGCAGACGATTCTCTCAAGAAGCGAGACTTGTCGTCGAGATGAGTTGGATCCTTCGGAATCACAATGCCAAGGCACCAATCGATCGAGTGATGAATAAGGAGGTAGATGGGGGCACATACCACTCCCGATTCGGTCCAGCCTGACAGGCCAAGACGGGCTCCAACTTTCTTGGCTGCACCTGGTCCGACCTGATACCATTTGAGCCTGAAGTGAAACCCGACCTGGCCCGATTTACACTACCTACCCTAGATCTCTATGCATGTATACTGTATATACTTTAACAAATAAAGAGAAAAGAGTCGACCGACTATGCAACTCAGTAGTGCTCGACCGACCCCGCAACTTAGCAACAGTTGACCGACCCTACAACTCAACAAGAGTCGACCGACCCTGTAACTCAGCAGCAGTCGACCACCTTGCAACTCAGCAGATGTCGATCGGCCAGTCGACCTGTGAGACTTGACCGACCAAGATGCAATTAAATCAGAGGAAAACCGCGCTTTTTTTGCTCCAAGGAAGTTCCGGTAGTCCCGCGAAGATTTGGCCCGAAGATCACTCATCGAGATTGTGCGGTAGTTATTTTCGAGAATATCGGCTAGGCGACGGTTATGGGACGATGGTCCACATCCCGATATTTTTGGTCGACCGGTATGGCAAGACAGTCCATGCACTGAGAATATCGGCCATAACTGCCAAGTGCATGTAGGGTAACACGTTGCCCAATCAAGATAGTTACGCAGATCATAGGAGCACGTCATCAATGCCGCCCTGCTTGGGGTACACCATATGTCACCCCACAGCACTATAAAAGGGGACCTACCCTCTCAGAGAGAGAGGGAGAATTTGGGATGAGAAGGTGCTGCCCATTTCTTCTCGGAGTTTTTGGAGCTAGACAGAAAGAGAGTTGCGGGGTCAGCAGTTAAGGGGACGACATTTGAGAGGTCGATCATTTCTAGGTGTAAAAGGGTTTGGGTGAGAGTTTGTAACATGTTTGGCTTGTTAGTGCATTCATTGCCTCATCTCTTGGTTTTTTCTCATTCGAAGTTGAGAAGGGGCTTTTTCACGTAAACCCGGTGTACATCGTTTTTTGGATTGTTAGATTGTGCTTTCTAGTTGAACCGCTTTAAACCAGGAAAAAAACCCCACAATCTTGGCGCTGTTTGTGATTAGTTTTTGAGACTTCCTATTGAAATTCTTGACCGGCCAGTTGTCAAGGGCTGACCGATCAGTCATTCCACCTAAGTGCAGTCTCAAGCTCCCACCTGTAATCTTCTCTAACTACTAACTGGTCGACCCGTGGGTGTCGACTGGCCAGCAAGTTTAGAAATCATTACCACGACCATGTGGTTGAAGAGTAATGGCCGACGAACGATACCACACTCGTTCGAGATCACAACTCCAGCCCAACGCTGTCAAGCCCGGTGATGCAGGCAATGTTGGACACTTGGTTCAACCGTCCCCTAACTCAGAGCGCACCGCCCCACCAGCAAACTCTGCGCTGGTGGTCGAGGAGTAAACCCAAGCTCCGACAGTGGTCTTGGCAACTCAAGCAGGGGGTTTATTGTTAGGATTGATGTGTTCTAAGCTTGTAAAACTTTATGTTTTGGTCTAATAAAGATTGATAGTTATTAATATATGAGATGCATATAGGTGCGTAACTTAGTTACGTGTTCTTTAGGGAACAGAGAGCCATGGTTATATGGTAGTCCACTGAGTTGAAGACTGAGTGGATTGGTCCCGTATAACCAAAATAAGTTCGCAGCTATGATTAGGTTGGTCGCCTCATCATGGTAAGCTGTTGGCGATGACAGTTCATGGGATGTCTTCACCATGGTCATCACTAGGCACAGTGTCTGTGGCTGAACGGAACTAACACGGTGTACAGATCAGTGAGCAGACACTGGTACACTAAGCCGTGTTTCTGCTTAGGGTAAAACGGTCCTAAACCCTGAGGAACCACGTCTGATGGACTAACCAGTTGCGTGGTGCTTTGGCGCACCAATGTGTGAGGATCCATATGCAGTGATCCAAAACCACGGTGTACTGGGTTACCCGGCTGGCGTTGCATTAGCGTGTCACTCCTGCAGGCCATCCACACCCGTGAAGGGAGGTGCGTTCCTTGGTGTGACTTACACTGTACCAAACCCAGGCCTGGTGGTCATCAGTTTGACTGTTGACCGGGTTCGATTACTCGACGGGGTAATCAGAGGTACGATGTATAGGTCAACCTGGAAGGAACCAAGTCATATGATCATTCGAGTCTGACGGTAGTCTTCACCGCTCGAAGTGAATCATGGCATCAAGTGGAGGGACAGCGGGTTTACCACAACTAAGCGGAGAGCAGGGGTATGATGGAGAACATAGTAAGTCTGGGTGAATTGGAGTGCAGCCTGTGTCGCACTCTGGGTGGCTACGCAGGTTAACTCGAGCTCAGAGGATCGATGGTACACTCGGGTAGTGTGTCGATCGAGCTTGAGTTGGAAGCCATGAACCCCGGTCCCTGATGGTTCCACCTTATCAACATTATGTACGGTTCTTGAACCGTCTCCTCGGAACACCATAAGCATGAGGAAGAAAGAAGTATATGCTCCGTGTGTGCTTGGCACTAGAGCACGGTAGATGCGTAACTACATACGAGCACTAAGGGTTGAGCCCGAGACTAGTGCAGAGTCGCATGTAGTAATCCCTAGCCATAAGTGAACTTCGCTGCATAGGTGCGATGCACCGGGGTATGTTGCGAGTTGACTAGTTGACTTTGCTAGAGGCACCCTCCGGTGGCCTCAGTTAATAGTAGGTAACTAGTAAAGATCACTTAAGAAGTGGCCGCTAGGTATCGCACGCTAGAAATGGTCAAAATGAGGCGTCGGGGCGTTTTGGTAAAAACCTCACTCTACCGGACCTCACTGTTGGCCGACCCTAGTAGTGAGGCACCTTGATAGGGCCGGCCCTATGATCTAGGGATAAGAATCCCTCATCTATAGGGCCGGCCATATGGATAGGGATGGGGCGATAAAAACGGATAAAGTCGAGCCCTAAAAAGTGGGAAAACGGATAAATACAGTGAGAGATAAAAAGGAGATAATGGAGAGATAATGAGGGGGGGTCATTATCCCCTTGGATCCTTATCCAAGGGGGGGTGGCCGGCCCTATAAAAGCACCTATGGGCGCCGGCCCCATGTGCCAGAAAAACCGAACCCCCTCCTCTCTCATCTCTCTAGTTCTCTCCCTAATCTCTCTCCGTTTTCCGCTTGCTACTTCGTCTTCCTCGCGTGGAGTTCTGAAGAAGGAGAAGGGTCGTTCTTCGGAGGCACTTAGAGATCCGAGAGCGACGTTCCGTGCATCGTGTGAGATCGGGTGAACAAGAAGGCAACATCTCCATTCGTACCGTCGGCATCTTCGCGAACGATCTTCCGTCTCCATCGACAAAGAAGACAATTCTCCGCGGTTAAAAGATCAGTACGAAAGGTATGTGTAATCTAACATGTAGATCTAGCGAGCATTATGATTTGCATGCATTCTAGTTAATCATTACGCTAGATTGCCGTTAGGGGTTTTCGATTCTCGTGCATACACATGCACACATATGTAGATTAGTTTCTATGAAAAGTTAAATCGTGTAACGAGCACCATGAACGGTCTTTCGACCACCAAATCGCTTCCGCTGCGAGCCTCTGACCCGGATTAACTTCCAATAATTGGTATCAGAGCCGCATTAGTGGTGTGCGTTTTACATTTTTTTCATAAAACCAACATGTGTGCGCATGATGAATGCGTGAGATCATCGGGGTTCTTACGCTTAGATCATGCATATGTATAGATTGTGCTTGTTCTATTAATCATTCTTGCAGGGAGCCGCTATAAAAATCTAGATCTATGCTTTGTGCTTACTACCGGGGGTCGGACCCCGAGTTAGCAATTGTCTTGATTTAATTTGCTTTCTGTGTGTGGATATGTAATTGAGCCGTAGATTGGGCGAGTGATGGGGGTTGACCATCCTCGGTTTCCCATGGCCTTTTTCTAGGTGTGTTTTCTCTTCTTTCTAGGAAATTGTGTACGAGCGAGCACTTGCTCGAAGCGTACTAGAATTTTCGGTTACAGATCGAGAAGAAAGATATGCCAAAGAAATCCACCATCGGGAGCGGAAGCGGAACCCTGGAGGATGAAGACGATCCGGCAAAGTATTCGCGAGCGCGACGGAGGAGCCGGACCGAGGAACCTTGCGAAGAAAGCTAGAGGCCTGCGCTGTGCTAATTAGGTTCAGGGGTCGGACCCTGAACTTAATTCAGTTTTAATGGTTGCTTTCTTTAATTAGTTCTTTATGCTTCATATCGAACCCCGATGAGATAATATGATTATCAGTTTTCAGAGGGATGCCTTTCCCCTCCGGTCCAAGCGACTGTTTGAGGTTAGGATCCCGCTAGATGACGCCTATTATTTAGTTGACTTTTGATGTTAGTGGGATCCCATCACATATGGTTATGCCACCATTAGGAGAGCACCCGACTAGTCGGGTGTGCCTATTTGGCCAGCATCAAAATCAAAGATGAGATGGAGATCCATTGAACATCAATTGTCAAATCTATAATCAAGGCGCCATGACTAGTGGGAGTCCTTTCCAGTGAGTCTGACTCTAGGATTAGCTCCAGAGCATTAGCGTGATAACCAATTTTGCAAAGCATCTATATTCTTGGAATATGTAATGTGACCCTTGAATGGAGAAATCCACTTGAGGCAGGGACTATGATATTCTGAGAGTGATTAATGCTAGGCGAAGGGCTTGAACGCTAGTGGGAGCATGGTGTGACCAGGGTCTAGTATTTAGGAGGTCGCTACCTTTGCATTTGCATAAATTCATACTCGCAAAATAACCCTCAGAATTATAAGGGATGCAAGAGAGGACTTTTATAAGATCCTCTGGCCTCCACGGCCAGTCGTTTTGTGTTTGGGTGGGGATGCATAACTTCACACCCCCTAGGGTGGGAGCTGTGTGTTTCCATGCCAAATTACTTAATGACCTCCCTGAGGATATGGCGATTACGGGGCCAGGAGAGAAGGGCTTTTCATCCCACCCTAGTGGGGGCCGCATGAACTCCCGTGTCGTAATTGCTTAGGCTCGTGGGTAAGCATCCTAAGTACACGTGAGGTATTCGTTGCGAAGACAACGGTGATCACGTGGTACTGGCCGAAAGATAACCATGGTCCATCACAGCCCTTAGTTGGCAGATTTGGATAGGGTCAAGGAAAAGGCCCGTGTAAGCGGATTGACGCTGTATGATGCCCCCTAGGGCAGGTACAGTCGATTCCGAGATCTTACATACATGGTTAATTAATCCATGGTAATGACTTCGCTTGAGGGTAGCGTTGATATATGGATATAATTAACTTGTTTTAAAAATCCATAAAATAAGTTTTTATGCATACTCATTATTCAATCTTTATTTTCAGATGACTAAGTTAGACCCCCTGTCTGCTATCCTAAATGACCACAAACTTACCGGTCCCAACTATGAGGACTGGAAGCGCAACCTGTACCTGGTCCTAAGGATTGGTAAACATATGACAGCCCTGAATGACCCTGAGCCATATTTGCCAGGACCCAATGCCACAGAGGCACAGTTAAAGGCATTCACTGACTGGAAGGAATCTAATGAGATATGTAAATGCTATATCATAGCATCCTTGCAAACAACTCTGCAGAAGCAAGTCGAGGAGATGCCCGACGCTTCTGACATGATGTTGTATTTGAAGGAGATGTTTGAAGGTCACAATCGTGTTACGCGATACCTTACTATCAAGAAACTCGTCGGCACTAAGATGTCCAATGGGACGCTGGTTCGGGAACACATGATGAAAATGTTTGGGTTCCAGAACGAACTAGCTACCATGGACATTGTGCTAGAAGGCGAGGTGATGACAGACATCTTCCTCTCGTCACTGTCTGGAGCCTTTGAAGGCTTTGTCACCAACTTTAATTTGAACAAGTTGGCTATGACAAATGCAGAGCTTCTGGGAGCTCTCCAGGCAGCTGAGGATGGCTTCAAGCAGAAGGGCGAAGCACTTCACGTGCAACGCAGATCCTTCAAGAAGCATGGAAAACCTCAAGGCAAGAAACATAAAAGGAAACCTAAGTCACTGCCTGTGCACGACTCTGCTGGAGCCTCTGGGTCCGGAGAATCAAAGAAACCGGGCACGAAGTGCTTCCGGTGTGGCCAGAAGGGTCATTGGAAGAAGGACTGCAAGAAGCCTCAGAATGCTGGAGAAGGTAATCTACAACTCTTAGTTGTTGAATCATTTCTTTCAAGTAATAGTACTTTTGCTAGTTGGATTGTGGATTCTGGATCCACTAACCATGCCTGTAACTCTCTTTAGGGGTTTCGGAAAAGCAGAAGATTGCTTGATGGAGAGGTGACCTTGAGCATGGGAACTGAGGCCGTGGCTGCTGCTGAAGCTATTGGAGACGTTAATCTTAGTTTTTCGAATAATAAGACTTTGACTCTTAGAGATGTCTTTTATGTACCGTCCTTGAGACGTAACTTAATTTCTGTTTCTTCTTTAATTAATGAAGGTTATTTAGTTTATTTTGATGCTTCTGGTGTGTCGTTTAAACTGAATGAAACTTTTATAATAAGAGAAATGGTTCAGAATCATCTCTATGTTGTAAGTCCTAAATTTGAAAAAGATAACATAATAACTTCAGCATTTAATGTTAATTCATCTAAGCGTAAGAATCCTTCGGAAAATTTAACCCACCTGTGGCACTTACGACTTGGGCATATTGCCTTAGACAGGATCCATAGAATGGTGAAGGCCGGGCTTCTGGAAACAGATCCTACGGAGATCCTTCCCACCTGTGAATCCTTCCTGGAAGGCAAGATGACCAAGAGGTCCTTTAAAGGGAAAGGAGTAAGAGCTACTGAGGTATTAGAGTTAATCTATTCAGATGTGTGTGGACCCATGAACGTCAAGGCGATAGGAGGCCATGAGTACTTCATCACTTTCATTGATGATTACTCAAGATATGGTTACATTTACCTGATGCATCGGAAGTCGGAATCTTTTGATATGTTCAAAGAGTTCAGGGCTGAAGTAGAAAAGCAGACAGGTAAATGTATAAAAACCCTTCGATCTGATCGAGGAGGTGAATACCTATCTGACGAGTTCCTAGGGTATTTGGTGGAGCATGGGATAAAATCCCAGTTAACTGCTCCAGGTACCCCACAACAGAATGGAGTTTCCGAGAGAAGGAATCGAACCTTGTTGGACATGGTTCGTAGCATGATGAGTTACGCCAGTTTACCAATGACCTTTTGGGGATATGCCCTACAAACAACAGTTTATATTCTGAATCACGTTCCGTCTAAGTCAGTGCCTCAGACCCCTAGAGAACTGTGGTCAAAGCGAAAGCCATTGCTACAGCATTTCAGAATATGGGGATGCCCTGCACATGTGCGAAGGGATAAGAGGGAAAAGATGGAATCTAAAACCAGAGTATGCTTATTTGTAGGGTATTCTAAGGAGACCAAAGGTGGTCTATTTTATGATCCTGAGGAAAAGAAGGTGATCGTTTCTATGAACGCCTATTTCCTAGAACAGGATTATATTATGGACCACAAGCCTACTAGTAAGGTAGTTCTGGATGAACTGCTGGGTACTAGTACAGATAGCGCATCCGAAAGCATAGTGGGAGCTGACATTACAGATAATAATATACCAGATACTGTAGAACCTATTAATCCTGTAACACCACCACCACCTCATCGCAGTGGGAGAAACATCAGAGCTCCTGACAGATACTATGGAGAAACCTTATTGGTTGATCCAGAGGGTCAGGAGGATGACCCACTGAGCTACGATGAGGCAGTGGGAGCTTCTGACAGCTCTGACTGGCAAAAGGCTATGGAGGCAGAAATTGAATCAATGTCCCATAACGCTGTCTGGACTCTTGTTACACTATCATCCAATATTAAACCTATTGGGTGTAAGTGGGTGTATAAAAGGAAGAGAGGATCTGATGGAATAATAGAGACTTATAAAGCTAGATTAGGTGCCAAGGGTTATACCCAGAGAGAAGGAATCGACTTTGACGAAACCTTCTCGCCGGTAGCTATGATCAAGTCTATTCGGATCCTCCTATCCATTGCAGCCCATTATGACTGGGAGATCTGGCAAATGGATGTCAAGACAGCTTTCCTTAACGGGAATTTGGAAGAAGACATTTATATGATGCAGCCACTAGGTTTTGAGTCAGAGGGTCAGGAACATCTAGTTTGCAAGTTGCAGAAGGCCATTTATGGACTAAAGCAAGCATCTAGAAGTTGGAACATCCGTTTTGATCAGGCAATCCAGTCGTATGGATTTACTCAAAACGAGGATGAACCATGTGTATACAAGAGGAGTGATAAGACTACAATGATATATTTGATACTTTACGTAGACGATATTCTACTCATTGGGAATGATGTAGGAACATTGTCAACGGTAAAGGTCTGGTTGTCAACACAGTTTGATATGAAAGACCTGGGTGAAGCGAGTTATGTTTTGGGGATCAAGGTAATACGTAATCGCCAGAACAGGATTCTCTCGCTATCACAGGCTGCGTATATAGATAAGGTTATGGCTAGATTTGACATGCAAAACTCCAAGAAGGGTTTTGTGCCATTTAGACATGGCATAAAACTGTCTAAGGATCAATGTCCTAAGACACCTGAGGAGAGAGCAGAAATGCAAAAGATACCTTATGCTTCGGCATTAGGTAGTCTAATGTATGCTATGCATTGTACAAGGCCTGATATCTGTTTCGCAGTAGGAATGATGGGTCAGTTTCAGTCGAATCCGGGTCCAGATCACTGGACAGCTGTGAAGTGTATACTCAAGTACCTTCGTAGAACAAGGGACTATGAGTTGGTTTACACTGGACAAGAACTGACGCCGATTGGATGTATAGGTCAACCTGAAAGGAACCAAGTCATATGATCATTCGAGTCTGACGGTAGTCTTCACCGCTCGAAGTGAATCATGGCATCAAGTGGAGGGACAGCGGGTTTACCACAACTAAGCGGAGAGCAGGGGTATGATGGAGAACATAGTAAGTCTGGGTGAATTGAAGTGCAGCCTGTGTCGCACTCTGGGTGGCTACGCAGGTTAACTCGAGCTCAGAGGATCGATGGTACACTCGGGTAGTGTGTCGATCGAGCTTGAGTTGGAAGCCATGAACCCCGGTCCCTGATGGTTCCACCTTATCAACATTATGTACGGTTCTTGAACCGTCTCCTCGGAACACCATAAGCATGAGGAAGAAAGAAGTATACGCTCCGTGTGTGCTTGGCACTAGAGCACGGTAGATGCGTAACTACATACGAGCACTAAGGGTTGAGCCCGAGACTAGTGCAGAGTCGCATGTAGTAATCCCTAGCCATAAGTGAACTTCGCTGCATAGGTGCGATGCACCGGGGTATGTTGTGAGTTGACTAGTTGACTTTGCTAGAGGCACCCTCCGGTGGCCTCAGTTAATAGTAGGTAACTAGTAAAGATCACTTAAGAAGTGGCCGCTAGGTATCGCACGCTAGAAATGGTCAAAATGAGGCGTCGGGGCGTTTTGGTAAAAACCTCACTCTGCCGGACCTCACTGTTGGCCGACCCTAGTAGTGAGGCACCTTGCTAGGGCCGGCCCTATGATGTAGGGATAAAAATCCCTCATCTATAGGGCCGGCCATATGGATAGGGATGGGGCGATAAAAACGGATAAAGTCGAGCCCTAAAAAGTGGGAAAACGGATAAATACAGTGAGAGATAAAAAGGAGATAATGGAGAGATAATGAGGGGGGCTCATTATCCCCTTGGATCCTTATCCAAGGGGGGGTGGCCGGCCCTATAAAAGCACCTATGGGCGCCGGCCCCATGTGCCAGAAAAACCGAACCCCCTCCTCTCTCATCTCTCTAGTTCTCTCCCTAATCTCTCTCCGTTTTCCGCTTGCTACTTCGTCTTCCTCGCGTGGAGTTCTGAAGAAGGAGAAGGGTCTTTCTTCGGAGGCACTCAGAGATCCGAGAGCGACGTTCCGTGCATCGTGTGAGATCGGGTGAACAAGAAGGCAACATCTTCATTCGTACCGTCGGCATCTTCGCGAACGATCTTCCATCTCCATCGACAAAGAAGACAATTCTCCGCGGTTAAAAGATCAGTACGAAAGGTATGTGTAATCTAACATGTAGATCTAGCGAGCATTATGATTTGCATGCATGCTAGTTAATCATTACGCTAGATTGCCGTTAGGGGTTTTCGATTCTCGTGCATACACATGCATACATATGTAGATTAGTTTCTATGAAAAGTTAAATCGTGTAACGAGCACCATGAACGGTCTTTCGACCGCCAAATCACTTCCGCTGCGAGCCTCTGACCCGGATTAACTTCCAACATTTATCTGAGGCCTTTCTTATAATAACGATGGCTTCATAACAAGCCATAGTGTTACAAATATTCAATGAGACCACGATGAGCTTCGAAGCATCATCGAAGTCACACCCGTTTGGGACCAAGGCAACCCAATTACCAATGGCCCGAACAATGACTCTGCGCATCAGGCACCACATATTTAGCAATACAGGTTGGTCGAGGATCTACCGATATCCAATCGTCTAAGATGAGCAAGGGGTGATCACAAAGCATATTCGGCCTAGCCTACCTGTACTTCACTACCAACAGAACAGAACCAGGACCATCAAGAAATCATGACCGGTCGAGTGTCTGGACGTCCCGCAGAGGTCAGCCCGCTGTTTCGCATCATCACCACTCGGGATCCGGCTCAACCCAGTCTCGAGTTTGAGCACATGAAGGAGATCATCACCACCAACCTTGCAAGAATTGTCACTCACCACTCACCAGCTTGCGATTAGCGCGGGATACATATAGAGGGAATGTGCAAGGCTGGCTTAATCGGTCGGTTCAAGACCATCTAGGGGTCTCACCGAGCAAGTGCAAGATCACTTGGGGGCTCGCACCCCAGATCACGTGGATGAGGTCGCAATCAGGGGGGGTGATCGGTCACCAATCACTACGGAGCTTCTTAGGATATCCTTCCCGTGAAACTAGAATCTACCCCGCCTACCAAAGTTTGAGGGGACTAAGGACCCTGTTGATCACGTGCTTGATTTTCGAGATGCCCTGGTCCTTTATGAAGAAGATCATATCATTTGCCATACTTTCGCTAACAGTTTGTCGGGAACACCACTTAAGTGGTTCCACAAGCTTAGACCTTCATTTATTTCCTCTTTCAGGGAGTTGAGCACGTGATTCATTGACCAATCATTACAACCAACGGGAGCTAAAGATTCTAGAATCTCTCTTCGGGATGAGCATGACCCACAAGGAGTCGTTGAAGCAATTCTATAACCGATTCAAGACTGAATAACTGAGGTTGGGAGATGTTGATGGACAAGAACTCATATGGTAGTGGTTTTCAAGAATTCAGTACAACCTAACCAATTAGTTAGCGCCTCACTCATCAAGCGACCGCTCGAAACAATTGACGAAATATTCCAGAGGGTGGAGAAATACATCAAAATCGAAGATACCAAACAAAAACAGAAGACTAAAGAGGCAGGTGACTAGCAGCCCGCCTTTAATCAACCAGCAGCTGCAAGGAATATGGAAAATGAGTCAGGCGAGTCGACGCAGCACTATGCGAAGTGCTAAAAGTAGAGTGATCGTGACAAGACACCCTGCACTCCATGGAACTGGGGCTGCATAGTGCTGAACATGCCAATTGATGAGGTCTTCAAGATCATCAAGGAAAAGCAGTACTTTCATTGGGCACTACCGATGCATCCAGCAAAGAGGGGCTCACAAGACCTGTCTCGTTACTGTGACAACCATATGGAGCATAAACATATCATGCTGCAGTGCCGAGCATTGTAGAATCACATCGAGGACCATATTGAAGTAAGTTATCTCGAATAGTTCATTGACTATTTCCAACGCATGGCCCACGAGCCTATCAATGAGGCACAAGAAGGCACCTCCTCCACTAACTGATCACTACTACTTGTAGCCTCTCAGGTCTGAGAATGTAATGGCTTGATTCCTTTAATGGAATGTTTCAAATTCTTATTTTCTCATTAAAGACTTTATGCAAAAATTCATTGTCCAAGATCTTCTACGAACAAGACCCCCTAGCAATATGAGTAGGCTGGGGGTGGTGAAGGTTCGGAAAAACCTACCTTGAACAAAATCATCCATCCTCAAGCCAAAAGCCTTCTCCGGGAGCTCCTGACCCCCCACAAGTTGGTCAAGACAAAAACCTCCCCCGAGAAGACTCGACTGGCTGAAGTTGAAGAGTCGGTCGGGCAAAAGACTGACAAGTCAAAAGATTCAATATTGGGTATGACCGGCCGGTACTTTTGTGGGTGCAAATCTTAGCCAACGCCTCGCAATGGGACCCACCAGCCCTACCTGGGGGTCCACAGAGACGATAACGGGACCCACTTGCCCTATCTGGAGGTCCACAGAGATAACAACGGGACCCACTAGCCTTTCCTGGGGGTCCACAGAGATGACGACGAGGCCCACCAACCCTTGCCTAGATCTAGACAATAGCTATAGAAAATCACCTTCTACCCTGGTTCCCGTCCAAAAATCTCTATAAATAGCAGACCCGATGAGTGTAATAGATGGAATATCTGATTTATGAATCAGACTTCCAAAAAATTCGGAGCTCTGATACCCATACCCATCGATCTTCTTTTCGAAGAGAAACCGGTGATACTCGGTCTGTCGAGGCCATATCAGTGCAAGTGTTAGTGAATTCAGGTTGCTCCTTATAACACGGAGACGTAGGCTTTGGTTGAACTCCGAGATCACATCTTGTGTCAACAACCTTTTGTATATTCAGAAGTTTAACTCAAAGACATCAATATCCGAACCTACAAACCAAACAAACGTCCGATCGAACTCTCGACTCGACTCAATTGACTGGTTGGGCGGAGTCTTCAGGTTGGCCCAAAGATCATCCCCTACAGTTTGGCACCGTATGTGGGATAAATCAAGAAGCTCATTTCGCTCTACAACAATATCGGATCGATTGAGTAGACAACCAATCTTGATAACCATACTTTTCAGCCCCCTCGGTTGAGCAGACAACCGATCGGACGCTGGTAATCTGGTTGCTTCCTTCGCTTTCTCTAAATGGCGAAGACAAGGTATCAGGATCATCCAGAGAGAAGTAATACTCAACGAAACCAACCTTGTCCGGAAACTCGATCAATAAGTCAGCAACTCAACTTCGGGTTACCTCTTACCCGCCCCGACGCAATAATATATTCCGAAAATAGGAGATCGGTCGACTGACTGATCCCTCCGCACTTCGACAATTAATCGGGCAAACTACTCCCGCACCAATGGAAGATCCTCCACCAACTTATTAGATCTCGGTGCTCGACTTCTAGCTGCTGCAATTGGCGAAACAGAACACCACTCTCACCGCTGAGAGGGATGCTATCAAGAAAGCAGCCTTCGATGCTGGGGTTATTCTTCTTATCCCTTTTCTCAATGAAGGGGCCGACCCGCCTCGACGATCCATCCACTCTGAACAGCGTAGATCAATGGGCAATGCAACCCAAGGGATAAGTCACCGCGACCCCACCCCCTCTGTAGCTGCACAGAAGCAGAGCTTTTGGGATCGTATTGACGACCAATCTTTGCAATCATCTTTGGGCCGCAATTGTGTTAGGCAGGCACAGTTGAAATCCAATCTATGAGAGAGGCATCGGACGAAAGAGACTACGTCGAAAGATCGATTCTCTCCATCCCTCCCACTCCGTCGAGACTCCCAAATTGATCTTCGTCACTAGGGCCGCCAACGACAAGGTCGGGGACTTGGTCACAGGAAAGGATATTCCTCAGTCAGGTCTCTCCATCAAAGTCTATTTTAATCATCATTCTTGAAAAGCTAGAGAACTCTGACTTTACCGAAATTCAATTGCCTAAAGGGAGATCCAACTCTTTATATTCTAGCATTCAAACAAGCTTTGATGCTGCACGAAGAAGAGAATAATGTACCCTGCCGGACCTTCGCCGGTAGCCTCGACGAACCTTCTCTCGATTGGTATCACAACCAGAGAAGAAACTTGATTCTCTATATCGGCTGAGGATGGGAACTGATGAAAGTCTTCGTAACTTAATGCGAAGATTCCACAACGAGCATGCCGCTCTCTCCAGCTGACACCTTGATGACGAAGCCATTATGTTGGCCTTTTAAAATGCTCTTCGATTCAATCTGCACATCTACAACGACTTCATCCATAATCCTTCGCCTTCCCTCGGTACAAATGTTCGATCAAATCCAACGAGAGATAGAGGTTGAAGATGACCAAATCGTCCGGAAGGGACACGAGTCCAGACAGCGACCTGCAGAGAGGGAAATGCCTAAGCATATGGCCAAAGCCCATAATGCAGAAGCACCATCACCTCCACCAGCCAAGCGACCTAGAGAAGACGGTCGCAGATCGCCTCCGAAGAAAACAACATTCACCGACTGGACCCTTCCGATCGAGCAAATTCTTGATCAAATTCAACACAAAGAGTTCCTTCGGCGGCCGAACCCTTTGTAACCAGATACCAAACTTACTGCCGAAAGATCTGTTTACTGCGACTTTCACCATAGCCATGGTCATCCAACTAATCGATGCTTCCGACTAAAGTATCATTTGGAGGACCTATTGTGGGTGCAAATTTTGACCAAAACCCCACATTGGGACCCACCAGCCCTGCCTGGGGGTCCACAGAGATGATAACGGGACCCATCAGCCCAGCATGGGGGTCTACTAAGACGACAGCGAGACCTACCAGTCCTGCCTAGGGATCCACAGAGACGACAGTGGGACCCACCAGCCCTACATGGGGATCCACAGAGATGACAGTGGGACCCACCAGCCCTGCATGGGGAGTCCACAGAGACAACAGCAGGACCCACTAGCCCTGCCCGGATCCAGATGATGGCGGCAGAAACCACTTTCTACCCCAGTTTTTTTCCAAAAAGCTCTATAAATAGTAGGCCCAACAAGTGTAATAGATCGAATATCTGATTTCTGAATCAGACTTCTGAAAAAATCCAGAGCTCAGACATCCCCACATAATGATCTTCTATTTGAAGAGACACCAGTAACACTCGGCCTGTCGAGGTCACTTCAATTCAAGTGTTAGTGAATTCAGGTTGCTCCTTATAGCACGAAGACGTAGGCTTCGGTCAAATTCCGAGATCACATCTCGTGTTAGCAATCCATCGACCGTTCAGAAGTTCAACTCAAAGACATCGAACTCCAAACCTACAGACTAGACATACGTTCGATTAGATCTTCGATTCGACTCGATTGATTGGTTGGGCAGTCTTCGGGTCGGCACAAAGATCATTCCCTATAGTTTGGCACTGTCTGTGGGATCGGATAAGAAGTTCATTTCGCTCTACGACAACATATTGGTTGAGCAGACAACCGATCTTGATAACCATACTTCCCAGCCCCCTCGGTTGAGCAGAAAATCGATCGAACATTAGTGATCTGGTTGCTTTCTCTAAATGGCAAAGATAATGCATTAGGATCATTCGGAGGGCAGTAACACTTGACAGAATCAACCTCCCCAAAAACCCGATCAATGAGTCAGTGACTCAATTTCGGACTTCCCCTTACTCACCCCGAGACAGTGGCTCATTCGGGAAATGGGAGATAGATCGATCGACCTAATCCCTCGCCACTTCGACAGTCAATCGGGTAAATCGCTCCTACTCCAATGGAAGATCTTCCGCCAATCTACCAGATCTCGGCATTTGACTTCCAGTTGCTACAAATGGTGAAACAGAATGCCACTCTCACTACGAAGAGGGATGCCATCAAAAAAGCAGCCTCAAATACGGGAGTTGTTCTTCCCACCCTTTCCATCAATGAAGGGGTCGATCGGCCTCGATGATCCATCCACTCCGAGCAACTGAAGTTTATGAGCCAGGTGATCGGTCATGCGAACCGAGAGAGAAGCTGACACAATCTTACCCCCTCAGCAACTCCGAGGAAGCAGAGTGTTTGGGATCGAATCGGCGATCAATCATCACAATCATCTTCGGGCCATAACTGTGTTAGGCAGGCACAGTCCAAACCCAATCTACGAGTAAGACATTAGACGAAAGAGACCACGTCGAAAGACTATTTCTCTCTATCTCCTCCCCTTCATCGAGACACCCAAATTGATTTTCATTATCGAGCCCACCCGACGACAATCCAAGATGCAGATCAAGACCTCTCGATCTTTTCTCTAGTCCAATAACAAGGACGGGGACTAGGTCGTAGGGAAGGATACTCTTCGGCATGGCCTCTCCACCGAAGTCTGTTTTAAGCGTCTTTCCCTAAGGGCTGAAGAACTGCAGTGCTACCAAAGTTTAATTGCTTGAAGGGAGATCCAACCCTCCATATTCTAGCATTCAAGTAGCCTTTAACGCCACACGAGGAAGAAAACAACTTGCTCTGCCCAACCTTCGCCGGAAGCCTTGACGAGCCCTCTCTCGATTGGTATCACAACCTTCGTGCTGGATCGTTCACCCTGTTCGGAGTCCTTGCGAACCACTTTGTACATCACTATCAACTCAACCTCAAATCAGAGAAGAAGCTAGATTCTCTGTATCGGCTGAGGATGGGAGCCGATGAGAGTCTTCGTAACTTTACACGAAGATTCCGCAATAAGCATGCCGCCCTTTCCGGATGATATCTCGACAACGAAGCCATTATGCTGGCATTCCAAAATGCCCTCCGATTCGATCTGCACATTTATAACAACGTCATCCGCAATCCTCTTCCTTTTCTTGGCTCAATGTTCGATCGAATCCAGAGGGAGATTGAGGTCGAAGACGATCAAATTGCCCAGAAGGGACGTGAGACCAGACGATGACCTGTCGAAAGGGAAGCACCCAAGAATACAACTAAAGCCTATAATGCAGAAGCACCAGTATCTCCGCCAGCCAAGAGACCAAGAGAAGACGGCCGTAGATCACTGCTGAAGAAAATAACATTCACCGATTGGACCCTCTCGATTGAGCAGATTCTCGACCAGATTCAACATGAGGAATTTCTTCAACGGCCGAATCCTCTGCAACTTGATACCAAGCTCACTGTCGACAAATCTGTTTACTGTGACTTTCATTGCAGCCACGGTCATCCAACCAGTCGATGCTTCCGATTAAAGTATCACCTGGAAGACTTGCTATGTGAAGGCTACCTTTGGGAGTTCGTCAAGAATGAATGGGATCAACGCCTACCTTCCTCATCAAAAGGGAAGGAAGCTTGTTAGGTCCATCAGATCTTGATCATTTTGTCGCTAGTTATCGTACAGCTAATATCTTCGGTATCCATGGAGTGTTGCACCATCAAATCCCGACCAGGAAAGAAGTCGATGGGTAAGTTCGATGCATCTTCAACGTTCGCTCTGCAGCAAACAAGGAAGATACCTGGATCGAGAAACCCGTCAAGGGTTTGTCGTGGCCATCAATCGTTTTTAACCACTCCGACCTCTAAGAAGTGCATACTCCACATCGAGATCCCCTGGTCCTACGGCTCATCATCGATAGGAGTACCGTTAACCGAATCCTCATCGATATTGGTAACTCGATCGATATTGTGTTCTCAGATTGTTTCAAGCGTCTGGGACATAAGTACTCAAGCTTAGACGTCGTCCCTACAATCATTACCAGCTTCAACGATGAGCAGAGCATGACCATGGGCGAATCTAGGTTCACTCTAGACCTTAGCAGAGAGACTCGAGTCTCCGTGCGGTTCACTGTTGTAGAAGGTACTTCCAATTACAACATCATCCTCGGGCGACCCTTCATTCACCAGATCAATGCTATATCCTCCTCATACCACCAACTCCTCAAATTCGCAATGTTGGAGGGTATTATCTGCATTCGACGTGATCAACAAGCTGGGTGATCTTGTAAAGCTGCTGCAGTAAAGACAGATCGTCGGGTAGATCTTGCTCCGCCAAAGCGTACAAGAGAAGAAACTGGCTCTTCCTCGAGCTAGCAACCAAAGAAGCCCTTTCTGGAAGAACCTCTAGCTATCGAGTGGGAGTCTTCCCCTTCAATCAAAGAGATCACCTGAGTAAACATTGGTAGTGGTGATCTCCTTTGAAAAACATTCGATGGTACCAGTCTCAGTGACGTAGAAGCGTGAGACATGGTACCCTTCCTCCAGTCCAATATCGACGACTTCGCATGGTGCTTCGAAGATATGCCCGAGATCAATCCGGATGATGCACGGCACCGGCTCGCCATCAAAGAAGGAGCAAAATCTGTCAAACAAAAGCTCCGAAAAATTTGCCCAGAGCGCTTGACGATTGTTCAAGAGGAGATCACCAAGTTGCTCGCGGTAGGCTTTATCCGTGAAGTAGAGTACCCAACTTAGATCTCCAATATCGTTACGGTTCCTAAGAAGAATGGAAAGATCAGGGTTTGCATCGACTTCACCAACCTCAACCAGGCTTGCCCTAAAGACCCATTCCCCATGCCAAGAATAGACAGACTCGTCGACGCCACTACTTGGCACGAGTTTCTGTCTTTCATGGATGGATACTCTGGGTACAACCAGATTCCTCTGCATTTCGACGATCAAGAGAAGACGTGCTTCGTGATAGACAGAAGCCTCTACGCTACAATGTTATGCCTTTCGGCCTCAAGAACACTGGATCTACTTATCAGAGGTTAGCCATGAAGATGTTCAAAGAGCAAATCAGCCATAATATCGAAGTCTATGTTGATGATCTCCTTACCAAGAGCCTCAGTCGTGAGAATCATCTCTTCGATCTGGCAGAAACATTCCAAGTCCTCCAAAAGTACCACATGAAACTCAATCCAGCCAAGTGTGACTTCAGAGTTCAATCAGGAAAATTCCTAGGTCATCTGGTGACTAGAAGAGGCATTGAAGCGAACCTCGATCAAATTCGAGCAATTCTTGAAATGCCCTTGCCCTCCAATCAGAAGAAGTGCAACGCCTCACAGGAAGATTAGTTGCTCTCAACCGGTTTATCTCTAAGTCTTCCGACAAGTGCAAGCCACTCTTCGACAAGTTATGAAAGGCAGACACCTTCGGATGGAATCCAACTTGCGAGCAAGCCTTCCAAAGCATCAAATACTATCTCTCCGGGGCTCCTATCCTAACGGATCCATTACCGAAAGAAGACCTCTGGCTCTACCTTGCTGTCACCGATCAAGCTATTAGCGCAATTTTGGTCAGCAGAAGAGAAGGCATTGAGCGCCCCGTCGACTACATCATTCATACCCTTCTCCCCGTAGAAACTCACTATTCGAAGATAGAAAAAGTCACATTGGCATTGCTTACGACATTGAGAAGGCTCCGACCTTACTTTGTTTCCCACCCGATTACGGGCGTCTCAGAACACCTACTCAAAGACATCTATATAACAAGGGACGGGGGTTTTGTGCTGACTAGGACAATATGGAACCAAATGCTGACTAGACAAAAAAGAAAAGTAATCACAGCCATCTGTTACACTGAAAAGCCAAAAGGACATTGTGATGGACGACGTGTCATCGTCTTTAAGCTGAGATTGAGAGAGATCCCCCCAAATCGCGCCTATCGCTCAGACTCCAGATTCTTTCCCATATGGAATCCTCTCTCTTTCTCAACCCGCGATCATCTCTCTCTCTCCTTCTCTTGCGAGCGCGTTCACTCCGGCCTCACCTCCCTTATTTGCTGCTAAGATTGAGAGAACCTCTCCCTACCACTCAGATCGCCCCTCTCTACCCGCCGCTTAGATCGCACACCCCCCTTCACTCCCCCTCTCCCCGCCGGCCCCTCGCATCCCCTTTCACGTCCCCCTCTCCTCGCCGCTCCATTCGCCCCTCTCCCCGCTGGCCCCTCGCATCCCCTTTCATGCTCCCATCGCACACACCCTTTGATCCCGCCCCCTTTCATGTTACCCTTTCCCCGCCACTCAGATCCCGCTCAATTCGCCCCCTTTCACACCACCCTTCAAGCCCCCCTCTCGCTGCCGCTTAGATCGCTACAACCCCCCCTCTCCCAGCGCCCCCTCCATCCTCCTCCCTCCAGATCTCTTCCCCCACTCACTCCCGCGCCCCCTCCATCCTCTCCCCAAATCTGATTCCTCTTTCTCTCTCTGATTTAGGGTTACTAATTTTTCCTATTTCTTTTTTTTGTTTTAGATCGAGGAGGAGGATACCGAGGTCGAAGTCGATCTCTTCCCCATTTCTCTATTTCAGATCGAGGAGGCCGAGATCTCTGCAGGTTGTCTTCCCCCCTCCCTCTCTCTCTCCTTTTTGATTTAGTGTTACTGATTTTTTTCCTATTTCTTTCTTTGTTTTAGATCGAGGAGGAGGAGGTTGAGGTCGAAGTCGTCATCTTCCCCATTTCTTTTTTCAGATCGAGGAGGTCGAGATCTTCGTAGGTTGTCTTCCCCCCTCCCCTCCCCTCTCTCTCTCTCTCTACCCCGCTTTCCTTTTTGATTTAGCGTTACTGATTGTTTGTTTTTATCCATTTCTCTGTTTCAGATCGAGGAGGCCGAGATTAGCCCCCACAAGTTGTCTTCCCCCCCTCCCTCTCTCTCTTTCTCTTTTATGCTTTTATTTTCAATTAGATTTTTCTTTTTTATTTCCATTTCCATAGATGTTTTTTTCTTATGATTTTCTTTTATGTGTGATCTGTTGAGAGAGAGAGGCTGTTTTTTCCTTATGCGTTTCTTTTAACTCTGTATCTTTACTGATTTTTCCTTTTTACGGACGGGGGACAGATGGAGACTAATCTAGAGGTGGTTGAGGTCGATTTACCGTAGGAATGATCGAGTTCTCCCTCTCTCTTTCTCTCTCTGCCAGTGTATGGGTAGGCAATGGCTGCTGAACCATTTTATTTTAGATCTCCTATAGTCAGTAACTGAAGTGTCATTGACTTTTTCAAATAGATTTTTGTCAAACTGAAAATCATTTGAGTTTTTTTTTGTCCATGTGTGATTCCTGCTTTTCTTTTTGTTTTTTTTTTCAAACTGTTTTGGATCAGTTTATGTTACTTTTGGTTTTTTCTTATGGTTCCTTGCACATTGATGATGTTTTTTTTTAGTTTTTTATTTCCACAGATTTGAAAGTGATCCCTTATTTTTTTCATACTTTTTCCATGACTGATGGCAATGGCTGCCGTACCATTTTATTTTAAATCTCCTATAGTCGGTAGCTAGATTGTCATTGACTTTTTCGTAGACCAACTGGGATCGACTGACTGTAGATCTAAAAAAAAATGGTGTCGATGGAATGGATAATTCTCTTTTCACTTCTTTTAATTACTGTTTTTTTTTCCTAACTGCTTTCATGACGTTGAGGTTGAGTTTGTCGGTGGAATGGCAACTGAAGCGCAGTCGGTTCCAGTGTTGGAGCAGGTCTGTATTTGCCGTTGATAGATGGTTTCTCACTTCTCGGTTCAAAAGTTGTGCAGAATATTTTCCATGCTGTGTAACAACCAACAACTAATTCGATGACACACGCATATGGTCGCAGCGCCCGTATGTGACCGTCATCGAGTGAATTATGATGCTATGATGTGATGGTGGTGGGAGTTGTGCAAAAAAAAAAATTCATGCTGTGTAACAACCAATAATATGACCTAAGAGAGGGGAAGATAAAAAGCAAGGGTTTGTCTTAAGAGAGAGCGATTCGGTGGTATCGGAGATAAACAAGAGGATTGTTTGGCCTTTTTAAATTAGTGATCATATTCAAATATTACCTTTAAAAAAAATTATGTTCAAAGTATATCTTGATCAAGGCTTTAACTGATTTTAATAGTTGGAAGAATGGAAAATAAAATTAATGTTTATCATTGTTTTTGAATTGAAGAAAAAAAGTTTACTTCTAAAAAAAAACATCTAAAAGCATTGGTTTCCATTATTTCAATCACAACCTATACAAAAAGAGGTTTTTAATGAGTTTACCTCTATTGGAGTTTTGGAACTTGGGTTTCCATAAAAAAGAACATTGTATAGTTTACCTCTATTGGGGTTTTTAACCCTACCAAGGCCTCTGTTCATAGCCCATCCAAAAGAATCAAGAGAAATGGAAGGTCTTAATTTGTGTTGGGAGATGGTTTCCCGCCTCCTGGTTCAAAAGTAACTATAATGATGGTGGTGTGAGTGTATGTGCAATTTTTTGTTTAATGTTGTGTAACAGCCAACAATATGATTCGGGAGAGGGAAAGATCGGTAAGAGAGCAAGGCTTTTAATTGTTGATCAATATTTTAATTGATTTTAATAATTGGGAAAGAGAAGGAAAAAAAATTAATATTCATTATGTCAATAACAACGTATACAAAAAGAGAGATATTTGCTGCACCGTCATGCTTATCTCAAGAAGTAAAATAAATTAATGTTTTTAATTATTTTTCTAAAAAAACATTCAATATCTATTGGCTTAAGGTGTTTGGGGGTGAGAGAGAGATTTGTTGCATCTGATGCGCAGAGAGCATGTTTTCGACGATGAGTATCTGGGATTATTTTTGTTCTTTTTGTTCCTTTGTATATGTATGGTGGAAATTAGACCAATGGTTGAAATTATGTGGGTTTTTTATATTGTCGTCCTCGAAATATTGTCAACTTTCTTGAAATATTATGACCGTTTTTGAATTATTTTTGCCACCAGTAAAATATTGTTTTCTCCCTCAAAATTTTGTTCGGCCTCAATATTTTTTTTGTCGCCCTTGAAATATTTTCCGTGCCCCCGAGCACGGGCATTACTAGATATTGAATGTTTTTGAGCTGACTAGAGAAAACGAAAGCTGACTGGACAAAAATGAACTGAATAGATCTAACCATTCGTTCAAAAATCAACGCACGATCTCTATTTCCCCGTCAATCAACTCCCTTCCTAACCATTTAAACTGCCTTAAACCCCTAAAATCCTGGACCATTTAAACCTGACCGTTCTTCCTGTGATCGTTGTTCACAGCAACGGCTATAAACTCGTCTATTAGAATTTCGGTCGTCCCAAACCATCGGGTTGATCTCAAGGAATTCGTTCGAATAGAGACAACTGTCATTGATCAATTATAGGGGAAGGGGGAGTTGGTTGCGCCGAAGGCAACCACTTTGTGCCAATCGACACGGGCTAGGAAATGGGTGTCCCTATGAATGCTGATGTTGTCGTCGAAAATGTTTTGTTATCGAATGCGTTCAGGTGTGTTGCCACCGAAGGCGGCCCGCTGTACTGTTGACAGCTGTGTTGCCGTCGAAGGCGGCTCATTGCAGTGTCGATAGGCACGGGCATGCACTAGTCCTCGACAAGGCAGGGCGAGTTGGTTGAATGACTAAGTGGGTGATTGAGATGAGCTCCCTCGACATCCAGTTCTAACCTCGAGTTTCTGTCAAGGGGCAAGCAATTACAGACTTTCTTGCCGACTTTCCCGTGGAGGATCCTATCACTTTAGAGGATAACGTCAAGACGCACCTCGACGATGGTAAAGAACCTCCCCTTAATCCCAGTCCTGAGGCCATTAATCCGACCCCTGAGGTTTTCACTACTTTGCCAACTAGATAGAAGCTCTATACTGACGAAGCTTCAAGTGCGATCGGTTTGGAAATTGGGATAGTCCTGATATCCCCCGAGCTCGATCATCTCCAAAAGACAACTCTTCTCGGATTCAACGCTATCAACAACGAAGCCGAGTACGAAGTACTCATTTCTAGATTGGAGATGGCCGAAACCCGGCGGTGAACCGTCTCACAGTTTATAGCGACGCTCAAGTAATAATCAGGCTGATCAACGGAGTCTACAAAGTGCGAGGAGAGATGATGAAGCATTATCTAGCTCTGGTGCAGCAACGCAAGCAACGATTTCTGGATATTGAATTCATACAAATTTTGAGAGCCAAAAATCAAGAAGCTGATGCTCTAGCCAATACTGCTTCAGTGCTTGGAGACTCCCTTGAAGAAAGATGAATTCAGATCGACTATCAAGAGTCACCCAAAACTACCATCGAATAATAAATCGTTGCCATGACTAAAGACTTTAGGGGTTGGAGACAGCCAACCTTCAGTCTTACCTTGACAGATGTACCTACAGATTGGAGACAGTCGCTCTTTGGCTTCTTCAAACTAGGCAAATTGCTGGAAGATCTAACCCAAGCTAAAAAACTTCAAAGGAAGCTTCCGTTCTATAGCCTCCGAGAGGAAGATCTCTACGTCAAATCGTATGGAGGGATACTTCTCAAATATATTAGTCCTAGTCAAACAGAAGGGATCCTAGCCAAAATCCATTCTGGAGCTTGTGGCAATCACTCTGGCGGAAGATTCCTTGAAGCCAAAGTCAAACTTCAAGGCAATTACTGGCCAACTATGGCAAAAGACGCAAGTCGGTTCATTCAAAGATGCGATCCCTACCAAAGACATGCTTCAGCGATCCATTTCTCGGCAGACGAACTACATCTCTTGACAAGTCCCTGACCTTTCCATCAGTGGGGGTTGGACTTCTTGGTTTCGTTCCCTCCATCGCCAAGCAAGAAGAAGTACTTATTGTTGGCCACCGACTACTTCACCAAGTGGGTTGAGGCTGTACCACTCTTCCGAGAAATAGACGACGAGGTTATCAAATTCATTAGACATAACATCTTCTCCAGTTTGGTACACCTCAAGTACTTATCGCCGACAATAGAGATCAATTCGATTCAGATAAATTTCGAGAATTCTATCTGAACTATGAAATCAAGCTTTTCTACTCCACTCCAAGGTATCGACAATGCAACGAACAAGCCTAAGCTTCCAACAGAGCAATCCTCGGTTTACTCAAAAAGAATTTGGGAGATAAGAAAGGGTTATAAAAGAAAGTCCTACCGGAGGTTCTATGGGGCTATCGGACCGCTCCTCGACGATCAATTGGATTTTCACCCTTCCGCCTAACTTACGGATCAGAAGCAATTCTTTCAACTGAGACTCTCTCTCCAACTTTGAAGACTAAGGCGATCGAAGAAGGAATAGACAACGAGCTTCGTATCTGTGGGGGATGATCTTCGTGCCGATCCGAAGACTCCGCCCAACTAGTCAATTGAAATTGAGTCGAAGATCTTTGATTGATCTGTTGGTGGAAAGGTATATTAGAAGGTCGATGTCTTGGTGACTTTTGAGTTATGACTTTCGATATGCAAACAGAAAGAAGATTCACACAAGATATGATCTCGGAGTTCAGCCGAAGCCTACGTCTTCGTGCTATAGGGAGCAACCCGAATTCATTAACTCTCTGCTCGAAGTGACCTCGACAGGCCGAGTGTCACTGATCTCTTTGAAAAGGAGATCAAAGGTAATGGAATATCGAAGTCAGAGCTCTGAGTTTTTGGATTCTGTTATCTGATTTCTGGAATCAGATTTTCGATCCCTTTTATATTTGAAGTGTCTGCTATTTATAGAAAAACTCTGGGAGGAAATCTGGGGCAAATGGTGGTTTTTGCCTTCGTATCCGGGAAATCCCCAGGCAGGGCTGGTGGGTCCCGCCGTAGTCTCCGTGGGCCCCCCAGGCAGGGCTGGTGGGTCCTGCAGTAGTCTCCGTGGATCCCCCAGGCATGGCTGGTGGGTCTCGCAGTAGTCTCTGTGGGCCCCTCATGTAGGGCTGGTGGGTCCTGCAGTAGTCTCCGTAGGCCCCTCATATAGGGCTGGTGGGTCCCGCAGCAGTCTCCGTGGGCCCCCCCAGGCAGGGTTGGTGGGTCCCGCAGTAGTCTCCGTGGGCCCCCCAGGCAGGGCTGGTGGGTCCCGCAGTAGTCTCCGTGGGTCCCCCAGGCAGGGCTGGTGGGTCCCGTAGTAGTCTCCGTGGGCCCCCTAGGCAGGGCTGGTATCACGCCCCAGAAATCTGAAGTCCGATTCCTGGGGTGTGAGGTGAGAAAAGGAAAAGGGTTCTGGGTATGGTTACTTAGCTATGCCAATTTAAGATTCTTACTGGGCTCTTTCTATGCTCACACACAAGCAAATGAAAGAAGGGGGAGAAACAAAAGAGGATAGTTTGAAACTTAAAGATATTTTTATTCCTTTAAGAACTAAAATTTATCAACAGGGAGAAATATTAGACCAGGCTCGACCTTTAAAAGGGATATCCTTTCAGTACATGCGACCCAACGATGTCACAACATACTGACAGAATATCCTTTAAAGGAGCACGATGCTCAAGTCTCTGACGGTGAGCCAAGTATCTCACCTGCTTCCTAACACTCGGTGCATCTGTTTGGGGGTCCTATCTACTGAGCTTGTCAAATTAGGTCAATTATTCGTCTTATATTTTTGTGGTGATCTAACCTAGGCTTGGGGCCTTGAGGAGAGGCCTACCCAAAAGATTCAGCTGGCACATTACCACTAACAAACTCATACTAGCTAACTAATAGAATCTTATTCCAATCCAATAGATTACATCGAATGAAAGAGACTACTGTTAAAATCGACATACTAGAATTAAAAGGAAAATACTGCAACTCTAAACTCGTTCCTGAACTCCTACTACTGCTCCGATGCCTCCGCTCCTACAGAAGAGTCTACTCGTGGGAATGAGTAGCCCCCAAAAATACATTTGGGAGATTAGCCAAATAAATGGCTAGTGACAAGCTAACAATTTTAATAATTAACAATGCTCAAATTTTTTTAAGACAATTTATTGATTAACCTAATTGCCAAGCTAGGTTCTCAATCACGTCCTATGTGTCCATGCAATTTCTACATTAACATGCAAATCCTACTGTCACTAGGTCATCGTGTGAACAGTCATACAATTCAAAATTTATAATTAAACAATTACACATTCAAATATGAACCCCGGATATTTTGTTCAACCTGCCCCCGGTCGGGCATTACTATCGGGCCTTTTATTTCGATAAAGAGGGCCAACTCTCTCGCCGTGCATCCACCAACTCCATGCACAATTCTCCCAGATGATCATAAGGGGTTTCCCGTCTTTCACGGTTGAGCTCTACCACCCAACTTGCTTTACTATGGGGACTTCAACTCCCCGGGACAGGGTTGCTAGGCTAATCCCTACTCGAGGGCACCTCCAATTGGCTTTACCACAACCCTTGCCCGTGACCCTTAACCTACTTAACTTCGGCTGTACGCGCAAGGTGGTTCACGACCCTTGCGCGCACGGGGTCCCTACCCTTTAACCAGGTAGATTAACAATAATTAACGTACCACATGGCATTGAAGGAACTAAACAGTGTTTAATCATATTCGATGGATTACCCCAGGATTCGCACCCACTCACAACCCAGCATCATGATTAAATGTAATAAAGCACTCTCGCCCAAAATCCATTTACTCGGGTTACCACGCTCCCCTCAGGAGGGTGGGTCCCGAAAATTCTTTAATCATTTATTTATTCAATTTAAGGGAATACCTACCTATGGTGTCCATGCAAACAATATAATATTTATTATTAAATTATTAACTTTTTATGCATGCGTCGTCGGACTCGCGACTCCGCATGCAAGGCGGGGTCCACTCGACCACATGCGACGACGTCCGGCGGGACCCGCATGCAGCGTTATGGACACCTACCCTTAATTTCTATATCAATATTATTAATTATTAAAGAAAGCGTGCTGTGTCACCTGGTCGACGTGCACGGACTCCTGTCTCTGGCCTTTGCTCCGTCCACGGCTGGATCGTCCCGGTACGAACTGGTAAGTTGAATAAGTCTATATTATATGTCTACTGATTTAGTCGGTTTAAAGAAGTGAAAAACTGACAAGCCTTACTGAGCCTATGCTCAGGTTGGTAGCAAGCATTGAGTCCCACCCGATGGACTATCGGGATTGCATACAACGAGTAGAAATCGATATCGTGGGTTCAAGGTCATGCAACTGACACAACCCGTTTAGCGGCACAAAGAAAGCTTATGCGAGTGTACAATGGTGTCACCACTAAATCAATACAAGGCTTTAAACGATCGGGCGAACTAGAATACTACAATCAATTATTTTACCCCTGTCTTCCTCCGGATCTAACCAGAGAAATAGAAAGGGAATCCTCGGCGGTCAAGAGCCGCGTCGGCCGATTCCTGTTGATTTGCCTCTAACATCCCGTCGAGTCGTCGACAACGTCGTCGCCCTAAATGGGGGAGGTGTTGCTAGGTTTGAGGATAAACAGAGGGGTCGACTGGTGGTTGACCAACAGTCGGTGATTGTCGGCCCTGGGTCAATGACAATGCTACGCGGAGGTGACGAGGCTGCGATGAGTCACAGCAACAAGAAAGGGGAGAAAAGGACTACTGCCTTGGTGGTTGGGGCAGTCAGCACTGGTTCGGCTTTGCCGGTTGTACCGCCGCCGACAACTATGGCCGCTTCAAGGGCATGGGACACAAGGGTCCAGGGTTGGTCAGATCCACACAGAAAAAGAAAAGGCAGGGATTTGTCGGGCTCTCAACAGTACAAAAGAAAAAAAAGAAAAACATTGGAAGGAGGGGAGGTGGCCAACCTGGTGCAAGGGGTCGTCGGCTGCTGCTCCTCCTCTGGTTGTTCCTCCCTAGCGCCGACTGCTCCTACCCGGCCGGCTACGCTCCGGTTATCGCGCACCAAATATAGCAGGAAGAGGGAGAGAGATTGAAAGAGAGAGGTCGGGGAGAGAGGGAGAGATCAGAGGGGGATGGGATCGGGCTGGGTCTAGGGTTTGTTAAATAGGGGAGGGGGCTGTGGGTATCTCAGAGGGGATCGGATCGAGGCTAACGGGGAGATAGAGAGGAGAGGGAAGGGATCACAGGGATCGGGATTGAGAGGGAGAGGATCGGGATTGAGAGGGAGATCGGAGGGTGATGGGCTGCGAGATAGAGAGGGATCGGTTGAGAGATAGAGGGGGGAAAGAGAGCGATTGGGTTTGAGAGAGAGATCGGTTTAGAAAGGGAGAGAGATGGGATCGGGTTTGAGAGGGAGAGTGGTATTTGAGGAGAGAGAGAGATTGGGCTGTTGAAGGGAACGATTGGGCTTGGGTTTGAGATAAAGAGAGAGAAAGAGAGATAGAGAGAGAAACGGTCGGGTTGTGTGGGTGTGAGATTGGGTTTGGGTTTTTATTTATTTATTATTATTATTATTTTTTTCTCTACCAAACAATCATTGCTCGGGATTTAGCAAGGCTCACACTGGAGTTCGCATCGCACCGGGACGTGCCAGTGCGCAAACCTTACGAGTCCGACAAACTCGCCTCGAAATCTGTTATATTAATTAATTTATATTATTACCAAAACATTCATACCATGCCTCCAGTGTCGCCTAGTGACTCGGACCCGGGGCCCACTGCTCGGTCCAACTCAGGTTCAAGCACACACCATCGACGATCATAAATACGAAAAAAAATCAATCAATTTAGCAACAAAAAAAAATAATAATATAACTGGGCTGCCTTGAAATTAAACGTACCGGGTATTACAGTTGGGGGGTCTCGCGGGGTGTGAAGTACTTGGCCAAAATTTGCACCCACAGTTACCCCCTCCAAGTTAGCTAGGGCAGTGCTTGCTGACTTTGATTCCTGGTGCAAAATCTAGTCTCTTTGTCAAGGGCCAGAGATGTTGAGGTTTTGTAGGGCTTTGTGGGATCTGGGTACCTGTGAAGAAGAGAGAACTGTTGATAGATTGAGTGCAATAGGTGGGCTAAACCCGCCCGGTCTGTCAGATCCGACCGATCGGTCAAACTTGACCGATCGGTTAAACTTGTCCGATCGGTCAGATCTGACCGATCGGTCAAATTCGATTGATCGATCAATTTTGTTCGATCGGTCAAAAATGATCGATCGGTTAAATTTGGCCGATCGGTTAAATTTGACCGATTGGTCAAAAGTGATTGATTGATTAAATTCAAATGGTTGGATTTGAGGTGATCGGGTAAAAAATATGATTTTTTTGCCCGATTCAGTAGAAAATCGACCGATCGATTGAATTTGTCTGATCGGTCAAAATTGATCAATCGGTTAAATTCAACAGGTAGGAGTTGAGGCGATCGGGCAAAAAACATAATTTCTTGCTCGATTCAGTAGAAAATCGACCGATTGGTTGAATTTGTCTGATCGGTCAAAATTGACCGATCGGTTAAATTCAACCGGTAGAAGTTGAGGTGATCGGGCAAAAAAAACGGTTTTTTGCCCGATTCAGTAGAAAATCGATCGATCAGTTGAATTTGTCCGATCGGACAAAATTGATCGATCGGTTAAATTCAACCGGTAGGAGTTGATGTGATCGGGCAAAAAACATGGTTTTTTGCCCGATTTAGTAGTAAATCGATCGATCGGTTGAATTTGTCTGATTGGTCAAAAGTGACCGATCGGTTAAATTCAACTGGTAGGAGTTGAGGCGATCGGGCAAAAAACACGATTTTTTGCCCGATTCAGTAGTAAATCGACCGATCGGTTGAATTTGTCCGATCGGTCAAAAGTGACCGATCGGTTAAATTCAACCAGTAGGAGTTGAGGCGATCGGGCAAAAAACACGGTTTTTTGCCTGATTCAATAGTAAATCGACCGATCGGTTGAATTTGTTCGATCGGTTAAAAGTGATCGATCGGTTAAAATCAACCGGTAGGAGTTGAGGCGATCGAGCAAAAAATATGATTTTTTGCCCGATTTAGTAAAAAATCGATCGATCGGTTGAATTTGTCCGATCGGTCAAAATTGATCGATCGGTTAAATTCAACCGGTAGGAGTTCAGGCGATCGGGTGCAAAACACAATTTTTTGCCCGATTCAGTAGAAAAATCGACCGATCGGTTAAATTTGTCTGATCGGTCAAAATTGACCGATCGGTTAAATTCAATCGGTAGGAGTTGAGGCGATTGGGAAAAAAACATGGTTTTTTGCCTGATTCAGAAGTAAATTGACCGATCGGTTGAATTTGTCCAATCGATCAAAAGTGACCGATCAGTTAAATTCAATCGTTAGGAGTTGAGGCGATTGGGCAAAAAACACGATTTTTTGCTCGATTCAATAGTTAATCAACAGATCGGTTGAATTTGTGCGATCGATCAAAAGTGACCGATCGGTTAAATTCAACCGATAGGAGTTGAGGCGATCGGGCAAAAAACACAGTTTTTTGCCCGATTCAGTAGAAAATCGATCGATTGGTTGAATTTGTCCGATTAGTCAAAAGTGACCGATCATGCGATCGGTTAAATTCAATTGGTAGGAGTTGAGGCGATCGGGCAAAAAGCACGGTTTTTTGTCCGATTTAGTAGAAAATCGACAGATCGGTTGAATTTGTCCGATCGGTCACGGTTAAATTCAACCGGTAGGAGTTCAGGCGATCGGGCAAAAAACATGATTTTTTGCCCGATTCAGTAGAAAAATCGACCGATCGGTTGAATTTGTCCGATCGGTCAAAAGTGACCAATCGGTTAAATTCAACAAGTTGGAGTTGAGGCGATCGGACAAAAGAGCCTATTTTTTGCCCAATCCTTTGGAAAATCACCCGATCATCTGCTTGTCAAAAGGGTGAAGTCTTGAAAATGGTGGAGTTTGAAGTGATTGGGCAAAAGAGCCAATATTTTACTCGATCCTTTGGTACATCACCCGATCATCTACCTGTCGAAGGGGTGATGGAGTTGGTGTTTTTCCTGGTTCAATGCTCTACTCAAGCCGACGGTTTGCTTGGACCGGCGATTTGCTTAGACCGGTGGTTCGCCCGAACCAGCGGTTCAACTGGTCCGACGTTTCGTCTAGAAGAGCGCTTCGGTCGGATGGGCGCCACATGTCCTTTTCAAAAACACGGCTTTTGATTTGATGATGCCACATGGCACTCCATTTTTCCCGCCAATTTTTTCGAGTTTATAAGTTCGCTCCAGAGTTCATTTGCATCCCCCACGCTATCAAAAATTTTCAAAGTCCACAGCTTTTGTTTCCTAATTTCTTGTTTCCTGCTCTCTGTTGTTCTCCCGATCGGTTATAATGGCTTCTTTTGGCAGTGCGAAGAATGTTGTTCCCTCCACAGGTAGCGTGAAGAACGTCGTTCCGTCCAAGATCAGGGCCTCGCAGAAAGGGAAAGAGGGGGTTGAGACTTCGCCTAAGCCCATAGGCAGAGGCAAGGGCAAAGGTGCCCTAGGTGTGCTTGGCAAGAGGCACTTGGGAGTGGGGTTTACTTCTGCGCCTTCTCGGCCGGAGTATATCCCTAAGGCGGATTTTGTGCTGGAGCCGTTGAGGCCATTGGAGGAGGAGCCAGTGTTTGAATATGGCACTGGCAAGAAGATAACTGAATCCAAGAGGGCCAAGTGGGAGAAGCTGCTTAGCTGCTTCACTGAAGGTGCCCACCGCCCTGCCCTTACTGGAGTTCAATCCGCTTTCGGGATTGACAAGCGGGTTATCTACATCGACATTGCCAGTAAGGAGCAGATCATGGGGATGATCGTCACGATCGGCCAACTGAACTGTGGACTTCGTCTACCACTGCCAATGTTTGCTGCTTGGGTATTGAACACTTCGGGTCTTTGCCCCTGGCAACTGACTGGGAATGTGTGGAGGATCATCTATGCATTCTGCAGGGTGGAGTCTGACCACCAAAAGGAGCTGAGAGCCTGCTTCTCTAGTATCCCGGAAGGTGAACCAGCCCGGATAGAATTGGGCTATTTCTTCTACCACTACAAGTGGGTTTCGAGGAAGGATAGCCCGTTCTACAACCTGCACGACATCTCCACCCTTCGCCCGATCACCAACATAGTGCTGTCCGACAAGCTCTACACGGACTGACCAATTGCTGTCTGGGGAGCATGGACTCCCTTCTCTGTGCCTAATACTCCTTGTTCTTAGGTGCACAAGGAGGTTGAGAAATACGCTCCTGGAGGGGAGTTAGGCAGGACGTCTGATCGAGTCGGGACGATCGACAACCTTTTCTTGGAGCTGACTTGCGGCACCAGATCATGGAAGCAGTTTTCGAACTACCTGGTCCGGCATGGCAATGCTAACCTGATGCATCGGCTGATGGTTCGGTATGAAGACAACGATGCCTTGTACTATGATTACGAAGAGGATCCGGAGACAGGCAAGTTGGTCCGATATATCAGGGCCGAGAAGAAGGTGTATGGGGCGAGGCGACGCTCGGGCTCGACCGAGGAAAAGCTGGTGATGACCAGGCTGGGCCAGGTTAAGAAGAGGAGAGTAATAAAGGAGGTAGAGAAGGAGAAGGAGAAGGAGAAGGAAGAAGAAAAAGAAGAAGAGGAAGAGGATGAGGAAGGGGGAGGTGAAGAAGAAGAAGAAGAAGAAGAAGAAGAAGAAGAAGAAGAAGAAGGTGGAAGCGAAGAGAAAGGAGGAGAAGGGAGCGAAAAGGAAGATGATGATGAGGGAGGAGGAGGAAAGGGAAGGGAAGAAGAGGAGGAGGAAGGAGGCGATGGAGATAGCAATGATGTTCCCCCCACTCCTTTTGGGGTTGGAACAATCCCCATCGATGAGGCTAAGGCCCGTCGGATAAAGGATGTCATGGATGCGGTGGGCGATGGCAAGAAGGTGGTGCCTGCCTACCATTTTGAGACCCTGGTGCGCCCCACGCGCATCAAGATAAAATACTAGAGGAGTGATGGGGTTGGTAGCAACCCCATGCCCCTCGATCAGATACCCCTGGGGGGACTTCATCAAGAAGGGGCCTCGACTAGTGGTGGGGTCGAGGTTGAACAGTCGGGGCCAGCGCCCCAACTAACTGTGGCGCAAATGGCTGAAGAAGTCGCCACGCTCATGGCCACTCTTCCGGGAGTTGGCGAGGAGCATGAGGAAGGGAAGATCTCTCCTCCTCGCGATGTTCTTTCCCCTTTACGAAGGGATGGAGGAAGTCGTGGGGAGGTTGGGACTCCTCAACCGGTCCCTGTCCCATCCCCTATGAGGGAGAAGTCAACCCCCAGGGCCAAGAGCTCTGATCGGGGGAAGGGACAGGGTAAAACATCCCGGGGGGCTGCTGCAGGTATCTTTGCTAACTTTTCTATATTCATTGCTTTTGATGTTTAAAGAGCCTTGACTCTTGCTCTGTCTGCAGATACTCCTGCTGGTCCCCCTCCGATGATGCGAGATTTGGGTGAGGTTGATATCAACCACCCAACAGGGGTGCTAAGGAGGTTATGCAACCTTCCTGATGCGCTTCTGGAAGAAGCCTACGATAGGCTTGAAGTTGTGGTAAGTGCATCGGCATGACTTGGGTTTTGAATTGTAATTTTTCGATATGTTTCTGACTTCTTCTTTGTTGTTGGCAGAACTCAGCGATCTTGAAGCTCGCCAGCAGGCTCTTCAGGAGGGCCGGTGAGCGGGGGGCTTCGGCAGAAGTCACTCGCTTGAACGCCCTACTAGAGGCTGCGAACGAGGAGAAGGAGAAGCTGAAGGCAGCTCTATCTGCCAGCAAGAAGGCTGTTCGTCTGGAATAGCTAGAGAAGAAGAACCTGAACGCCTCCTATATTGATTTGGACAAGGAGTTTTTCGACTTGAAGAACAGGTTCTTCAAGTTGGAGACAACGGCCTTCAATCGACTGTCGGAGATCAAGGAGTTGAAGGCGGAGCTTGCTGCGAAGGAGGCAACTTTCACGCATAAAGAGGAGGCCTACATGAAGGAGCTCGAGCAGGCACGCCATGACAGTGAGAGTTTCAGGTCAATGGCGGAGAAGGCGATGGAGGCCCTCAGGCAGGCACATGCTAGTGGCGCCCATTCTTCCAAGGCGTATGCGGCGAGCAAGTCTCGCGGTGGGTCCGAGGGTGATAGGTCGCACGCTCAGAGTGTTGTGAAGCCTTGATGTACTCTCTTTCTTTCTTTTGTACTTGTAACCTGTATCCTCGAATATTTGCACCTACAAGACTTGTATCCGAAGCTTTGAGAAATAAAAACTTCTTTTGGATATTTGAACATAATTGTTTTGTGTTTGAATTCTTTTAATGTTAATGTTTTGAATCGAACGATCAAATATTTAACAATCTGCCTGTCAGGGGTTGTGTCGTAACACAAGCACCTAGACTTGTCAATCGAATCGATCAGTCAAAGAGTTGTGCTGTTTTATAACTTTGAATTGTTTAACATCTGTCTGTAAGGGGTTGTGTCGCAACACAAACACCCAAACTTGTTAACTGATTTGATAATTGAGAGTTGTGTTGTTTCACAACCTGAAATCATTTAACATCTGCTTGTAAGGGGTCGTGTCGTAACACGAGTCCCCAAACTTGTTAAACGATATGATAATTGAAGGTTGTTTAACATCTACCTGTAAGGGATAATATCACAACACGAGCTCCCAAACTTGTTAAACAACTTAATAATTGAAGGTTGTGCTGTCTCACAACCCAAAATTGTTTAACATTTACCTATAAGGGGTCGTGTCGCAACACGAGCTCCCAAACTTGTTAAACGACCTAGTAATCGAAGGTTGTGCTGTCTCACAACTAGAAATTGTTTAAGGGTTTGAATAGACGAGATGGATGTTTGAAAGTATTCTTCATTCAGTAAGGAGGTTACATCAAGGATAGAATATTTTGAGATGTCTAGCATTGCAAGTCCGTGGTAGTCTATCTCCTTTTGGTGAGATCAGACGATAAGACCCTTTGCCTCCATTGATTTGACTATATAAGGTCCTTCCCAATTGGGAGCTAGTTTTCCATTGCTTCGTTCACTTGTGTTGGAGAAGACTGTTCTGAGGACTAAGCTTCTGACAGGGAAGTGCCTTTTGATAACCTTCTGATTGTAGGCTCGTTTGATCTTCTATTGGTAATTGGCAATGCGGATGATTGCTTGATCACGTACCTCTTTTGAGAAGTCGAGGTCATCAGTACGAAGTTCGTCATATATCCCTTCTTCGATTGCTCTAGTCTTCAGAGTTTTAGAGATGACTTCTGTTTGGAGAACTGCTTTCGATCCATAGGTCAGGCGAAAGGGCGAGAATCCAGTCGATCTTCTCGGAGTTGTTCGATAGCCCCATAAGCCTTCTGGTAGGATCTTCTTCCATAGTCCTTTCTTGTCATCTAGTTTCTTCTTGAGTAGACCAAGGATCGCTCTGTTGGAAGCTTCTGTTTGTCTATTGCATTGAGGGTACCTTGGTGTTGAGTAGAAGAGTTTGATTCCGTGGTTCATACAAAAGTCTCGGAATTTGTCGGAATCGAATTGAACTCTATTGTCAGCAATCAGGACTTGTGGCGTGCCAAATCTTGAGAAGATGTTATGTCTGATGAACTTGATGACTTCATCGTCAGTCTCTCAGAAGAGTGGCACTTCTTCCACCCACTTGGTGAAGTAATCTATGGCTAACAACAGATACTTCTTATTGCTTGGTGTTGGTGGGAAAGGACCCAAGAAGTCCAACCCCAATTGATGGAAAGGCCATGAACTTGTTAATGGATGCAGCTCATCTGCTGGGAGATGAATTGCCCGAGCGTGTCGTTGACAAGACTCACACCTTTGAACTACTTGGTGAGCTTCTCTCGCCATAGTTGGCCAGTAGTAACCTTGTAGCTTTGTCTTGGCTTCAAGAGATCTTCCAACCGAATGATTCCCGTAAGCTCCGGAGTGAATGCCGATTAGGATCGTCTTTGCTTGTAGGGGGCCAACACATTTGAGCAGTATCCCACTGTGTGATCTGAAGTAGAGATCTGTTTCTTGGAGACTGTAGCATAGGAGTTTCTTTTGGAGTCTCCTTGCTTTGATTGGATCTTCTGGCATTCTGCCTTGCTTGAAGAAGTCGAAGATTGGCTGTCTCTAATCTCTGAGTTTGTGTGCCATAGTAGTATTGAAGTTTGGCCGTCTCCAACCCCCAGATTCTTCAGTAGTGGCGATGATCTGTTGCTCGATGGTAGTCTTGGGCGACTCTTGATAGTCAATTTGTATTCGTCTTTCTCCGAGCGAGTCTCTAAGAACCGAAGCAGCATTAGTTAGGGTGTCTGCTTCTCTATTTTCTGCTCTCGGGACTTGGATGAATTCGGTGCTAGCAAAACATTATTGATGATGTCGTACCAGAGCTAAGTAATGTTGCATCCTTTCTTCACGCGTTGTGTACTCCCCATTGATCTGCCTTATTATAAGCTGGGAGTCGCTGTAGATGGTGAGTCGATCTACCCCCAGGGATTCAGTAATCTCTAATCCGGAGATGAGTGCCTCGTACTTGGCTACGTTGTTGGTAGTGTTGAACCCGAGGAGAATGGCCTTTTGAAGATGATCAAGTTCGGGGGATATTAAGACTATCCCGATTCCCGAACAGATCGCACTTGAAGCTCCATCAGTGTAGAGCTTCCATCGGGCTGGCGAGGTAGCAGGAGCCTCAAGTCTTGGATTGATGGTCTTTAGAGCTAGATTGAATAGAGGTTCATCTCCGTCTTCTAGGCGCATATCGACATCTTCCTCTCAAGTAATGGGGCCTTCCATGGGGAAATTGGCAAAGAAGTCAGCAACTGCCTGCCCTTTGAGTGAAGTGCGAGGTTCGAATTGAATCTCGAGAGCGCTCATATTGATCACCCATTTTGTCATTCGACCCGCTCGACCTGCTTTATCGAGAATGTCTTTGAGTGGGTGTTCCGAGACAACCATTATCGGGTAAGAGACGAAGTAGGGTCGTAGGCGTCGTGAGGCCGTAAGTAAGGCCAGTGTGACCTTCTCGATCTTTGAATAGCGAGTTTATACTGGAAGAAGGGTGTGGCTGATGTAGTAGATTGGACATTCTGCACCTTCCCTTCTACTCACTAAGACTGTACTGATAGCTTGATCTGTTACGGCGAGGTAGAGCCAGAGATCTTCCTTTATGAGTGGAGCTACCTAGATAGGAGCTCGTGTGAGGTAGCTCTTGACATCATGAAAGGCTTGTTCGCAGATCGGAACCCATCCAGAGGTGTCTGCCTTCCATAATTTATCAAAGAGCGGTTTACATTTATCCGATGATTTAGAGATGAATCGATTGAGAGTTGCTAATCTTCCAGTGAGGCGTTGAACTTCCTTCCGATTGGTAGACGAAGGCATATCGAGGATTGCTCGAATTTGGTTGGGATTGACTTCGATGCTCCTCTTGGTCACAAGGTGAACCAAGAATTTGCCCGATTGAACTCTGAAGGCACACTTAGCTGGATTGAGCTTCATGCGGTACTTTCAGAGAATTTGAAACATCTCTACCAGATCGGAGAGGTGGCTCCCTCGATTGGAACTTTTGGTGAGAAGATCGTCAATATAGACTTCGACGTTACGGCCTATTTGTTCTTCGAACATCTTCGTGACCAGCCTTTGATAAGTTGATCCAGTATTCTTGAGACCGAAGGGCATCACGTTGTAGCAGTAGAGGCCATGGTCTGTCATGAAGCACGTCTTCTCTCGATCATCCGGGTGCAGGGGGATCTGGTTATACCCGGAGTATCCGTCCATGAATGACAGAAGCTCGTGACCAGCAGTGGCGTCGACGAGTCTGTCTAACCTTGGTATGGGGAACGGGTCTTTGGGACATGCCTTGTTGAGGTTGGTGAAGTCGATGCAGACCCTGACCTTCCTATTCTTCTTTGGGACTGTGACGATATTGGAGATCCAAGTAGGGTACTCTACTTCACGGATGAAGCCTGCTGCGAGTAACTTACTGATCTCCTTTTGAACTGTAACTTGGCGTTCTGGTCGAATTGTTTGAGGTTTCTATTTGACAAGCTTTGCTCCTTCTTTGATGGTGAGTTGACGACACGCGTCATCCGGGTTGATCCCAGGCATATCTTCGAAACACCAAGCGAAGATGTCAATATTGGATTAAAAGAAGGATACCATGTCTCGCGCTCCTGCGTTGCTGAGTTCGGTACCCATGAAAGTCTCTCGAGGGAGGTCGCCACTGTCGATGTTTATTGGAATGGTTTCTTTGATTAAAGGTGAGGCCTCCCACTCGATTGGTGGAGGTTCGGTCAGCGGGATCTTCTTTGGTTGCTATCTTGAAGAAAGGCCCGCTTCATCTCACGGGCGCTTTGGTAGTGCCAGGTCTACTTGACAATCTGTCTTCGTAGCAGCTGCTTCACAAGATCGCCCAGCTTGTTGATCTCCTCGAATACAGACGATACTCTCTTTTGTTGTAAATTTGAGGAGCTGATGGTAGGAGGAGGAGATAGCATTGATCTGATGGAGGAATGGTCGCCCAACAATGATGTTGTAGTTGGATGTCCCTTCGACGATGGCGAACCTTACGGAGACTCGAGTCTCCCGGCTAAGGTCGAGGGTGAGTCTTGACTCCCCCATCGTCATGCTTTGCTCACCATTGAAGCCCGTGATCATAGTCGGGACAACTTCAAGACTTGAGTATTTATGCCCCAAGCGTTTGAAGCAATCTGAGAACATGATGTCGATGGAGCTCCCGGTGTCGATGAGAATGCGGTTGACAGTGCTCCCATCGATGATGAGCCGGAGGACCAGGGGATCCCGATGTGGAGTATGGACTCCTTGAAGGTCGGAGTCATTGAAGATGATAGATGGCCACACTAGGCCTTTGATGGGTTTCTCGATCCATGTATCTTCTTTGTTCGTTGCGGAGTGAACATTGAAGATGCGTCGCCCGTGCTGATCAACCTCTTTACCGGTCAGCATTTGATTATGGAGCGCTCCATGGATGCCAAAAACGTTGGCTCGCACGGAGATGGTTGATGGATTGGTAGAGAGTTAGTGGATCCAGCAAACTTCCTTCCCCTTCGCAGAAGGTCGGCATTGATCTTGTCCGCCTTTGACAAACTCCCGGAGATGGCCTTCTCATAGCAAGTCCTCTAGATGAAACCTCAGTCGATAGCATCGATTGGTGGAATGGCCGTGACTACGATGAAAATCATAATAGACCATTTTATCAGCGGTGAGTTTGGTATCCGGTTGTAGAGGATTCAGTCTTTGGAGGAACTCTTCATATTGAATTTGATCGAGGATCTGCTCGATCGGGAGGATCCAATCTGTGAATGTAGTCTTCTTCGGATGTGATCTATGACTGTCATTCCTTGGTCGCTTTGATGTAGGGGGTGCCATTGTCTCCGTATTATGAGCTTTGGCGGTATACTTTGGGGTTTCCCTCTCAGCAGGCCGTCGTTTTGTTTTACGTCCCTTTCGGGCGACTTGATCATCTTTGACTTCGATCTCCCTCTGGATTCGATCAAACATCAAACCCAGGGAGGGGGGAGGATTGCGGATGAAGTCGTTATAGATATGCAAATCGAACCGGAGAGCATTTTGGAAAGCCAACATGATTGCCTCGTCGTCCAAATGTCGTCCGGAGAGAGCGACGTGTTCGTTGTGGACTCTTCGTGTGAAACTGCGAAGACTCTCATCAGCTCCCATCCTTAACATGTAGAGGAAATCGAGCTTCTTTTCAGGCTTCAAGTTGAGTTGATAGTGCTGCACGAAGTGGTTCACCAATACTCCGAACTGGGTGATAGACCCAGCGCGAAGATTGTGGTACCAATCCAGAGAAGGTTCATCGAGGCTTTCGACGAAGGTGCGGCAGAGCACATTGTTCTCTTTTTCGTGTAGCGTTAGAGCTTCCTTGAAGGCTAGGATATGGAGGGTAGGATCTCCTTTGAGGCAGCGGGAGAGTCGGAGTCCTCCAACCTCTCGGGAAGGATGATTGAAATAAACTTCGATGGAGGGGTCTAGCAGAAGAGTATCCTTCTCTATAACCGTGTACCTGACCTGGATGCAGATCGAGGGGCAAGATCGAGAGGCCTTGTCCAAGTCCTTGAATAGTGGCCGGATGGATTTGGTGACGAAGGTTGACTCCGGCTTCTTGTTGGAGCGAGAGAGATGGAGAGGCTCTGCTCTTAGAGGGTGCTTCCTTCTTCCGATGCCTCACCGTAGGTTGATCTTCGATTGTGCCTGTCTGACGCAGTTGCTACCTAAGGATGATTGAGAGGACTCATCGTCGATACGATCCCAAACACTCTACTTCCACGGAGCTGCAGAGGGCGTTGGGTTGCGACGAATCCTATCATGGGTAGCGGTGCCCATTGACCTTTGTGGTTCGGAGTGAATCGATTATCGAGGCGGATCGACTCTCTCATTGAATGAAGGGATGGGGAGAGCAATCCCGGCTTCGGAAGCTGCCTTTTTGAGGGTGTCCCTTTTAGCTATAAGGGTGGCGTTATGCTTAGCCAATTGTAGTAGTTAAAAGTCGACCATCGAGATTTGGTAGGTGGATGGAGGGTCTTCAGCAGGAGTAGGGGCAGTTTGCCCTATCGACTGTCGGAGAGGTAGGGCGATCGATCGATCGATCGATCTTTCGCTTCCTGAACGAACTCCTATTTCGGGGATAGTGAGGGGCTGCCCAAAGTTAAATCGTTCACTCATCGAACGAGTCTCTGGATGAGCTTAACGTGTGTTACTTCCCTCTGGATGATCCTGATGCTTCGTCCTCGCCATTTAGAGAAAACGAAGGATGCAACAAGATTGCCGATGTCCTAACGGTTGTCTGCTCAACCGAAGGGGCTGGGAAGTTTGACTATCTAGACATGTTGTCTGCTCAACTGATTTGATGTTTGTTTTAGAGTGAACTTGGCTTCTCGTTCGATCCCATAGATGGCGCCAAACTGTGGGGGATGATTTTCGTGCCGATTCGAAGACTCTGCCCAACTAGTCAATTGAAGTTGAGTTGAAGATCTTTGATCGATCTGTTGGTTGAAAGGTAGATTAAAAGGTCGATGTCTTGGTGACTTTTGAGTTATGACTTTCGATATACAAACAGAAAGAAGATTCACACAAGATGTGATCTCGGAGTTCAACCGAAGCCTACGTCTTCGTGCTATAGGGAGCAACCCGAATTCACTAACTCTTCGCTTGAAGTGACCTCGACAGGCCGAGTGTCACTGATCTCTTCAAAAAGGAGATCAAAGGTAATGGAATATCGAAGTCAAAACTCTGGATTTTTGGATTCTGGTCTCTGATTTCTGGAATCAGATTTTCGATCCTTTCTACATTTGAAGTGTCTGCTATTTATAGAAAAACTCTGGGAAGAAAACCAAGGCAAATGGTGGTTTTTGCCTTCGTATCCGGGGATTCCCCAGGTAGGGCTGGTGGGTCCCGCAGTCATCCTCGTGGGCCCCCCCAGGCCAGGCTGTAAGTCGCGCAGTAGTCTCTGTGGTCCCCCCAGGCAGGGCTGGTGGGTCCCGCAGTAGTCTCCGTGGGTCCCCCAGGCAGGGCTGGTGGGTCCCGCAGTAGTCTCCGTTGGCCCCTTATACAGGGCTGGTGGGTCCCACAGTAGTCTCCGTGGGCCCCTCATGCTGGGCTGGTGGGTCTCGTAGTAGTCTCCATGGGTCCCCCAGGCAGGGTTGGTGGGTCCCGTAGTAGTCTCTGTGGGCCCCTCATACAGGGCTGGTGGGTCCCACAGTAGTCTCCGTGGGTCCCCCAGGTAGGGCTGGTGGGTCCTGCAGTAGTCTCTGTGGGCCCCTCATGCAGGACTGGTGGGTCCCGCAGTAGTCTCCGTGGGCCCCTCATGTAGGGCTGGTGGGTCCTGCAGCAGTCTCCGTGGGCCCCCCAGGCAGGGTTGGTGGGTCCCGTAGTAGTCTCCGTGGGCCCCCCAAGCAGAGCTGGTGGGTCTCGTAGTAGTCTCCGTGGGTCCCTCAGGCTGGGCTGGTGGGTCCCGCAGTAGTCTCTATGGACCCCCCAGGTAGGGCTGGGGGGTCTCGCAAGGTGTGAAGTACTTGGCCAAAATTTGCACCCACAGTATCATTGACCTTGACTTCTCAGAAGAGCTATGTAACTGGGCAACTATCCGTGTCACCAACTATCAATAGAAGATCAAGCAGGCCTATGATCGAAAAGTTAAGAGAAGACAGTTAGTTCCACATTGGAGATCTTGTCCTCAGAGTAGTCTTCTCTGACACAAGGAAACACGACAGCGGAAAATTAGTTCCCAACTGGAAAGGACCCTATATCATCGAGTCAGTTGGAGGCAAAGGATCCTATCACCTAATCTCGCCAGAAGGAGATAGGCCACCAAGAGTGTGGAATGTCAAACATCTCAAAATATTCTACCCCTGATGTAACCTGTAACATCCCAAAAATAAATTTAATAATTTAAAGGTCATTATAAGAAATTTTTATAATAAATTCAAAATAAAAATTGGATGGCTCCATTGCGTCCGTCTCGTCGAAACAATAAAAAAACCTACACAAACTTTTGCGTTTTGAACTTATTTAGAGCATTTAAAAATTAAAAGAAAGAAAAAAAATATACATAAATAGCTAATGAAAGGATTCGAACCATAGACCCATTTGGTAGAATTTTAAACTTTTCTCTCTAACCAGAAGACCCTTAGTGCTTTTCTATCTGAATACAAGAAAGATAATTATTATAGTAAAGATGGGGAGACTAAAAGACATCTCAACCGACGACCCTTCGTTTCCGATCGGACGGGAACAGTCGCGCAGCGGAAAGAGTAACCAACGACCTTTCGTTTCTGATCGGACGGGTGTAGTCGCGCAGCTGAAGCCGTAAATGGCCGTTTTGCAATTAAGATCTTGGGACTTTTTGTATTCCCGAAAGGCCTATATAAACCCCCCCTCAACAAGAGTTCTTCACTCAAGCCCATCTCGGTATCCGTGCCACCATCACCTAAAAACCCCTTCCCCCATCGCCGGGTCGCCGCCACCCGCCGCCGCCGGCTACCGCTCACCGCCGGCCGACCACCGCTCGCCGCCGGCCGACCACCGCTGACCACCCGCCGCCGGCGACCACCGCCGGCCACCCGCCGTCGGCCACCTACCGCCGCTGTCCGTCGCTGGCCACCTGCCGCCGGCCGTCCACCGCTGGCCACCGCTCGTCTCCGCCGCCGGCCGCCGCCTCCCGCCACCGGTTGCCACCGCCACCGGTTAGCCCTTTAACCCTTAGTAAAATATTTTTTTATATATGTATCCTTTGGGCCGAAGTCCATTAACGTCGGTGGGCCAAAGCCCATTAAAGCCACTTAAACCCATCAACTTCGGTGGGTCAAAGCCCATTAAAGCCACCAACTACGGTGGGCCAAAGCCACTAAAGTCCATTAAATCCAGGTGGGCTGAAGCCCATCAAACCTATTAAATTCTGTGGGCTGAAGCCCATTAAGCCCAAATAAGTTATGATAAAACGACTCTGCCTTCGTTAACGGAAACATTATTACTGAAAACAACCGAATCGTTTTACTTAGGGCAGACCACCCATTTAAAATCCGCTAATGCCAACTATTTTGGCCATACCGGGAGCAAACGAACTCTGAATTGAGTTCCGTCTGCGGCCACGGTTTTAAAATAAAAAACTCTACAAACTGAGTATGAAATCAAAGTATTTTAGAAATAACCAAAATACCCCTAAAGAAATAAAACCTATTAGTCCTCATCGGAAATCATTTCGGCAAATCCTTGTAAAAGTTAGGATAAAAACTAAAAAAATATAGTAACATATTTTTAGGTAGTGAGCTTCCTAAGGCTTCATCATTAGGAGTAAGAGTCTTCAACGCTTCAGGTAGGGGATTTAAACTGAGTTTGTTCATGCTAAGTATATGATATAGAATAACGGTAGATTGCTATGGACTTATAAATTTTGAGATATGTGATCACTTGTTAGGGTGTGGGTCTAGCCCTGGCTGAGGCCAAAAAGTAACCTGGGTGTGGGTCTAGCCCTAGCTGAGGCTAAAAAGTAACCTGGGTGTGGGTCTAGCCCTGGCTGAGACCAAAAAGTAACCTAGGTGTGGGGCTAGCCGAGTCTGAGGACTAAAATAACCTAGGCGTGGTGCTAGCCTTGTTACGGACAAAAAGTACTCGGATAAGGCTTGAGATTCCTACCCTGGCTGAGGCCAAAAGAGAATCGGGTGATCAATGTTTTTATTATTTACTATTCATAGTCATGTTCACTCTCTTCAATACATATGTCTTAGCATGAATAAAACTAAGTCTCTAGGTGAGTCAGTGGATTAGACTCACCCCCCTACAGATGTTATGGATCCTATAGAGACCGATCCTACAGGACAAGGAGAAGGTGAGGAGCGAACGAAGAACGAACCGGAGGGAATTGAAGACCCACTCTATACACCATTCTACGAGGATGCTGGAGCAGAAATATGAAGCGTGGATGTTTAAATTAAGCCTTAGGCTTTTTATTATTCAAGAAATGTATCAAACACTTATGTTATTGAATAAAATGGCTAAGAAATTTCCATATTTGATGGAATTTATCTACATCAAGTTTTACATCTAACACCCAGTGTTATACAGGTTGAATTAATCCGTAAAATACCGGAGAGTTACAACTTGGTATCAGAGCCTAGGTAATAGGTCCTAGGAGAAAAAAAAAATTTCATTAACAAGAAGGACATCGGTAGGGTAGTCACTTAACCTAGAGCGCAAGTTCGGTCATGTGAAGTAAATCTAGGTACACCTAGTCCTAGATGATTAAGACATTGATAAACTAAGACACTTAATCGCTAGAACAAAGTATATATACCTGAACTTTAAGATCTCTCTTTTAAATATGTTATAATAGCTTTCGATGCGTAGGTCTGAGATAATAGCATTAGATGCTGAGAAGTTAGTCAACCTAGAAGACAATATAGGTATATTGAAATGAGAACGTATGATCACATAAAGAGAACTGAAAACTAACTAGAATTATAAGATACCGCTTCGTAATGATATAGAAACATAAGAAGGTGTTATAAACCCGAGTAGTAACTCGATTAGGGTAAGAAATCCCTAAGGAGTAATTTAATTTAAGCTCCTATCTCCTAAGACCTCTTTTTAAAAATACGTAACTATAATATCTTAGCAGAAATAGTGATCATCCGAAAGAAACTATTCTTAAGTCTTTTATTAATGTAAACTTAGTCGTGTAACAAAGACTAAGACCTCTTTCCTGTGTAACCTGAAACCTATCCAAAGTATTAGAACCTTACCTAGGTTAATCAATTTTGATGAGAGTAGGTTAACTCAGGAATAAGATTTATGCACGCCAATTACTCGAGAAAATATAGCATCCATGATAACTCCTATAAGAACTAAGATACTTCTCGAATGAAAGCTAAAGTCGAGAAGTCCAATGGACTTCAACCTCAAGCGGTTAGTAACATACAAATGATTGACACAAATATGTAAAGTTTTAAATATAGTCGAGTTGAATGTAGAATACTAGTCACTTCCTAGTATTTAATTGTTACAAAAATATGGTGAGATCTGGGTTGAATCATTAGTGCATAGAGAACAGATTTCAAGTACATAATTGACTTAAAAACTATAACATGTACTGTGATAATTAGGATTGAGGTTAATCATCATTTCTCGAATTCGAGTTCAACGGAAAGGGCTACCTAGGAAAGGGCTGCCTGGGGTTAGGTGGAGCCGTTCCATGGGAAAAAGGGCTGCCAACTGCCAGTGTGGAGCCACCTAAGGTGGAGCCGCCTAGGACTTTGACTTCGAGATCATGACTTACCTCTGCATCCTAAATGATCAGAGTGAAATAGTTTGAAGTTTTTACTAAAAAAAAAAAGTAATCGAAGTACAGAGGTGAAATTAAGAACTTCAAGGAATTGGATACAAGTTAGAAAAGGGAAAGTAAAAGAAAACCGGATGTCTTGGCACAGACAATATTGGACAAAGATTTCGGGACAGATTAGTAGTTACTGATGCTTCTTATTTACGAAAAGATATATTAACAGAAGCTCATCGGTCAAAATTTCCTATTCACTCAATCTAGGTCGTATTTCCGTCCTGTCCAACAAGGACCTATAGATCACCCTGCTCAAAGAGTACGTGGCAAGACTTTCGCTGTATCGACTGATAATAATGTCATCAAAGATACAAACTATTTTTATTTCAAACAATATAGCAGTAACTACGAAAAGACTTAAATTTGTAGGATCAATTCCTTTGGACCCCGACACAAATCATACATATTTAAGTGAGGGCAGAACTAACAGAATACACCTTAGTCATCACGACAATGCTTAGTGTTAATCCTAAAAAAATTTCTATTAAATACCAGAGGATACACTACTTATAGTTATGAGTATTCATTTTTTTAACCTCCTTCAGGAATAAAGTATATGTAGCCTTTAATAAGTTTCTCGACGGCTGTCAAGACCAAAAGTTTTTTTAGTCGGATTCCAATATTTGAACCGTTCCAAACTAGATCACTGGAATTGCCCCAACTCTAAGGCCAACTCTATTCTTATATCACTGTGGTTCTTGGTGAATACAGTAGCCAGGTACAGTTGATGTGTGAGTAGAAAAAGTCAGGAAAAATTTTATTCTCAAGCCTTAGAATTTATTGCCTTATTGGATCCCATAAATAAGACACTCAGATAAGTTAATAATTAGGAGGAAACATTAATATTATAGTGGAAATAAGTACACACTTTACACGGATGCGTCTCATATAGGGTTAGGAGGTGTACTTATTGTAAGATGGTCAAGTAGTGGCTAATATACATCTAGTCTTTCAAGTATCCATATGAGCCTGATCCTTCTCATATTTTGGAAAATGAAAACATTCAATTAGATGCATATTACGTGGGAGTACACTGAAGGTTTTAGACACCAAAGATAAAGTATTGCGAACCAAGACTATTCGATTGGTAAAAGTATTATGGGAACATCACAACGAGGAGGAAGCTACCTGGGAATTGGAGTCAGAAATACAAAACCAATATCCACATTTGTTCAACAGCTAAGGTAAGTACTTTAAATTTCAAGGACGAAATTTCTATTAGAGGTAGAGGATGTAACATCCCAAAAATAAATTTAATAATTTAAAGGTCTATGGTCGCAGAAAAAGATTCGGGTCGTCTTTATTGCGGATCACACGAGATTACAAATTTTTTTGATCAGGAGATTGTGGGAGAGATCCTCTGGAGGGTCCCTTTGATCCGCGTCTCCACGTGGTATTCGTGCGAGAGCTCTGAAGGGGTTGCCCAGGACAGAGGTCTTTACAGGGTGAGGGTTTTTGAGAGGCTAAGGAGTTTTCGCCGTTGATTTCGTCCCGTCCGTGCTTCGTGCTTTCTCAGCTAGGGAGGCTTTGGGCTTCGTTCCTCGGTCTTCGTGTCTTCCTCGATCCTTGCTCGACCTCGGCGTCCTTGATCGTCGGTTCGCGACGTCGATCGTGTTTTTGGCGTCAGCTTTGGCTTTAGCTTTCGGCTTTGGCGTGGCTCTGGCGTTTGCTTTGCTTTGGCGCTTGCGCTTGAACGTAGACGGGTAGAGACTTGCGATGCTTTAGTTCTTCCGGACTTCGCGTCGTATCGGCTAGAACGTGCGGTGCTTTGCTCGTGACCATCGTAGTTGCTTGGCTTTGGCACGTGCGTTGCTTTGGCGCGGGCTTTATCGGTGCGTTTGCTTTGGCTTCTTGCGTTGGCTTTGGCTTTAGCTTTGACTCGATCTTCTTCTCGAACGACGATGGCTACTTCTTTAGGGCTTCTTTATTCTTCCGGCTTCCTCGACGGTTGTGACGTCGGCTGGCTTCTTCTCCGGGCGTATTTGGCTTGATCGGAGTTGAAGGCTTCTTGTGGAGATGGTGGGTGTAACACCGATCTCTATGCGACGGTTGTAGCGTCGGCTTTTGTTGATGAAGATGGCGGGGGTAGCATCGATCTCTGCACGACGGTTGTAGCGTCGGCTTTTGTTGATGAAGATGGCGGGGGTAGCACCGATCTCCGCACGACGGTTGTAGCGTCGGCTTTTGTTGATGAAGATGGCGGGGGTAGCACCGATCTTCACACGACGGTTGTAGCGTCGGCTTTGTTGGTGAAGACGGTGGGGGTAGCACCGATCTCCGCACGACGGTTGTAGCGTTGGCTTTTGTTGATGAAGATGGCGGGGGTAGCACCGATCTTCGCACGACGGTTGTAGCGTCGGCTTTCGTTGACGAAGACGGCAGGGGTAGCAACGGCTTCAGGCCTTCTTCTCCAAGCTTTCTTCTTCGTGCGAGGAGTCGACGCCTTTGTTTAAGACGACGGGTGTTGTCGGCTTCGATCTTCTTCTCCGGCCTTTGCTTCTGGCATCTTCGGAGCTGATGAAGATAGTTGGAGAAGTCGGGATGACGACGACTCCGGGTCTTCTTCTCCAAGCTTTCTTCTTCGTGCGAGGAGTCGAAGCTTTGATCTTCGAGTGCAAGGTCTTCACGTTGATGAGGACTTGAAGGGCCAAGGATTCCCGTAGGACATGCTTGCCGTGCCTCGTGAAGCCTTCGGTCTTCGAGCGTTGGAGCTTCTCTTGCAGAGCTCTTTCGTCTTCGGCTTTCGGACCTGGCGACGGTTGTGACGTTGGCTTCTTCTCCGGGTGTGTTTGGCTTGATTGGAGTTGAAGGCTTCTTTTGGAGATGGCGGGTGTAGCACCGATCTCTATGCGACGGTCGTAGCGTCGGCTTTTGTTGATGAAGACGGCGGGGGTAGCACCGATCTCCGCATGACGATTGTAGCGTCGGCTTTGTTGGTGAAGACGGCAGGGGTTGCACCAATCTCCGCACGACGGTTGTAGCATCGGCTTTGTTGGTGAAGACGGCGGGGGTAGCACCGATCTCCGCACGACGGTTGTAGCGTCGGCTTTGTTGGTGAAGACGGCGGGGGTAGCACCGATCTCCGCACGACGGTTGTAGCGTCGGCTTTTGTTGACGAAGACGGCAGGGGTAGCACCGGCTTCAGGCCTTCTTCTCCAAGCTTTCTTCTTCGTGCGAGGAGTCGATGCCTTTGTTGAAGACGACGGGTGTTGTCGGCTTCGATCTTCTTCTCCGGCCTTTGCTTATGGCTTCTTCGGAGTTGATGAAGATCGTTGGAGAAGTCGGGATGACGACGACTCCGGGTCTTCTTCTCCAAGCTTTCTTCTTCGTGCAAGGAGTCAAAGCTTTGATCTTCGAGTGCAAGGTCTTCACATTGATGAGGACTTCAAGGGCCAAGGATTCCCGTAGGACGTGCTTGCCGTGCCTCGTGAAGCCTTGGGTCTTCAAGCGTTGGAGCTTCTCTTGCAGAGCCCTTTCGTCATCAGCTTTTCCGACCTGGCGACGGTTGTGACGTCGGCTTCTTCTCCGGGCGTGTTTGGCTTGATCGGAGTTGAAGGCTTCTTTTGGAGATGGCGGGTGTAGCACCGATCTTCGCACGACGGTTGTAGCGTCGGCTTTTGTTGATGAAGATGGCGGGGGTAGCACCGATCTCCGCACGACGGTTGTAGCGTCGGCTTTTGTTGATGAAGATGGCGGGGGTAGCACCGATCTCCGCACGACGGTTGTAGCGTCGGCTTTTGTTGACGAAGACGGTAGGGATAGCACCGGCTTCAGGCTTTCTTCTCCGAGCTTTCTTCTTCGTGCAAGGAGTCGACGCCTTTGTTAAAGACGACAGGTGTTGTCGGCTTCGATCTTCTTCTCCGGCCTTTGCTTCTGGCGTCTTCGGAGCTGATGAAGATCGTTGGAACAGTCGGGGTGATGACGACTCCGGGTCTTCTTCTCCAAGCTTTCTTCTTCGTGCGAGGAGTCGAAGCTTTGATCTTCGAGTGCAAGGTCTTCACGTTGATGAGGACTTGAAGGGCCAAGGATTCCCGTAGGACATGCTTGCCGTGCCTCGTGAAGCCTTCGGTCTTCGAGAGCGAGGCTCTTTCTTCGCAGAGCCTTTGCGTCTCTAGTTTTCGACCTTTTGTGCCTTCCCCCACCCCCTTTATTTATAGGCAAAGGGGGGCGGTTGGGGGAGATATGGCTGAAATCTTTTTTGTTTCATCCGATATCTCCCCCCATAACCATCAAGATATTGTTCCTTTATTCAAGGAAACAAACCTGATTCCCTCCTTTTTAGTTGGGGTGGTTATGGGCTAGATGTGACTCGATCTTTAAAGATCGGGTTGTTATTTTTTTGTTGCACTTTTGGATCGGATGGCGACACAACGTCATCTTGTCCGTTGGATCGTGGGATCGTCGCGGATCTACGGCTGCGTAGACGTCCACGCCACCTCCCCCCGCATCGAGGCGGTTTTTGATTTCTTTTTCTTTTTCTTTTCTTTTCTTTTTCTTTTCTTTTTCTTTTCTTTTTTCTTTTTCTTTTTCTTTTCTTTTTCTTTTATGGCCGGCCCCACCTCTCCATGAGGAGGGGGGCACGGTTTTCAAGAGGGGGGTCCGGTGGGCCCCCCTCTCTGTGTTTGAGTCGCGGGTCCGGTGGGACCCGTTCACTTCAAGTTGGGCCATGGTGCGCGGATTGAGCTTGCACGCGGGCCGAGTGTGCATGCGGGCCGTTTGTGTGCGGGCCTAATTCCGCATGCGGGCCGTTGTGTACGGGCCAAGGTTCGCATGTGGGCCGTTGTGTGCGGGCCCAAGTAGCATGCGGGCCGTTGTGCGTGGGCCAGATTTTCGCATGTGAGCCGTTGTGTGCGGGCCAAGTTTCGCATACGGGTCGTTGTGTGTGGGCCAAGTTTGCATGCGGGTCGGGTCCAATCCGTAGGCTAATTTCGGTGCTCACAAATGCCCCCTCAAGTTCAAGTGCGCCCGCGGGAAACGCGTAGCGCTTGGACTTGACTTGCGTGTTCGCTTGGAATTTAGGTCTTTACAAGAACCCCCACCATTTCGCTTCCCACATCGTTTTGCTAGCGCGGGAGACGAAAGGCTTTGGTTGCTTGGAGTCGAAGACATCTTCTAGGGTTTTGTTCATCTTCCCTGTTGTCGCGGACTTCCTTTGCTTCGAGGATGACGCGAATGTTGATGGCGGTTGCTGCGCGGAGTCCCATGGCAGCAAGGCGACGAGAGCGCGAGGACGGCCGCGATGCGATTCGGCGGAGGGTTGTTGCCCCTCTTCGGTGCGGGAGCGCAATGGTGGCAGCCGATTGTCGTGGCCGATGGTGGTGACGACGCGGATGGTGCATCGAGCGGAGGAGGCGGAGTGGTCGAAGCCGCAGGAGGTTCCCTCCTTCCTACTCCTCTTTTTTTTTTTTTTCTTTTGAAACAGTGGTTGCATCGGATCGGGGTGCACCCTAGATTTATGGGATACGAGAGTTAGCCGTTTTTATCCCAATAACCGATTATGCCTATTTATAGGGGGTTAAATGGAAATTTTGACTGCTCGGTTTTTTTTTTCTTCTTCTTCGTCTCTGCCGTTAGGTCTGCTGGGTCAGCGGCTGCGGGGTGCACAGCAGCGGCGGCCGGGTGCGGGATCCAGAGGCGGAGGTGGGCGGCGCGACGGGGCGCGGGCCGGAGGGCGCGAGGCGCGAAGGCACAGGCCGGAGGCGCGGGGCGCGGGGCGTGACGGGTGCGGGCACGACGGGCGCGGGCGCGGCTGGGGGCTGTGGTGGCGGCCGGCGCGCGGGCTGGAGGCGGGTGTGGGCGCGACGGGCACGGGCGCGGCCGGGGGCTGCGGTGGCGGCCGGCGCGCGGGCTGGAGGCGGGGGCGCGGGCCGGCGGCGATCGGGCCACGGTGCCGGAGCGGCAGGTGGCGTAGGCGGCTGGCGCGGGGCGTGAAGCGGCGGGCGTGGAGCGGTCAGGCCGGCGCGGGTGGCGGCTGCGGGGCGCACCGGCGAGTGGGGCGCGGAGGCCGGCGTGCACCGGCCCCGTTTCGGGCCTTCAATGGAGAGAGAGGGGAAAGGTGGTGGTTCCCCTCCGGTTCTACCCCCCTTTTTTTTTTAACAGGAGAGGGGGGCTGCGGCTTTTTCGCTGCGGCCCCCTCTTGGTTTCCCTTATTGCAAAAGGGGCTGCGGGGTGCGGCCGGCGCGCGAGCCGGAGACGGGGCACGGCCGGGGGCTGCGGTGTGCGGTCGGCGCGCGGGCTGGAGACGGGGCGCGGCCGGAGCGCGGGTGGCGGCCGGGCGCGGAGCCCAGCGCAGGTGGCGTCGGGTCCAGCCGGGCGGTGGCCGAGCGCTAGGTGGCATAGACACGGAGCAGGCAGGTCTGGAGAGGCGCGGCGTTTGGCGCGGCTGTTGGTGCAGACGACTCCGGGGAGGCGCGGTAAGTGGCTGCGGCGCTGATGGCTCCGACGATGCTCGACAGGTGGCGGTATACAGGCCGCAGATCGAGCGGAGCTGCGGGTAGCCGGCGTGGGAGCAGCTCAGGCACGCGACGACTGTGGGTGAGGGCTCCGGCTGGGGGCGCAGAAGTTGAAGACCACAACCCTGTTTGGGGGCTGTGGGTTTTCGGAGAGAAGAGGGCTGTGGCTATTTTTGCTACGGCCCCCTCTATATTTTTGTTTTTGGTATTAAGGGGCTGTGGCCCTTTGGGTTCTTGGATTTTGAAGGAATGAAAGGGCTGCTGACCCCTCTCCAGTCTTGGGTTTTTCATGGGGCTATGGTCCCCTTTGGGGCTGCAGCTTCAGCTCCGGGTTTTTTTTTTTTTTTTTTGACATCTGGGTTTGATCTATTTCTTCTGAGTTTTGACCGGCTTTTCCTTGGGACTCCTTTTTTTTTTTTTTTTTTTTTCTGGACTTGCACTGCCCTTTTCTCCTGGAATTGACCTCGCATCTTGATTTGACTTGCACTTTTTGTTTCCTTGCAGGACTTGTCCCTTCGAGTGCTTTTCGAAGGCCGACGGGACCGTTGAGGTCTACCGCGAGAGTAGAGCAACTGGCGAGGTTGCACCCGGGCAGGCTGGGCGAGACGGGCTGGATGTTCCTCTGGACTATGGAGAGAACTTTTTCTGATGGTGATGTCAGCTTGGAGGACATCAAGATGGGCGTTCTGGAGTTCAACGAGGAGGAAGATGAAGCCACTAGCATTGACAAGGAGCAGCCTGTCTTGGTCGTCTTTTGCTTACTGATCTTGACCATGGTGACTGCTCCAACAGTCTTTTTGGCTTTATGGAGATAACGGAGGATGCGGTCTCCCACGGGAGTACGCATCTTCGTTTCCCTTTTGCGTAACTCTTCTGCCGCCGTACTTCAAAGCAAGAAACGTGTGTCGAAGTTGGACGAGTTCATTCTCACCGATGAGGGATCTTCACGGCAGATCGTTCGACCGAGTCCGGAGTTGCCATTCAGGAGTCAGTTCCGACGGATATTTTTGGCCGCAGCTTCTTTGTCAGTTCCTGTGGCATCTTTGACAGCCGTCACGGCGATGGTCCAGGAGGTGGTTCCCGTGCTTGGGTCTTCAGGACAGGATCGCGCCTTGTTTCAGCACTTAGAGGCTTGCCATCGAAAGTGTAGATCGCAGAGCCTTCTTTCTAAGCTTCTTTTGGAGAGTTGTGCTAGAAGTTTATCCAGGCGACGCTTGCACCCTTCCAGGAGGAGGGTCTTGACGCTTTGAGTAGCTGGTGGGTTTTCCTGGTGGATGGCTCCTTGTTTGAGGAGCATATGTGCACCCTTTTGGCAGATAGCTAGGCTTATTGCTTGCAACGGGCTTCATTAGTGGAGGACGCTTCCTTGGCATTGGCAAAGGTTGAGGAAGAGAAACGTCGACTTGAGGGACTTCTCACGTTGCTACTGCAGACTTGGTTCGGGTGCAGAAGAAGGTGGAGATTACTCGCGCATCGCTTCAGAAGCTGGAATCCCTCCTTGCAAGGCAGCGTGCAAAGCTGGCGACGCGTTGAACTGGTAGATCGATCGAGAAGGCTTCTGTAGCGAACCTTGCAAAGCAGCGTGCAGAGCTGGCGACGCGTCGGAAGCTGATGGCTTCTCTACCTATGGAGTTGCAGCGCGTGTAAGCTGCGGGAGGCGAACCGCTTCAGCGCCTCTAGGACTTCAACTTGCTACTCATGCGTTGCTTCGGAAGCTGGAGTCCCGTTTGGAGAAAACTCGAGCAACCGATAAGACTTTTGCAACAGAGCTTGCAAAGCAGCGGGAGGAGCTTACGAATCGCTGAGAGCTGGTGGTTTCTCGCCTTTCGGAGTTGTACCGCATGGGTGCCTCGAGAGATGAGCTGTGGCAGCGCTGGGAGCTGGTGGTTTGACAGAGGCTGACGGCTTCTCGTCCCACAGAGTCAGACTTGCGTCTTTTCTGGGCTTATTTTTCTGGAATGGTGGTTTACTTTTTTTTGTTTGGACTGAACCATTACAGGCTGCCTACGTACCCTACTGAGAGGGATCAAGTCACACGTAGTTCCTTTTTTTTTTTTTGGGCAAGGGGGGTAACCTTGCGCTAGGCAAAGTACCTTTTAAGGGACTTGCCGCTAGTAGGCAGAGTCGCTGCTGGTTTGCAGTTGCCATCCGCCTTCTTCGCTTCAATATAGTTAGAAGTGAAGATCTTCTTGCCTGGAGTTTTGGTAATTGCTGGAGTTTGACTGGAGTCGATGTCTCGGTGGTTTAGAAGACTTTGTTCGTCGCTTTTGGAGAGACGAGCTTGAGTCTTTGTCAGGCGATGTGGTATCGCAACTGAGGGTAATGAACCCATATGCTCTGTGCTTTCTTTGTTGCAGCTGGATTTGAACATCAGCTCGGTGGAGTTTTGCCCCTGAGTGTTTCCTAGCTTGATTGCGAGTTGCTCGGGGCTGGTGTACTCGGAAGACTCGGTTGAGCTCGAGACATGCAACAGACCATGTAACGGTAGTGCCATCTCTTGCAAATTGATGAAGTTGGCCTTGAAGAATTGTGACGATAGTTCCTTTGCTAGAGTGGAAGGCGATCGTCCTGGCTTGCGAAGCCATTGAGGTGCGAGCCACAGGACTGTCGCATCTTGAGCAGGCAACGGAACGTGTGGCGTTGAGCTTGATTTGGAGTTGATATGGATTTTTCATCTTGATGCTGGTGCTCCTTTGACTTTGCGCACCATCTGGCTGGAGAATGTCGCTAGTTTTGCAAGTGGAGAGGTTTTGTCTCTCGCAGCTGCTTTGACTTTCTGGGCTCGTGGAGCTTTTGTTGGAGAAACTTCTGCAATGGGGTCTTTGACCTGGTGGAACTCGACGTCAGCAAGGTGTGATTCAGCCTCGTTGCAGTGCTTGCCGTTGGCGACGATGGTTCTCCCCATGCTTTCGATGTTGGTGCCACTTTCTTCATTGAGCACTTGGTGAACTTCCCTCATGCAACCGGAGACCTTGAGGTTTTGATCAACTTCAAGGAAGCGGCTGGGGAAAAACTCCTGGAGTGTCGCCAGCTCTGGGCAAGTTTGCTGGAGAAGATTTTTCGGACTTGCTGGAGGTACTTTTGATGTCTTTCTTTCTGGAGCTTCACTCTTTTCTTTGAAGGTCTTTCTTTCGGGGAGTTTTCTTGTCGTCCGATCTTGCTCGTGGTTGGCCAGACATGCTATCCTGTAGCTTGACTGTCGTGGCCTTCTCCTTCGAGACGTCATAGCCCATGCGTTTTTATCAAGAAGATCTTCCTCGCCAGGGTGAAGAATTGGTGTTGTAATCAAAGGCTCTTCTTTGATCTGAAGGACTTGCTCTTCTGGAGGCTTTACCGATTATCTTCTGATCCCCAGCCGGTTGGCTTGACTTCTTTTATTGGGATTGAAGGAGGCTTGGAGTAGAAGACATAGAAGTCGAACTTACCTGATGGCTGGCCTAGTAGGCTGACTTCAGGGTCTCTTTGCTCGTCTCTTGCTTTGAGCACATGCTGGGATGTAGCTTTGTTTGGAAGAGGGAGTGTTTGCGCGAGAGGCGGTTGCCCCCAAGGCAGTGAGGATTTGGCCCTGGGCACTGCAGGAGCATACCGTCGTCGTCTTCTTGGAGCTGGTTTCGCCATCGATCTTTGACAGACGATGTGCAGCCTTGCTGAAGTGCGTTGTGGAGCAGTCAGTGCTGGCGGGAAGGAATCGAAGGTGATTGACGTCATATTTGACTCGACGATATCACCAGAGTCGATCTCGATCATCCCTTGCTTGGTGAGTGCCATGATCTTATCTTTGAAGACAAAGCACTTCTCGATGGGATGACTGACCATCCGGTGGTACTTGCAGAAGAGCGGATCATTGACTCGATGTGCTTATTCCGGCCTTTTTGGTGGCGGAAGTTCGATCATCTTTTCTTGCATCAACTGATCAAACATGGAGGAAACTTCCGAGTCTGGGAAGGGATACTCCTTAGCTTCAAGCTCCTCGAGAGTCATCCTTGGTGACCGTTGAAGCTGAGGAGGTGGTATGGCGGCTCCTTTGCCTTTGTCCAGCTTGCCACCGATCTTGAGTGGTTTGGAAGTCGAAGCGAGGTCGGTGACATTGACTTGCTTTGATGCCGCCGGTTCGTCCTCCTCTTCCACCTTCTGGAAGGCTATGGCCTTTGAGTCCCCGCGATTTGCTAAGCTGAGCTCCATGTCGTGAGCCCGAGTCGCTAGTTCTTCGAAGGACCGAGGCTTGATCCCTTTGAGGATGTAGAGCAAGCCCCAGTGCATGCCTTGGGTGCACAACTCGATAGCCGAGTCTTCAGACAAGCGATCTTGCGAGTTTAGCGCAAGGTTTCTCCAGCGATCGATGTAGTCGATCACCGGCTCATCCTTCCTTTGCTTGGTGGCTGTAAGCTCGGTCATGCTGACGATGCGCCGAGTGCTATAGAAGCGGTTGAGGAACTCCCTCTCCATTTGATCCCAGCTGTCAATGGATCCTGGAGAAAGATCAACATACCAGTCAAAAGCATTACCTTTGAGGGTGCGAACGAACTGCTTCACCATCTCGTCGCCGTATGTGCCGGCGTTGTTGCAAGTTTCGATGAAGTGAGCAATGTGTTGCCTTAGGTTCCCCTTTCCGTCGAAGTGTTGGAACTTTGGTGGCTGGAACCCGGTAGGGAAGCGCAGCTGTTGGATCCTTATAGTGTAAGGCTTTGAATATGCCGCCGTAATCGGAGGTAGGCTGCCGCCGTGGGAACGCATCATGTCAGCCACTAGTGCTTGTATTTGCTGGGCATTCATCATTGCTGCCACTGAAGGTTGTGCGGCCACCGAGACCGGCATGGGAGCCGAGGAAAGTGCAGGAGTAGTTGCTAGTGTTACCTGGCCAACTTCTGCAGGAGCAGGAGTTGGAGACGGGGCTGGAGCAGCTACTGGAGAAGCAGGAGGTTGACCGAATGTTGCGACATCCCTGGCACTCAGCCTTTGAAGCAAGGTATTGATGTGATGATCTTTCTCTTCCATTAGTCGGGTGAGCTGAGCCATGTGTTCACCCATTTGCATGACTTGGAGCTGAAGAGCGGATGGAGGATGATGACGCAGGACGTCTCGATGTTGCATGCCTGCATCGTCGCCGTCCTCATCGGAGATGTAGTTGCGTCGACTTGCTTCTGCTTGATGACGGACGTTTGCCCCCGGCAAAGGAGGTGCAAAGTCCACTGGAGAACCCGAACGGGCTCGGGGTTGGGGCTGGACCTCCCTAAATTTCTGGACTTGAATTCCAGAATCGAGGCTTGTTTCTTCATGCACCAAGGCCTCATTGGTGATTTGGCGAGCACCTTCAGCAGCAGTTTCTGGTGTGAAGAAGTCCGCAAGAGTTTGAGTACGCCGAGTATAGGCGCGTACTACCGGGGGAATGACATCCTCCGGGTTTTCTGGATCACCGCATCGGAGTAGTGGAGACTCGGCGATAAGTGAGAGGCTTGTTGGAGCAAACGTATCATCGTTCGTTCCGGCCATGGAGAACTTGAAGCAACTCTTTCAAACATACGGATGAAAGGAGAGGAGGTCCCACCGGGTGTGCCAGAAATGTGTGGTCGTGGAAAAAGATTTGGGTCGTCTTTATTGCGAATCACACGAGATTACAAATTTTTTTGATCAGGAGATTATGGGAGAGATCCTCTGGAGGGTCCCTTTGATCCGCGTCTCCACATGGTATTCGTGCGAGAGCTCTGAAGGGGTTGCCCAGGACAGAGGTCTTTACAGGGTGAGGGTTTTTGAGAGGCTAAGGAGTTTCCGCCGTTGATTTCGTCCCGTCCGTGCTTCGTGCTTTCTCGGCTAGGGAGGCTTTGGGCTTCGTTCCTCGGTCTTCGTGTCTTCCTCGATCCCTGCTCGACCTCGGCGTCCTTGATCGTCGGTTCGCGACGTCGATCGTGTTTTTGGCGTCAGCTTTGGCTTTAGCTTTCAGTTTTGGCGTAGCTTTGGCGTGGCTCTGGCGTTTGCTTTGCTTTGGCGCTTGCGCTTGAACGTAGGCGGGTAGAGACTTGCGATGCTTTAGTTCTTCTGGACTTCGCGTCGTATCGGCTAGAACGTGCGGTGCTTTGCTCGTGACCGTCGTAGTTGCTTGGCTTTGGCACGTGCGTTGCTTTGGCGCGGGCTTTACCGGTGCGTTTGCTTTGGCTTCTTGCGTTGGCTTTGGCTTTAGCTTTGACTCGATCTTCTTCTCGAACGACGATGGCTACTTCTTCAGGGCTTCTTTATTCTTTCGGCTTCCTCGACGGTTGTGACGTCGGCTGGCTTCTTCTCCGGGCGTATTTGGCTTGATCGGAGTTGAAGGCTTCTTGTGGAGATGGTGGGTGTAACACCGATCTCTATGCGACGGTTGTAGCGTCGGCTTTTGTTGATGAAGATGGCGGGGGTAGCACCGATCTCCGCACGACGGTTGTAGCGTCGGCTTTTGTTGATGAAGATGGCGGGGGTAGCACCGATCTCCGCACGACGGTTGTAGCGTCGGCTTTTGTTGATGAAGATGGCGAGGGTAGCACCGATCTTCGCACGACGGTTGTAGCGTCGGCTTTGTTGGTGAAGACGGCGGGGGTAGCACCGATCTCCGCACGACGGTTGTAGCGTCGGCTTTTGTTGATGAAGATGGCGGGGGTAGCACCGATCTTCGCACGACGGTTGTAGCATCGGCTTTTGTTGACGAAGACGGCAGGGGTAGCACCGGCTTCAGGCCTTCTTCTCCAAGCTTTCTTCTTCGTGCGAGGAGTCGACGCCTTTGTTGAAGACGACGGGTGTTGTCGGCTTCGATCTTCTTCTCCGGCCTTTGCTTCTGGCGTCTTCGGAGCTGATGAAGATAGTTGGAGAAGTCGGGATGACGACGACTCCGGGTCTTCTTCTCGAAGCTTTCTTCTTTGTGCGAGGAGTCGAAGCTTTGATCTTCGAGTGCAAGGTCTTCACGTTGATGAGGACTTGAAGGGCCAAGGATTCTCGTAGGACATGCTTATCGTGCCTCGTGAAGCCTTCGGTCTTCGAGCGTTGGAGCTTCTCTTATGGAGCTCTTTCGTCTTCGGCTTTCGGATCTGGCGACGGTTGTGACGTTGGCTTCTTCTCCGAGCGTGTTTGGCTTGATTGGAGTTGAAGGCTTCTTTTGGAGATGGCGGGTGTAGCACCGATCTCTATGCGACGGTTGTAGCGTCGGCTTTTGTTGATGAAGACGACGGGGGTAGCACCGATCTCCGCACGATGGTTGTAGCGTCGGCTTTGTTGGTGAAGACGGCGGGGGTAGCACCAATCTCCGCACGACGGTTGTAGCGTCGGTTTTGTTGGTGAAGACGGCGGGGGTAGCATCGATCTCCGCACGATGGTTGTAGCATCGGCTTTGTTGGTGAAGACGGCGGGGGTAGCACCGATCTCCGCACGATGGTTGTAGCGTCGACTTTTGTTGACGAAGACGGTAGGGGTAGCACCGGCTTCAGGCCTTCTTCTCCAAGCTTTCTTCTTCGTGCGAGGAGTCGATGCCTTTGTTGAAGACGACGGGTGTTGTCGGCTTCGATCTTCTTCTCCGGCCTTTGCTTATGGCTTCTTCGGAGTTGATGAAGATCGTTGGAGAAGTCGGGATGACGATGACTCTGGGTCTTCTTCTCCAAGCTTTCTTCTTCGTGCAAGGAGTCAAAGCTTTGATCTTCGAGTGCAAGGTCTTCACGTTGATGAGGACTTGAAGGGCCAAGGATTCCCGTAGGACGTGCTTGCCGTGCCTCGTGAAGCATTGGGTCTTCAAGCGTTGGAGCTTCTCTTGCAGAGCCCTTTCATCATCAGCTTTTCCGACCTGGTGACGGTTGTGACGTCGGCTTCTTCTCCGGGCGTGTTTGGCTTGATCGGAGTTGAAGGCTTCTTTTGGAGATGGCGGGTGTAGTACCGATCTCCGCACGACGGTTGTAGCGTCGGCTTTTGTTGATGAAGATGGCGGGGGTAGCACCGATCTCCGCACGACGGTTGTAGCGTCGGCTTTTGTTGATGAAGATGGCGGGGGTAGCACCGATCTCCGCACGACGGTTATAGCGTCGGCTTTTGTTGACGAAGACGGCAGGGATAGCACCGGCTTCAGGCTTTCTTCTCCGAGCTTTCTTCTTCGTGCAAGGAGTCGACGCCTTTGTTGAAGACGACAGGTGTTGTCGGCTTCGATCTTCTTCTCCGGCCATTGCTTCTGGCGTCTTCGGAGCTGATGAAGATCGTTGGAGCAGTCGGGGTGATGACGACTCCGGGTCTTCTTCTCCAAGCTTTCTTCTTCGTGCGAGGAGTCGAAGCTTTGATATTCGAGTGCAAGGTCTTCACGTTGATGAGGACTTGAAGGGCCAAGGATTCCCGTAGGACGTGCTTGCCGTGCCTCGTGAAGCCTTCGGTCTTCGAGAGCGAGGCTCTTTCTTCGCAGAGCCTTTGCGTCTCTAGTTTTCGACCTTTTGTGCCTTCCCCCACCCCCTCTATTTATAGGCAAAGGGGGGCGGTTGGGGGAGATATGGCTGAAATCTTTTTTGTTTCATCCGATATCTCCCCCCATAACCATCAAGATATTGTTCCTTTATTCAAGGAAACAAACCCGATCCCCTCCTTTTTAGTTGGGGTGGTTATGGGCTAGATGTGACTCGATCTTTAAAGATCGGGTTGTTATTTTTTTGTTGCACTTTTGGATCGGATGGCGTCACAACGTCATCTTGTCCGTTGGATCGAGGGATCATCGCGGATCTACGGCTGCGTAGACGTCCACGCCACCTCCCCCCGCATCGAGGCGGTTTTTGATTTCTTTTTCTTTTTCTTTTCTTTTCTTTTCTTTTCTTTTTCTTTTTCTTTTCTTTTTCTTTTATGGCCGGCCCCACCTCTCCATGAGGAGGGGGGCACGGTTTTCAAGAGGGGGGGCCGATGGGCCCCCCTCTTTGTGTTTGACTCGTGGGTCCGGTGAGACCCGTTCACTTCAAGTTGGGCCATGGTGCGCGGATTGAGCTTGCACGCGGGCCGAGTGTGCATGCGGGCCGTTTGTGTGCGGGCCCAATTCCGCATGCGGGCCGTTGTGTACGGGCCAAGGTTCGCATGTGGGCCGTTGTGTGCGGGCCCAAGTAGCATGCGGGCCGTTGTGCGTGGGCCAGATTTTCGCATGTGAGCCGTTGTGTGCGGGCCAAGTTTCGCATACGGGCCATTGTGTGTGGGCCAAGTTTGCATGCGGGTCGGGTCCAATCCGTAGGCTAATTTCGGTGCCCACAAGGTCATTATAAGAAATTTTTATAAGAAATTCAAAATAAAAATCAAACGGTGCCATTGCGTCCGTCTCGTCGAAACAATCAAAAAACCTATACAAACTTTTGCGTTTTGAACTCATTTAGAGCATTTAAAAATTAAAAGAAAAAAAAAATATACATAAAAGCCAATGAAATGATTTGAACCATAGACCAATTTGGTAGAATTTTAAACTTTTCTCTCTAACCAGAAGACCCTTAGTGCTCTTCTACCTGAATACAAGAAAGATAATTATTATAGGAAAGATAAGGAGACCAAAAGATATCTCAATCGACGACCCTTCGTTTCCGATCAGACGGGAACAATCGTGCAGCGGAAACAGTAACCGACGACCTTTCATTTTCGATCGGACGGGTGCAGTCGCACAGCTGAAGCAGTAAATGGCCATTTTGCAATTAAGACCTTGGGACTTTTTGTATTCCCGAAAGGCCTATATAAACCCCCCCCCTCAATAAGAGTTCTTCACCCAAGCCCATCTCGGTATCCGTGCCACCACCACCTAAAAACCCCTTCCCCAATCGCCAGGTCGCCGCCACCCGCCGCCGGACGACCATCGCCGGCCACCCGCCGCCGGCGACCACCGCCGGCCGACCACCGCCGGCCGACCACCGCCGGCAACGCTGCCGGACGCCCGCCGCTGGCCACCCGCCGCCGGCCACCTACCGCCGCCGTCCGCCGCCGGCCACCCACCGCCGGCCACCTGCCGCCGGCCGTCCACCGCCCGTCACCACCGGCCACCCGCCGTCGGCCGCCGCCTCCCGCCACCGGTTGCCACCGCCACCGGTCAGCCCTTTAACCCTTAGTAAAATATTTTTTTATATATGTATCCTTTAGGCCGAAGCCCATCAACTTCGGTGGGCCAAAGCCCATTAAAGCCACTTAAACCCATCAACTTCGGTGGGCCAAAGCCCATTAAAGCCACCAACTACGGTGGGCCAAAGCCACTAAAGTCTATTAAATCCAGGTGGGCTGAAGCCCATCAAACCTATTAAATTTTGTGGACTGAAGCCCATTAAGCCCAAATAAGTTATGATAAAACGACTCTGTCTTCGTTAACAGAAACGTTATTACTGAAAACAACAAAATCGTTTTACTAAGGGCAGACCACCCATTTAAAATCCGCTAATGCCAACTATTTTGGCCATACCGGGAGCAAACGAACTCTGAATTGAGTTCCGTCTGCGGCCACGGTTTTAAAATAAAAAACTCTACAAACTGAGTATGAAATTAATGTATTTCAGAAATGACTAAAATACCTATAAAGAAATAAAACCTATTAGTCCTCATCGGAAATCATTTCGGTAAATCTTTGTAAAAGTTAGGATAAAAACTAACAAAATACAGTAACATATTTTCAGGTAGTGAGCTTCCTAAGGCTTCATCAATAGGAGTAAGAGTCTTCAACGCTTCAGGTAGGGGATTTAAACTGAGTTTGTTCATGCTAAGTATATGATATAGAATAACGGTAGATTGCTATGGACCTGTAAATTTTGAGATATGTGATCACTTGTTAGGGTGTGTGTCTAGCCCTGACTTAGGACAAAAAGTAACCTGGGTGTGGGTCTAGCCCTGGCTGAGGCCAAAAAGTAACCTGGGTGTGGGTCTAGCCCTGACTGAGGCCAAAAAGCAGCCTAGGTGTGGGGCTAGCCTAGTCTGAGGACTAAAAGAACCTAGGTGTGGGGCTAGCCTTGTTGCGGACAAAAAGTACCCGGGTAAGGCTTGAGATTCCTACCCTGGCTGAGGCCAAAAAGGGAGTCGGGTGATTAATGTTTTTATTATTTACTATTCATAGTCATGTTCACTGCTCTTCAATATATATGTCTTAGCATGAATAAAACTAAGTCTCTAGGTGAGCCAGTGGATTAGACTCACACCCCTACAGATGTTATGGATCCTACAGAGATCGATCCTGCAGGACAAGGAGAAGGTGAGGAACGAACGGAGAACGAACCGGAGGGAATTGAAGACCCACTCTACACACCATTCTACGAGGATGCTGGAGCAGAAATATGAACCGTGGATGTTTAAATTAAGCCTTAGGCTTTTTATTATTCAAGAAATGTATCAAACACTTATGTTATTGAATAAAGTGGCTCAGAAATTTCTATATTTGATGAAATTTATCTATATGAAGTTTTACTTCTAACACCCCAGTGTTATACGGGTTGAATTAATCCGTAAAATACCGGGGCATGACATAAACCCTGTACTGAATGAATGTTTGTTTCAATTTCAATCTTGTTCATTTCAATTCTATATGCTCATGTAATCACAAATAGTTTAGATATTGTGAGACAACACAACACTCAACTGACGGGTCAATTAATAGTTTGGGTATTTGTGTTGTGACACGACCCCTTATAAGTAAAAATAAATAGTTTTAACGTTATAAGACATCACAACTTTTAACTAGTAGATCAATTCCTAGTTTGGGTGTTCGTGTTGCGAAACGACTCCTAACAGGCAGAAATAAATAGTTTTAAAACATTATGAGACATCACAACTTTTAACTAGCAGATTGATTAATAGTTTGGGTGTTCATGCTGCGACACGACCCCTTACAGACAGAAATAAATAGTGTGGGTGCAAATTTTGGCAGAAGTTTACCAGCTACTGCGGGACCCACCGGCCCTGCCTGGTGGGCCCACGAAGACTACCACGGGACCCACCAGCCCTGCCTGGTGGGCCCACAAGGACCACCGCGGGACCCACCGGCCCTGCCTGGTGGGCCCACGAAGACAACAGCGGGACCCACCGGCCCTGCCTGGTGGGCCCCCGAGTACCACAGCGGGACCCACCGGCCCCGCCTGGTGGGCCCAAGAGCCTGTGGAATCCCCCCAGGAGACGGTAGCGGGGTCCACCAGCTTTACCTGGAGGATCCCCAGATACGGCAGCAGAGATCGCCATTTACCCAGGAAATCCTCCCCAGAAATTCTATAAATAGCAGAGCCTTCGAATGTAAAAGGATCAAAATCTAAATTCCGAAATCTATTTCCCACTCTGAGATCTGATTTTCAGAACCAGAGCTCTGGAATATCTATCTTCTCACCTTTCACCTCCACTTGATCATCTTCTTGTCTGTGAAGAGATCAAAAAGGCTTCAGTAGCACTCGGCCTGTCGAGGTTACTTTGAGAAAAGTGTTAGTGAATTCGGGTTGCACCCTATAGCACGGAGACGTAGGCTTCGGCTGAACTCCGAGATCACTTCTCGTGTCAAACTCTCTCTGATTGCATCTCTGTTTACATATCAAAAGCTTCAACTTTGATCAACAGATCGACCAACGATCTTCGACGTCAACTCCAACTCAAATTGACTGGTGCTGCGAAGTCTTCGGGTCGGCACGAAGATTTTCCCCCACAGTTTGGCGCCGTCTGTGGGATCCGATCAAAAAGTCCAACTCTCCGCTACTACTTGATCGGTTGAACCTACAACTGATCTTGATAGTCAAACTTCCTTGCTCCCTCGGTTGATCAGACAACTGAACGGCACTCTCGTTGCACCTTTCGCTCTCTAAATGGCGAGGATGAAACATCAAGGTCAACCAGAAGGAAGTAACACTCAACAACAAGCTCATCCTGAGACTCGTTCAATGAGTCAAAGGCTCAATTTCGGACAGCCCCTTGCTGTTCCTGAGATGGGGGTTCGCTCAGGGAGTAGGAGATCTGTCGATCGACCTATCGCCCACCCCGCACGACAATCAATTGGGCAAACAGCACCCGTTCCTGCTGAAGACCCTCCATCGACCTACCAAATCTCTGCGGTCGACTTCCAATTGCTCCAATTGGCGAAGCAGAACGCCACCCTCACTGCTGAGAGGGATGCTTTGAAGAAAGCAGCTTCCGAGGCTGGGATCGCTCTACCTATTCCCTCTGCAAGCGAGAGGGTCGATCTTCCTCGACATGCAATTCACTCCGAGCAACGGAGGTCAATGGGCACTGCTGCCCTCGAGAAAGTCCGACGCGACCCAACCCCCTCTGCTGCCCCCTGGAAGCAGAGTGTTTGGGACCGCCTCGAAGACGAGTCATCTCAATCTTCTTCTGGCCGCAACTGCGACAAGAAGATACCTTCAAAGCTCAACATACCAAGGAGGCATCAGATGAAAGGCGCTCCTTCAAAAAGCCGTGTTTCCCCTTCCATCCCACTTTAACGTGGTCTTGGATCGGACCTCCGACATCGACTTCAACCGGCAGATACTTCAATGCCTGAGCAAGATCTTGCGATCTTGCCTCTTGACCCACCTCTAGGTCGAGGACATGGTCGCAGGGATGGCTATTCTTCTGCCGGGCCTCTACATCGAAGTCTCTTTGAGACAACATTTCCAAGGGGATGGAGAACTCCTGTCCTCCCCAAATTCAACTGCGTCCGAGGAGATCCTACTCTCCACATTCTCGCATTCAAGCAAGCTTTAACGCCGCACGAAGAAGAAAACAACGTGCTTTGCCGCACCTTCGTAGGAAGTCTCGATGAGCCGTCGCTCGACTGGTATCATAATCTACGAGCTGGGTCCATCACCCAGTTCGATGTTTTAGCTAAACTCTTTGTGCAGCATTACCAGCTCAACCTGAAGCCCGAGAAGAAGCTCGACTCTCTATATAGGCTAAGGATGGGTGCTGACGAGACTCTCCGAAGTTTCACTAGGAGGTTTCGCAACGAGCACGCTGCCCTCTCTGGAAGACATCTGGATGATGAAGCCATTATGTTGGCTTTCCAGAACGCTCTCCGCTTCGATCTACACATCTACAACGATTTCATCCGCAATCCCCCTCCTTCTCTGGGAGCTATGTTTGATCGAATCCAGAGGGAGATTGAGGTGGAAGACGATCAAGTCGCTCGGAAAGGGCGAGAAACTAAGAGAAGGCCTGCTGAAAGAGAAGCTCCTAAGTATGCTGCAAAGGCTCACAACGCTGAAGCTGCAGCCCCTCCGGCCAACAAAAGATCAAAGAATGATGGGCGTCGATCTCCGACGAAGACCACTTTTACTGAGTGGAATTTACCAGTCGAACAGATACTCGACCGTATTCAACACGACGAGTATCTTCGGAGGCCCAATCCTCTTCAGCCAAATTCCAAATTCACAGCAGACAAAACAGTCTACTGCGAATTCCATCGAAGTCACGGCCACTCTACTGACCGATGCTATCGGTTGAAGTTCCATCTTGAAGACTTACTACGAGAGGGCCACCTTCAAGAATTCGTCAACAACGAGCACGATCAACGTCGAACCTCTGCCAAGGGGAAAGAAGTGTGTTGGATACATCAAATCTCCTCCAACCGGCAACCAATCTCTGTGAAAGCCAATGTCTTCGGCATTCACGGATCATTGCACAATCAAGCTTTGACCGGGAAGGAAGTGGATCGGCAGGTTCGACGCATCTTCCATGTTCGATCTACTGCAAATAAAGAAGATACCTGGATCGAGAAGCCCATCGAAGGTCTTGCTTGGCCATCCATAGTCTTCAACGACACCGATCTTCAAGGAGTTCATACTCCACATCGAGACCCCCTGGTCTTGAAACTCATCATCGACGGAAGCACCATCAATCGAATCCTCATCGACACCGGAAGCTCTATCGACATTATGTTCTCAGACTGTTTCAAACGTCTGGGATATAAGTATCAAAGCCTTGACGTCGTCCCAACTGTGATTACTGGTTTCAACGGTGAACAAAGCATCACGGTGGGCGAATCGAGATTCACCCTCGACCTCAGCAGAGAAACTCGAGTCTCGGTAAGGTTTGCAATTGTCGAAGGAGTCTCCATTTACAACGCCATCCTCGGGCGACCATTCCTCCATCAGATCAATGCCATCTCCTCCTCTTATCATCAACTACTCAAGTTTGCAACTGGAGAAGGCATCGTCTGCATTCGAGGCGATCAGCAAGCTGGAAGGTCTTGTGAAGCTGCTGCAGCAAAGACAGATCGAAAGATCAACATTGCTCCTCCAAAGCGGCCACGAGATGAAGCTGGTCCCTCTTCTAAATAGCAATCAAAGGAGATTCCGCTGACCGAACCTCCACCAATTGAATGGGAAACATCACCTTCAATTGAAGAAATCATCCCTATCGACATTGGCAGTGGAGATCTCCCTCGACAAACATTTATTGGTACCGGTCTTAGCGACGCAGAAGCGCAAGACATGGTATCCTTCCTCCAGTCCAATATCGACGTCTTCGCCTGGTGTTTCGAAGACATGCCTGGTATCAATCCAGATGACGCTTGCCATCGACTTGCAATCAAAGAAGAGGTGAAACCTGTCAAGCAAAAGCCACGCACCATCCGGCCAGAGCTGCAAGTTGCTGTTCAAGAAGAAATCACCAAGCTACTCGCAGCAGGCTTCATCCGTGAAGTAGAGTATCCTACTTGGATCTCTAACATTGTTGCTATTCCGAAGAAGAATGGGAAAGTCAGAGTCTGTATTGACTTCACCAACCTCAACAAGGCTTGCCCCAAAGACCCATTCCCCATGCCAAGGATCGATAGACTCGTCGATGCCACTGCTGGCCACGAGCTATTGTCTTTCATGGATGGGTATTCTGGATACAATCAAATTCCACTTCATCCAGACGATCAAGAGAAGACTTGTTTTGTGACTAGCCGAGGTCTCTATTGCTACAATGTAATGCCATTCGGCGTCAAAAATGCTGGATCTACCTATCAAAGGTTAGTCACAAAAATGTTCGAAGATCAGATCGGTCGCAACGTCGAAGTCTATGTCGATGATCTCCTCACCAAGAGTTCCGTTCGGAGCAAGCATCTTTCTGATCTGGCAGAAACCTTTGAAGTTCTTCGAAAATATTGTATGAAGCTCAATCCAGCCAAGTGCGCTTTCGGAGTTCAATCTGGTAAATTCCTGGGTCATCTTGTGACCAGGAGGGGTATTGAAGCCAATCCCGATCAAATTCGAGCCATCATCGATATGCCTTCACCTACAAATTGAAAAGAAGTTCAACGCCTGACTGGAAGGTTAGCAGCACTCAATCGATTCATCTCAAAGTCTTCTGACAAATGTAAACCTCTCTTCGACAAACTACGAAAGGCGGATACTTCTGGGTGGAGTCCAATTTGTGAAGAAGCATTTCAAAGCATCAAGAAATATCTGGTGCAAGCTCCTATCTTGGCGGCTCCGCTTCCACAAGAAGACTTATGGCTCTATCTCGCCGTAACTAATCAAGCAATCAGTGCAGTCTTAGTCAGTAGAAGAGAAGGCTTTGAGCATCCAGTCTATTATATCAGACACACTCTTCTTCCGGCTGAAACTCGCTATTTAAAAACTGAGAAGGTCATCCTAGCCTTACTCACTGCATCGCGTCGCCTTCAACCATACTTCGTCTCTCACCAGATCACTGTCATTTCAGAACACTCGCTCAGAGATATCATTGACAAAGCTGGTCGAGCTGGTCGAATGACCAAATGGGTGATCGAAATGAGTTCCCTGGGGATTCAGTTCGAATCTCGCACTTCTATCAAAGGTCAAGCTATTGCTGATTTTCTAGCTGATTTTCCAGTTGAAGACCCCATCACTTGGGAAGAAGATGTCGACATGCGCTTGGAAGATGAGGACAATACTCCGATCGACCTTGCAACAAAAATTAATCCAAGTCTTGAGGCTATTGCTGCAACTCCCCCATGGAAGCTATACACTGATGGAGCTTCAAGTGCGATCGGTTCGGAAACTGGAATAGTATTGATATCCCCCAAACTTGATCATCTCCAGAAGGCCACTCTCCTCGGATTCACTGCCACCAACAACGAAGCCGAATACGAAGCACTCATTTCTGGACTCGAAATGGCGGAATCCCTGGGGGTAGACCGAATCATTGTATACAGCGACTCCCAGTTGATCATAAGGCAAATCAATGGAGAGTATACAGCTCGTGAAGAAAGAATGCAACTCTACTTGGCCTTAGTACGACGTCTTCAACAACGTTTTACTACAACTGAGTTCGTTCAAATTCCAAGAGCAGAGAATCGTGAAGCAGATGCTCTAGCTAATGCTGCCTCCGTCCTTGGAGACTCACTCGGAGGAAGACAAATACAAATTGATTATCAAGAAATGCCCAAGACCACTCCCGATCAACAGATCCTTACTACTACAAAGAGATCTGGGGGTGGAGATCAACTTGCGTTGAACCTCACTACTACAAGTGAGCCTGAAGACTGGAGACGATCAATCTTTGAGTTCTTCAAACATGGCAGAATGCCCGAAGATCCAAATCAAGCCCGAAGACTTCAAAGGAAGCTTCCCTGCTACACTATTCAAAGAGGAGATCTGTACTTCAAATCTCACAACGGGATGTTACTCAAATGCCTTGGTCCTGAGCAAGCACAGGCAATCCTGATTGATATCCACTCTGGAACTTGTGGAAACCATTCGGGAGGGAGATCTCTTGAAGCCAAGACGAAGCTACAAGGGTACTACTGGCCAACAATGGCAAGGGATGCTCAACAAGTTGTTCAAAGATGTGAGCCATGCCAAAGACACGCTCGAGCTATCCATCTCCCTGCAGATGAGCTTTATCAACTATCAAGTCCCTGGCCATTCCATCAGTGGGGGTTAGATTTCTTGGGTCCTTTCCCTCCAACTCCAAGCAAGAAGAAGTATCTACTGCTGGCCACGGATTATTTCACCAAATGGGTTGAAGCTGTGCCCCTCTTCCGAGAGACTGACGACGAAGTGATCAAATTCGTGCGGCGCAACATCTTCTCAAGGTTTGGTACACCTCAAATTCTTGTTGCTGACAATGGAGCTCAGTTTGACTCCGACAAGTTTCGAGAGTTCTGTCTGAACAACGGAATCAAGCTATTCTATTCAACTCCAAGATATCCTCAATGCAACGGTCAAGCTGAAGCCTCAAATAGAGCTATTCTTGGTATACTCAAGAAGAAACTCAACGACAAGAAAGGATTGTGGGAGCAAGTCCTACCTGAAGTTCTTTGGGGGTATCGCACAACTCCGAGAAGATCAATAGGGTTCTCACCCTTTCGTCTAACATATGGATCGGAAGCAGTACTCCCAACAGAAAATATATCAAGCACTTTGAAGACCAAAGCTGTTGAAGAAGGGATCAATGAAGAACTTCGGATCAATGATCTAGACTTCTCCGAAGAATTACGAGATCAAGCATCACTTCGTGTGGCCAAGTACCAGCAGAAGATCAAAAGAGCCTACGACAAGAAAGTCTACAAGAGACAGTTCCCAGTGGGTAGTTTAGTTCTCAGAGCAGTTTTCTACAACACCAAAGAACACAGCAGTGGGAAGCTTGCTCCCAACTGGGAAGGTCCATACATCATTGAGTCAGTTGGAGGCAAAGGCTCCTATCGACTGATCTCACCAGAAGGAGATAGATTGCCAAGAGCTTGGAATTCTAGACACCTCAAGTTGTTCTATCCATGATGTAAATTATGTGATGAATAAAGATCTCTTTCAAGTGCTCAAATGTTCAAGTGTTCAGTTTTTCAATTCACAGTTTTTCAATTCAAGTTCTGAAGCAGTTTCAAGCTATCCATATTCAAAATTACCAGGTCTTTTAACAAGTTTGGGAGCTAGAGTTGCGACTCAATCCCTTACTAGCAAATGTTAAAAACTGACCATATTCAAGTTACCAAGTCTTTTAACAAGTTTGGGTGTTAGAGTTGCGACTCAACCCGGCAAATGTTAAACTGACTTTCAAATTTCAATATTCAATTTCAATCAATTTCAATATCGTCTAACAGGTTTGGGTGCTTGAGTTGCGACTCAACCCCTCACATTCGAATGTTACACGAATTCCAGTTCAAATTTCAAGTTACAACAAGTTTGGGTAATCAAGTTGCGACTCGACCCCTTACATTTCAAAGATTGTATCTATTCTAAGGCTATTCAGAACATTATAGTCAAAGGCATTCAACTCAAGTGACATCCAACTTTCAAACACCCAAAAAGATTTCTATTATTATCAAAATTTGCCAAGTACAATGATAAACTGCTACATATCAAGAGTTACAAGTGTGAACAACAAAGAAAAGGTAGAAATACATCAGGGTTTGGCTACGCTTGGAGCACGTGACTTCCCTCCTTCAGATTCGCCACGAGGCTTACTCGCAACCGAAGCTTTCGAAGATCGGACACTGCTGACATGTGCCCTGAGTGCCTCTGCCGCCTTCTCTGCTGTTTCCTTGTAAACCTTGCATTCAGACAGCGCATGCTCCAGTGCCTTCTTGGAAGTTTCCTCTCTGGCAGTGAAGGCAGCGTGCTGAGTAGCAAGTTGTTCCTTCAGCTCCTTGATCTCGATAGTGCGACCGCAGGACACGTCCTCAACCTTGGAGAGTCGATTCTTCAAGGATTCAAGCTCGTGACTCTGCACCTCACAACGATCCTGCAGCCCCTTGATCTCCAGCTTCCCCTTGCGAAGATCCTCGATCTTGGCCTTGAGAGATTGTTTCTTTGAACTCAGGAGCTCCCTCAGCCCATCTCTTTCCTCGCTCACAGCCTTTAGTTCAGCTGACAAACGGGTCACCTCGGAGGCGGCTTCCCGTTCTCCTGCCTTCCTGGAGAGCTTGCTTGCGATTCTCAAACAGGCTGAGTTCTGCAAACAGACAAAGAGTTAGAATTAATCTGAAGATACAACTTCGAAAAATGGATCAAAGCATATGAGCATACCACTACTTCAAGCCGATCGAAGGCTTCTTCAAAAGTAGCTTCTGGAAGATTGCAAAGCTTCCGGATCGTGTTAGTAGGATGGTTGATGTCAACATCACCCAAGCTCTTCATCTTTGGAGTCGAGCCAACAGGCGTACCTACAATTGACACAAGAGATCAAAGTGTTAGAATATTTTCGAACTTCAACAGCGAGTCAATCAAGGCGAGTCAGTACAGTTACCTGAAGCCTCGACCTGAGGAGCCTTTCCTTTTCCACGATCGGAGCTCTTACCCTTGGGGTCGATTTCTCCTTGATCGGGGTTGGCTCTGGCAAGGGTTGAGGAGTGGCTTCACCAACCCGACTTCCTCTCTCCAAATGAGCAGGAGAGGGAACGTCTCGAGGAGGTGAAGCTCCCCCTTCGTCCTCGTGCCCGCTCGAATGGTCGAGCCCTGCCACCATGGCAGCTACTTCTTCAGCCAGAGATCGTGAGGGTAGTGGGGGTTGTTCAACCTCCACACCCCCACTTGTGGTTGCCCCTTCCAGGCGGGGAATCTCGGGAGGTATTTGGTCGAGGGGAGTAGGGTTGCTTCCAACCCCACCACTCCCCGATATCCTGATCTTGAAGCGGAGGGGGTTTTTCTTCAATTCCCCAAAGTTATAGGTGGGAATCACTTTAGGACCATCCCCCGTGGCATCCATGACCCCCTCCATCTTGCGAGCCTTAGCTTGGTCTATGAGGATCGGCTGCGAATCCTCATCAGCACCACCAGTGGGGGTGGGAGGAATTTCTTCCTCACCACCCCCATCTCTATGATCACCACCAGTGGGGGTGGGAGGAATTTCTTCCTCACCATCCCCATCTTCATCATCCTCGCCATCCTCTTCATCGCCCTCGCCATCTTCATTATCATCATCATCACCATCCGCATTCTCTTCATCCTCCTCTCCGCCTTCTTCCTCTCTCTCTTCCTCCTCTTTTTTCTTCTCATCCTCCTCCTGCTTGGTGGGGATTTTCTTCTTTTTCTTTGCTGGGCCTTGGCGAGGTATCACCAATTTCTCCTCTGAGGGAAGCGCGCGCCTGGCTGCATAAGTCTTCTTCTCGAATCTAAGCTTTCTAACAATTTTTCCAGACTGAGGGTCCTCCTCGTAATCAGAGTAGATGACCTCATTGTCTTCGTATCGAAGCTTCGATCGATGGAGAAGGTTGGCCTTGCCGTGTCGGACTGGACAATTCGAAAATTGCTTCCACGACCTAGTCCCGCACGTCAACTCCAAGAAGAGGTTGTCGATTGCCCCTACTCGTTCTGGAGGCCAAGAGAGAGCTCCTCCTATGCAATACATATCGGTCTCCTTATGCACCTTGAATCGAGGAACCTCTGGAACGGACATAGGAGTCCAGGCACCCGATATCGACAACGGCCAGTCAATATAGAGCTTGTCAGAACCAACGGTGTCAAAAATCGGGCGGAGGGCAGTGACACCTGTCAAGTAGTAGAACGGGCTGTCCTTCCTCCAAGCCCATCGGTAGTGGTAGAAGAAATACCCCAGTTCGATTCGGGCTTCTTCACCTGCAGGGAGGCTGGAGTAGCATTCCCTCAGTTCCTTCTGGAAGTCAGATTCTACGCGACAGAAAGCGTAGATGATCCTCCAGGAGTTCCCGGTAACCTGCCCAGGACAGAGACCGGAAACGTTCAACAGCCTCGCAGCGAAAGGTGGCAACGGAAGGCGCAATCCACAGTTGAACTGGCCGATCGTGATCATGGTTCCCATCACTTGCTCCTTGCTCGCCCACGAGACAAAGACCGTCCGCCTGTCAACGCCGAAAGCAGAGAGAACACCCGGAAGCGCTGGTCGAGCCTTTCCCTCTGTGAAGAATGACAGCAACTCATGCAGCTTCTCCCTCTTCGCATCTGTTAGCTTACTGCCGATATTGTACCCAAGCTCAGGCTCCGCCTCCAGAGGTATCTGCGGGCAGAGAACAAATTTGGCCTTGGGGATCTGCTCTGGCCTTGAAGGTGCAGTAGCAAATCCCACTCCTTGGTGCCTCTTGCCCAGTTGGCCAAGCTCGATCAATTCGGCCCTGCCTTTGCCACGGCCCTTCGAGACAGTCGTATCCTCGACAACTTCCTTCCCTTTTCTCTTGGATGGAACAGCACCCTTCTTCGCACTGCCCGAAGATGCCATTTGACTGATCGAAAGGAAATGAACAAGAAATCGGGAGCAAAGAGTCTGGACTTCGAAAAATTTTGGAAGCGTGAGGCAAAAATGACAGCCAGTGAACCTTATATACCCAGGGTAAAACAGGTACGCAAATCGAGAAGACACGTGTCTTCACCATATCAAATCGCATGTTTTTGTAGGTACACGTGGCATCCATCCGTAGCAAGCGCAAAACCAGGCGAACAGTCGCGACCAGGCGAAACGTCAAACCACCGGTCCAAGCAAACCACCGGTCCGAGTGAACCGGACCGCCGGTTCAGAAGAACCATTCAAAAAAGACCAATGATGCAAAAGCAGAAAAAATCAAACACCATTGATATTCAAGACTGCCAAAAGATCAAAGGAGAAGAACAAGCTATACCACATCCTCAAAAGTACAGGTTCAAGACTTTAACCCTGACCGGCTGATTTTAGCCGAACGGTTAAACTTGACCGTTCAGTCAAAATCAATCGATCGGTCGATTTTCTACTAGATCTGGCCAAAAACTGAAGGTTTTTGCCGATCACCCAAACCCTGACCGGCTGATTTTAGCCGAACGGTTAAACTTGACCGTTCGGTCAAAATCAATCGATCGGTCGATTTTCTACTAGATCTGGCCAAAAACTGAAGGTTTTTGCCGATCACCCAAACCCTGACCGGCTGATTTTAGCCGAACGGTTAAACTTGACCGTTCGGTCAAAATCAATCGATCGGTCGATTTTCTACTAGATCTGGCCAAAAACTGAAGGTTTTTGCCGATCACCCAAACCCTGACCGGTTGATTTTAGTCGAACGGTCAAACTTGACCGTTCGGTCAAAATCAATCGATCGGTCGATTTTCTACTAGATCTGGCCAAAAACTGAAGGTTTTTGCCGATCACCCAAACTTTGACCGGCTGATTTTAGCCGAACGGTCAAATATGACCGTTCGGCCGAAATCAACCGATCGGTCGATTTTCTACTAGATCCGGCGAAAAACTAAGGTTTTTCACCGATCACCCAATCCTTGACCGGTTGAAATTGACCGTTCGGTCAAATTTAACCGATCGGTCAAATTTGACCGATCGGTCAAAATCAACCGATCGGTCAAATTTCCACTGGATCAGTCAAAAAACCATGTTTTTTGACCGATCCCTCAATCCTTGACCAGTTGAAATTGACCGTTCGGTCAAATTTAACCGATCGGTCAAATTTGACCGATCGGTCAAAATTGACCGATCGGTCAAAATCAACCGATCGGTCAAATTTCCACTGGATCAGTCAAAAAACCATGTTTTTTGACCGATCCCTCAATCCTTGACCGGTTGAAATTGACCGTTCGGTCAAATTTAACCGATCGGTCAAATTTGACCGATCGGTCAAAATTGACCGATCGGTCATAATCAACCGATCGGTCAAATTTCCACTGGATCAGTCAAAAAACCATGTTTTTTGATCGATCCCTCAATCCTTGACCGGTTGAAATTGACCGTTCGGTCAAATTTAACCGATCGGTCAAATTTGACCGATCGGTCAAAATTGACCGATCGGTCAAAATCAACCGATCGGTCAAATTTCCACTGGATCAGTCAAAAAACCATGTTTTTTGACCGATCCCTCAATCCTTGACCGGTTGAAATTGACCGTTCGGTCAAATTTAACCGATCGGTCAAATTTGACCGATCGGTCAAAATTGAGCGATCAGTCAAAATCAACCGATCGGTCAAATTTCCACTGGATCAGTCAAAAAACCATGTTTTTTGACCGATCCCTCAATCCTTGACCGGTTGAAATTGACCGTTCGGTCAAATTTAACCGATCGGTCAAATTTGATCGATCGGTCAAAATTGACCGATCGGTCAAAATCAACCGATCGGTCAAATTTCCACTGGATCAGTCAAAAAACCATGTTTTTTGACCGATCCCTCAATCCTTGACCGGTTGAAATTGACCGTTTGGTCAAATTTAACCGATCGGTCAAATTTGACCGATCGGTCAAAATTGACCGATCGGTCAAAATCAACCGATCGGTCAAATTTCCACTGGATCAGTCAAAAAACCATGTTTTTTGACCGATCCCTCAATCCTTGACCGGTCGAAATTGACCGTTCGGTCAAATTTGACCGATCGGTCAAAATTGACCGTTCGGTCAAAATTGACCGATCGGTCAAAATTGACCGATCGGTCAAAATTGACCGATCAATCTTTTTTGCGCTAACACTTGGCAAGCTTCTTCTTACCTTTTGCGACAGGGGGTTGCTATTTTTTGCACCAAATCCAAGCCAGCCAGAACGAACTCTAGCTAACTTGGAGGGGGTAACTGTGGGTGCAAATTTTGGCAGAAGATTACCAGCTACTGCGGGACCCACCGGCCCTGCCTGGTGGGCCCACGAAGACTACCACGGGACCCACCAGCCCTGCCTGGTGGGCCCACAAGGACCACCGCGGGACCCACCGGCCCTGCCTGGTGGGCCCACGAAGACAACAGCGGGACCCACCGGCCCTGCCTGGTGGGCCCCCGAGTACCACAGCGGGACCCACCGGCCCCGCCTGGTGGGCCCAAGAGCCTGTGGAATCCCCCCAGGAGACGGTAGCGGGGTCCACCAGCTTTACCTGGAGGATCCCCAGATACGGCAGCAGAGATCGCCATTTACCCAGGAAATCCTCCCCAGAAATTCTATAAATAGCAGAGCCTTCGAATGTAAAAGGATCAAAATCTAAATTCCGAAATCCATTTCCCACTCTGAGATCTGATTTTCAGAACCAGAGCTCTGGAATATCTATCTTCTCACCTTTCACCTCCACTTGATCATCTTCTTGTCTGTGAAGAGATCAAAAAGGCTTCAGTAGCACTCGGCCTGTCGAGGTTACTTTGAGAAAAGTGTTAGTGAATTCGGGTTGCACCCTATAGCACGGAGACGTAGGCTTCGGCTGAACTCCGAGATCACTTCTCGTGTCAAACTCTCTCTGATTGCATCTCTGTTTACATATCAAAAGCTTCAACTTCGATCAACAGATCGACCAACGATCTTCGACGTCAACTCCAACTCAAATTGACTGGTGCTGCGAAGTCTTCGGGTCGGCACGAAGATTTTCCCCCACAAATAGTTTAACGTTAAGAGGCATCACAAGTTTAAAATGGCAGATCGATTAAAACAACTTGGGTATTTGTTTTAAGGTGCGACCCCTAGCTGGCAGATGCTCTTTTAATCATTCAATACAAGACATTAACCATTCCATTCAAAACATTCAGCATAAAAAGAGACAGTTCATTCCAAAAGAAATTAAGTATTTTCTGTTATTCAAAAGTACAAGTATGAGAAGGAAAATACATCAAGGCTTCTCAACACTGGTCGCCCTAGATTTATCTCCATCGCGAGCCTTGCTTGCCACTGATGCCTTTGAAGATTGAGCACCACTACTGTGAGCCAACCTAAGGCCTTCCATGGCTCTTTCAGCCGTCGACTTGAAGCTAGCCAAGTCGATGTTCAGCTGTTCCATCTCCAGCGCGTGGGCCTCCTCCTTCGCAGCAAGCTCAGCTTTCTGCCACTTTATTTCCTTAGCACGATCGAAGGAGATATTCTCCAACTTGAAGAATCTATTTTTGAGGCCTTGGAGTTCTTTATTGGCAGCTACAAACTCCGCCTCCATCTTTTTCTTCATGTGTGCCTCGTTGCGAAAATACTGCTGACTAGAGGAGAGCGCAACAGATAGCTTCGCCTGCTCCTCATTAGCTTCCTCCAGAAAGGCATTGGTTCGGGAGGAGAGACTTCGGGAGGAGACGAATCTCCCTCTTCGGTATATATCTCATCTGCCCCCTGGAGAAGGGCAGACATCAGGGCGGCGGCTTCTGCTGCCACCTTGCCCACGTCACCTCGAGGTGCCAGCCTTGGTTTATCAGCTTCCACCCCTCCACTTGCAGAAACTTTCCCCGTCGAGGCCTCACCCTACCAGAGGCCTTCGGGTGGCACCTGTGCGATGGGTGTCGAGTCGTAGACGATGTCGCTCCCTGAGTACTTGACCCTGATGCGTGTAGGATGCTTCAGGGTCTCGAAGTGATAAACGAGCGACATCTTTTTACCATCGTCTACCATATCAATGTCATCCTCCATTCGACGGCCTTAGCCTCGTCGATAGGAGGGACTTGGCCAGCTCCTGGCGGGATGGGGGGTACGTCTTCCCGATCTCTAGCCCCCTTTTCTTCGCCTTCTCCCTCTCTTCTCCTTCTCCTTCCTTGCTTCCTTCCTCCTCTTTATCCTCATCTTCCTCCTCTTCTTCCTCGCCTTCTTCTCCTCATTCTCCACTCTCTTCCCTGCCTTTTTCTTCACCCTTCTCCTCTTCTTCTTCTTCATCACCATTCTCTTCTTCTTCTTCTTCTCCCTTCTTTTCCTCCTCCTTCTCTTCCTTCACTACCTTCCACTTCTTGACCTGGCCTCACCTTGTCACGACTAGTTTCTCCTCGCCAGGCCCGGAGTGCCTCATCTTTCCATAGTCCTTTTTCTTGACCCGCACGTATCGCACCATCCTACCGGTCTCAAGATCCTCCTTGTAATCAGAATACAAAGTGTCATTATCTTCGTACCTAATCAACAGGTGGTGCATCAAGTTGACATTGCCATGAAGGACCAAACAGTTCACAAACTGCTTCCATGACCTGGTTCCGCATGTCAGCTCCAGGAACAGGTTATCGATCGATCCAACCCGATCGGATGACCAACACAGATAACCTCCCGGTCCGTACCTCTCAACCTCCTTGTGGACTTGGGTACAAGGAGTCTCTGACACTGAGAAGGGAGTCCATGCTCCGGAGATGGAGATTGACCAGTCGGTGTATAGCTTATCAGAGGGGACCATGTCGGTAATGGGGAAGGGCAGAGACACTGTGCAAGTTGAAGAAGGGGCTATCTTTCCTCGAAACCTACAGATAGCGGGAGAAGAAATACCCCAACTCGATCCTGGCTTGCTCGCCTTCGGGGATGCTGGAGTAATAGGCTTTAAGCTCCTCCTGGTGATCGAACTCCACCTGGCAGAAAGCATAGATGATTCTCTACGCATTTCCCGTCAGCTGTCCGGGGCAAAGCCCAAACGTATTCAGTAGTTGAGCCGCAAACGGTAGAAGGGGCAAGCGCAGCCTGCAGTTGAGCTGCTCGATCATCACGATCGTGCCCATAATCTTCTCTTTGCTAGCTACCTCTATATAAACAGACCGATTGTCGATACCAAAGGTAGCTTGCACCCCAACGAGCGTTGGGCGATTGACGCCTTCAGTGAAGTACCCGAGCAGCTTCTCCCATTTTGCCCTCTTCGAGTCAGTGGTCTTCCAGCCGATGTCATACTCGAAGACAGGCTCCTTGAATAATGGCTTCAGTTGCCTCAGAACATACTCAGCTTTGGGGATATGCTTCGGCTTGGTGGGCGCTGAGGCAAATCCCACACCAAGATGCCTCTTCCCAAGGACGCCGAGACTGCCCTTGGCCTTGCCTCTTCCCGTGATCTTAGGCGATGAGGGCTCAGCGGTGGCCTTCCCCTTCTTCAAAGGCCTTACCTTCAGAGGGAAGATATTCTTAGTGCAGCTTGCAGATGCCATCGCAATCAAACAGCGGAAAAGAGAAAATAGAAAGCAAGAATTCAGGAGCAAAAGCAGAGAGCTCAGAAAAATTTCTAACATCGCGAGTGAAAAATAAACTACGGGACGGGATTTATAAACCCCGAAAAATTTGGCGGGAAAACCTATGTGACACGTGGTGCCACCAGACTGGCGAAAGATGAAACGTTGAACCAGACAAAACGTCGAACCAGACGAAATGCCGACAAAAGACTTTACCCAATCAACAAGCAGATGATCAGGCGATTTTCCAAAGCATCAGGCAAAAAATGAAGTTTTTTGCCCGATCGCCTCAAGCTCCACCGGTTGAACTTGACCAATTGGACAATTTTGACCAATCGCTCAAAAGACTTCTCCCAATCGACAAGTAGACAATCGAGTGATTTTCCAAAGTATCGGGCAAAATACATGGTTTTCTGCCCGATCGTCCCAAGCTCCACCGGTTGAAATTGACCGATCGGACAAATTTGACCGATCAGACAATTTTGACCGATCTCCTAAAAGACTTCGCCCAATCGAGAGGCAGACGATCGGGTGATTTTCCAAAGGATTGGACAAAAAATATGGTTTTTTGCACGATCACTCCAAAGCTCCACCGATTGAAATTGACCGATCGGACAAATTTGACCGATTGGGCACGGTTAACCGATCACCCCAAATCGACAGGTAGACGATCGGGCGATTTTCCAAAGGATCAGGTAAAAAACGTGGTTTTCTACCCGATCACCTCAACTCCACTGGTTGAAATTGACCGATCGGACAAATTTGATTGATCGGATAATTTTGACCGATCACCCAAAAGACATCGTCCAATCGACAGGCAGACGATCGAGCGATTTTCCAAATGATCGGGCAAAAAATGTGATTTTTTGCCTGATCGCCCCAAGCTCCATCGGTTGAAATTGACCGATCGGACAAATTTGATTGATCGGACAATTTTGACCGATCGCCCAAAAGACTTCACCCAAATCGACAGGCAGACGATCGGACGATTTTCCAAAGAATCGGGTAAAAAATGTGATTTTTTGCCCGATCTCCCCAAGTTCCACCGGTTGAAATTGACCGACAGGATAAATTTGACCGATCGAACAATTTTGACCGATCAGATAATTTTGACCGATCGGACAATTTTGACCGATCGCCCAAAAGACTTCGCTCAATCGATAAGCAGACGATCAGGAAATTTCCAAAGGATCGGTAAAAAAACGTGGTTTTCTGCCCGATCGCCCCAAGCTCCACCGGTTGAAATTGACCGATTGGATAAATTTGACCGATCGGATAATTTTGACCGATCGCCCAAAAGACTTCGCCCAAATCGACAGGCAGATGATCGGGCGATTTTCCAAAGGATCAGGCAAAAAAAAAACATGGTTTTCTGCCTGATCGCCCCAAACTCCACCGGTTGAAATTGACCAATCGGATAATTTTGACCAATTGCTCAAAAGACTTCGCCCAATCGACATGCAGACGATTGGGCAATTTTCCAAAGGATTGGGCATAGAATATGGTTTTCTGCCCGATCGCCCCAAGCTCCACCGATTGAAATTAACCGATCGGATAAATTTGGCTAATCAGACAATTTTGATCGATCACTTAAAAGACGTCGCCCAAATCGATATGTAGACGATCGGGCGATTTTGTAAAGGATCGAGCAAAAAATGTGGTTTTCTGCCCGATCGCCCCAAGTTCCACCGGTTGAAATTGACCGATCGAATAAATTTGACCGATCTGACAATTTTGACCGATCGCCCAAAAGACTTTGCCCAATCGACAGACAAACTATCGGTCGATTTTCCAAAGGATTAGGCCAAAAATGTGGTTTTCTGCTTGATTGCCTTAAGCCCTACTGGTTGAAAATGACCGATCGGAAAAATTTGGCTGATCAGACAAATTTGACCGATCGGACAAATTTGACCGATCGGTCAAATTTGACCGATCGGACAAGTTGATCGCCGGTGCCTTATCAGCCAGCACTGCTTAATGAGAATTCTATGACACCAACCCTTGACAGGGGGTTTGAATTTTGCACTTGGGTTCCAAGTCATCTAGATCAGCCTTTAGCTAACTTGGAGGGGGTAACTGTGGGTGCAAATTTTGACCAAAACCCCGTACGGGACCCACCAGCCCTACCTGGGGGTCCACAGAGACAATAACGGAACCCACCAGTCCTGCCTGGGGGTCCACAGAGATGACAGCATGACCCACCAGCCCTGCCTAGGGATCCACAGAGACGACAGCGAGACCCACCAGCCCTGCATGGGGATCCATAGAGACGACAGTGGAACCCACCAGCCCTACCTAGGGGGTCCGTAGAGACGACAGCGGGACCCACCAGCCCCACCTAGATCCAGACGACGGCGGTAGAAACCGCTTTCTATTCCAGTTTCTTTCCAAAAAACTCTATAAATAGCATGCCCAACAAGTGTAATAGATCGAATATCTTATTTCTGAATCAGACTTCTGAAAAAATCCAGAGCTCAGACATCCCCACACATCGATCTTCTATTCGAAGAGACACCAGTGACACTTGGCCTGTCGAGGTCACTTCAATTCAAGTTTAAGTAAATTCAGGTTGCTCCTTCGAGCACGGAGACGTAGGCTTCGGCCGAACTCCGAGATCACATCTCGTGTTATCAATCCATCGACTGTTCAGAAGTTTAACTCAAAGACATCGACCTCTAAACCTGCAGACTAGATATACGTTTGATCAGATCTTCGATTTGACTCTATTGACTGGTTGGGCGGAGTCTTCGGGTCGGCACAGAGATCATCCACCACACCTTTTGCGTGAAGAACATCTCCAAGAATTCGTTAAGAACGGACGCGACCAATACCAACCTTCTTCAGCAAAAGGAAAGGATGCTTGTTGGGTCCACCGTATCTCGACTAGCTCATCGCCAGTCATCGTGCGAGCTAATGTCTTCGCTATTCACAGGGCATTGCACCATCAAATGCTGACCGGGAAGGAAGTCGACCGACAAGTTCGTCGCATCTTCAATGTTCGCTCTGCAGCAAACAAAGAAGACACTTGGGTCGAGAAACCCGTCAAGGGCTTAGCTTGTCCATCTATCGTATTCAATGACTCAGACCTTCAATGAGTGCATACTCCACTTTGGGATCCCCTGATTCTGTGGCTTGTCATCGACGGGAGTACCGTTAATCGGATCCTCATCGACACCGGTCGCTCAATTGATATTATGTTCTCAGATTGCTTTAAGCGTCTGGGACATAAGTAGTCAAGCCTAGACATCATCCCCACTGTCATTACCGGCTTCAATGGTGAGTAGAGCATGACCATGGGTGAATCCAAATTCACCCTGGACCTCAGCAGAGAGACTCGAGTCTCCGTGCGGTTCGCTATCGTTGAAGGTACTTCCAACTACAACATCATTCTCGGACGACCATTTCTTCACCAGATCAATGCCATATCCTCCTCGTACCATTAACTCCTTAAATTTGCAACGGGGGAGGTTATTATTTACATTCGAGGTAATCAACAAGCTGGGTGATCTTGTGAAGCCACCGCAGTAAAGACAGATCGAAAAGTAGATCTCGTGCCACCAAAGCGTCCAAGAGAAGAAGCTGGCCCTTCTGCAAGCTAGCAACAAAAGGAGCCCCCACTATCAGAACCTCCATCTGTCGAGTGGGAGGCTTTAACTTCAATCAAAGAAATCACCCGAGTGAATATTGGCGACGATGATCTCCTTCGATAGATGTTCATTGGTACCAGTCTCAGCGACGCAGAAGCACGAGACATGGTATCCTTCCTCCGATCTAATATTGACGTTTTTGCATTGTGTTTCGAAGACATGCCCGGGATCAACCCGGATAACGCATGCCATCGACTCGCCATCAAAGAAGGAGCAAATCTTGTCAAACAAAAGCTCTGGATGATTAGCCCAGAGCGCTTGATTGCTGTTCAAGAGAAGATCAACACGTTGCTTGTGACAGGCTTCATCCGTGACGTAGAGTACCCAACTTGGATCTCTAACATCGTTGCGGTTCCTAAAAAGAACAGAAAGATTAGGGTTTGTATCGACTTCATCAACCTCAACCAGGTTTACCTTAAAGACCTATTCCCCATGCCAAGAATAGACAGACTCATCGACGCCACTGCTGGGGCATGAGCTTCTGTCCTTCATGGATGGATACTCAGGGTACAACCAGATTCCTCTACATCCTAGCGAAAAAGAGAAGACATGCTTTGTGACAGACAGAGGCCTCTACTACTACAATGTTATGCCTTTCGGTCTCAAGAATGCTGGATCTACTTATCAGAGGTTTGTCACGAAGATGTTCGAAAAGCAAATCGGCCGTAATGTCGAAGTCTATGTCGATAATCTCATTACCAAGAGCCTCAGTCGTGAGAATCATCTCTTTGATCTTACATAAACGTTCCAAGTCCTCCGAAAGTATCGCATGAAACTAAATCTGGCCAAGTGTGTCTTCGGAGTTCAATCGGGTAAATACCTAGGTCATCTGGTGACTATGAGAGGCATTGAAGTGAATCCCGATCAGATTCGGGTAATACTTGAAATGCCCTCACCCTCTAATCGGAAAGAAGTACAGTGCCTCACAGGAAGGCTAATGGCCCTCAACTGATTCATCTCCAAATCTTCAGACAAATGCAAGCCCCTCTTCGATAAACTACAGAAAGCAAATATCTAAGGATGGAACCCAACTTGCGAGCAACCTTTCCAAAGTGTCAAATACTATCTTGCCCGGGCTCCTATCTTGGTGGCTCCACTGGCGAAAAAAGACCTCTGGCTCTATCTTAATGTCACTAATCAAGCCATCAGTGCAATTCTGGTTAGCAGGAGAGAAGGCATTGAGCGCTCTGTCTACTACATTAGCCATACTCTTCTTCTGACAAAGACTCGCTATTCAAAGATAAAAAAAGTCACATTGGCATTGCTTACAGCATCGCGATGGCTCTGACCCTATTTCGTTTCTCACCCGATTACGATCGTCTCGGAACATCCACTCAAAGACATCCTTGACAAGGCAGGATGAGTTGGTCGAATGACTAAGTTGGTGATCGAGATGAGCTCCCTTGGTATCCAATTTGAACCTCGTGTCTCTATCAAGGGGCAAGCTATTGTCGACTTTCTTGCCGACTTCCCCATGGAGGATCCCATCACCTTGGAGGATGATGTTGAGATGCACCTCGACGATGGTAATGAACCTCTACTCAATCCCGATCCTGAGACCTTCAATTCGAGCTCCGAAGCTCCCATTATTTCACCAACTCGATGGAAGCTCTACACTGATAGAGCTTCAAGCACGATCAATTCAGGAATTGGGATAGTCCTGATATCTCCCAAACTTGATCATCTTTAAAAAGTAATTCTTCTTGGATTCAACGATACCAACAACGAAGCCGAGTACGAAGCACTTATTTCTAGGTTAGAGATTGCCGAAACCCTAGGGGTGGACTGTCTCACCGTCTATAGCAATTCCTAGCTAATAATCAGGCAGATCAATGGAGTCTATGAAGCGCGAGGAGAGATGATGCAACACTATCTGGCTCTAGTGCAGCAACACAAATAACGATTCATAGACATTGAATTCTTGCAAATCCTGAGAGCAAATAATCAAAAAGCCGATGCTCTAGTCAATGCAGCTTCAGTGCTTGGAGACTTTCTCGAAGAAAGTCGAATTCAGATTGACTATCAAGAGTTGCCAAAAACTACCATAGAATAACTTGTTGCTATGACAAAAGACTCAGGGGGTTGGAGACAGCCAACCTTCACTCTTACCTTGGCAGATGGACCTATAGATTGGAGACAGTCAATTTTTGGCTTCTTCAAACAAGGTAAAATACCGAAAGATCTGACCTAAGTTAGGAAACTTCAAAGGAAGCTTCCATTCTATAGCCTCCGAGAGGAATATCTCTACTTCAAATCACATGGAGGAACGCTTCTCAAATGTATTGGTCCTGGGCAAATAGAAGGGATTCTAGCCGAGATCCATTCTGGAGCTCTCTTGCATACCCCTGCTCTCTGCTTAGCATCGGTAATTTGATATCCCTCCACTCGGAGCCATGTGTCAGCTTGAGCAGTGGAGAGCACCGTCAGACTCGAGTTACCATATGACTAGGTTCTTTCCAGGTTGATTAACACATCGCACCTCCTGTCGTTTTGGCCAAACAACTGGATCCGGTCTAACAGCTCAACTGTTAACCACCATGCCTGGCTTTAGTGCAGTGTATGCTAGACCAAGGAACACACTTCCTAGTTGGGATGTGAATGGCCTGCAGGAGTGACATGCCGATACAACGCTAGTCCGGTAACCCATCACACCGTGGTATTGGGTCGTGGTTAGATCCCTCACACGTTGGTGAACCAAGATTATCCAAACTGGTTAGTTCACCGGTCATGGTTCCTCAGGGTTTAGGACCGATTAACCTTAAGCAGAAACACGGCTATATGCACCAGTGTCTGCTCACCGATTTATGCACCGTGTTGGTTCTGTTCAGCCACAGATACTGTGTCTGGCAATGACCATGGTGGAGAAACCCATGCTCTGTCATTCCAACAGCTTAATCTGATAGGGCGACCAACCCTAATCAGAACTGTGAATAATTTAGGCTAATAATACTAGTTAACTGAGTCCCCCACTCAGATGAACCACTATACAGCCATGGCTCTTTACAGTTCAGTATATAGAACATGTATAATACACACTAATTAGGCAATTCTAATATAAATATCAACTCATTTATTAATCAACCATGTTTTTTACAAGCCTTAGACCATATCTCACTCAACAATCTCCCACTTGGTCAAACGAGGAAAAACAGTTCTGACTCCTATAACTTCTACATGCTGCTCAAATGCCTTTGCAGGAATCGCCTTTGTAAAGGGATCAACAATATTGTCTGCAGACGCTATCTTGGTCACCGCTACTTGCCTATCCTTTTGAAACTGCCAGATCAAGTGAAACTTGCGTTCGATATGTTTTTCCTTCTGGTGGTGCCATGGCTCTTTAGCTTATGCTACCGCTCCATTATTGTCACAGTAAAAGACAATAGGTAACTAAGCCTCTGGTACGCACCCTAAGTCCAATAAAAACTTTTTGAATCATACCACCTCTTTACCAGATTCGCACGCTGCGACGTACTCAGCTTCAGTGGTGGAGTCTGCGATGTGGCCTTGCTTCACACTTCGCCAACTTACTGCTCCTCCTCCTAACATGAAAACATAACCTGAAGTCGATTTTTTGGATTCCACATCTGATATAAAATCAGCATCCGTGTATCTAATCGGCGTCAAGTCCTGTGAAGTGTAAACTAACTCATAATCCCTCGTACGATGAAGGTACTTGAGTATACTCTTCACAGCAGTCCAGTATGCTGGACCCGGGTTCGACTAAAACCAACCCATTATATCTACTGCAAAACAGATATCTGGCCTCGTGCATTGCATGACATATATTAGGCTACCCACTACTAAAGCATAGGGTATCTTTTGCATCTCTGCCTTCTCCTCAGGTGTCTTAGGGCATTGATCCTTAGATAATTTCAAGCCATATCTGAATGGAAAGAAACCCTTCTTGGAGTCCTGTATGCTGAATCTGGCCATTATCTTATCTATATAAGTAGTTTGTGAGAGCGAGAGAGTCTTGTTCTGACGATCTCAAGTTACCTTAATCCCCAGAACATAACTCACCTCATCTAGGTCTTTCATGTCGAATTGTGAGGATAACCAAACTTTTATCGTAGATAAAGTTTCTACGTTATTTCCAATCAGTAGGATATCATTTACATAAAGTACTAAGTATACCACTATAGTATTATCACTCTTCTTGTACACACATGGTTCATCCTTATTTTGATCAAATCCGTATGAGTGGATTGTCTGATCAAAACGGATGTTCCAGCTCCTAGATGCTTGTTTCAGTCCATAAATGGACCTTTGAAGTTTGCAAACCAGATCTTCCTGACCTACTAACTCAAAACCTGTAGGCTGCATTATATATATGTCTTTCTCCAAATCCCCGTTAAGGAAAGCTGTCTTGACATCCATCTGCCAGATCTCACAATCATAGTAGGCTGCGATGGATAAGAGGATTCGAATAGACTTAAGCATAGCTACTGGTGAGAAGGTCTCGTCATAATCGATCCCTTCTCGTTGGGTGAAACCCTTGGTAACTAGTCTAGCTTTATAAACCTCAACGAAACTATTAGGTCCTCTTTTCTTCTTGTACACCCACTTAGACCCAATAGGTTTAATATTGGATGATGGTGTAACAAGTGTCCAAATATTGTTTTGGGATATAAATGCAATTTCTGCCTCCATGGCTTTTTGCCAAGCAGAACTGTCAGAAGATTTCATCGCCTCATCATAGCTGAAGGGATCATCTTCTTGAATCTCTGGATAGACTAATAAAGTCTCTATATAGTATCTTTCAGGAGCTCTAATTTATCTCCCACTACGATAAGGTAATAGTGGTACTGAGCGATTCGTTTCTACAGTCTCTGGTATACTAGTTTCAATATTACCTCTTCCCTCTATTTTACCGAATGTGCTACCATCACCAATACCCAATAGCTCCTCTGGAACTACCTTACTGGTTAGCTTGTGGTCCATAATATAGTCATGCTCTAGGTAGATGGCATTCATAGAAACGAGTACATTCTTATCCTCAGGATCATAGAATATACCATCTTTTGTTTCTTTAGAATAGCCTATGAATAGACATACCTTAGACTTAGTCTCCATCTTATCCCTCTTGTCCTTCCGCACATGTGCAGGACATCCCTATATTCTGAAATATTGTAGTGTAGGCTTTCACTTTGACTACAGTTCTCTAGGGGTTAGAGGCACTGATTTAGATGGGATATGATTTAAGATATATGCTGCTGTTAATAGGGTGTATCCCCAAAATATGGTCGGTAAACTAGCATAACTTATCATACTACAGACCATATCCAACAAGGTCCAGTTTCTTCTCTCAGAAACTCTATTATGTTGTAGTGTACTTGGAGCAGTCAACTGGGATACAATCCCACTATCTCTGAGATACCCAAGGAACTCGTCCGATAGGTACTCACCTCCTTGATTAGATCGAAGGGATTTCATATGTCTACCAATCTGCTTTTCAACTTCGGCTTTGAATTCTTTGAATTTGTCAAAGGACTCAGACTTTCGATGAATTAGGTAGATATAGCCATATCGTAAGTAATCATCAGTAAACGTGATGAAGTACTCATGGCCTTCTGTTGCCTGGACTCTTATAGGTCCATATGCATCAGAATAAACTAACTCTAATATCTTTGTCACCCTATTACCTTTTGTTTTAAAAGCCCTCTTAGTCATTTTGCCCTCTAGACAAGACTCACAGGTTGGAAAGATTTCCAAGGGATCTGTTTCCAAAAGCCCGGCCTTGACCAATCTATGAATTCTATCTGAGGCAATATGCCCATAACTTAGATGCCACAATAGAGTTAGATTTTCAGAAGGTTTCTTACGTTTAGATGAGTTAATATTCAAAGCGGTTATGTTTTCCTTTTCTAATTTAGGACTTATAATATAGAGATTGTTCTGAACTATTCCTTTAATAATGAAGGTTCCATTCATTCTAATAGACACACCAGATGTATAAAAAAGAACTGAATAACCATTATTTACTATAGAAGAAACATAAATTAAATTACGTCTCAATGATGGTACATATAATACGTCTCTTAATATTAAAGTCTTTTCATTAGAAAAACATAAAGAAACATCTCCAACTACTTCAGCCATAACAACAACATCAGTACCCATGCTCAGGACCACCTCCTCATCAAGTAGCCGTCTGCTTACTTGGAACCCCTATAAAGAGTTACAGGCATGGTCAGTGGAACGAGAATCCACAATCCAAGATGCAAAAGAACTGCTACTTGAAAGAAGTGCATGACTCAACTACAAGTAGCTGAGAATTGCCTATCCCAGTACCCTGAGGCTTTGTGCAGTCCTTTTTCCAGTGGCCCTTCTCACCATATCTGAAGCACTTCGTGCTTGGTGACTTTATCTCTTTTGACCCAGAGGTCTCCACATGGCTCTGCAAAGGCCCTGCCTTTAGCTTCTTGCTCTTGGGCTTCTTGCTCATAGGCTTCTTAGCTTTCAAAGTAGCCCTGCACTTAACGCTTAATACCTCACTCTTCACCTTGAACCCGTCTTCTGCTGCCTGGAGAGCTACATGAAGCTTTGCATTTGTCATCTCTAACTTATTAAGGTTGAAGTTAGTGATAAAGTCTTCAAAGGCTCCAGATAGAGACGCAAGGAAGATATCAATCATAACCTCGTTATCCAGCACAATGTTCATGGTAGCCAGTTCGTTCTGAAATCCAAATTTTCAGCATGTGTTCTCGAATAGGCATCCCTTCGGACATCTTAGTGCTAACGAGCTTTTTCATTGTGAGGTAGTGCGTTACGCCGCTATGCCCCTCAAATATTTCTTTGAAGTATAGCATAATGTCAAAAGTATCAGACATTTCTTCGACTTGCGTCTGTAGAGTTGTTTGCAAGGAAGCTATGATATAGCACTTGCACATCTTATTAGAATCTCGTCAGTCAGAGAAAGCCTTGTTCTCAGTCTCAATGGCATCTGGACCCAGTAGGTTTGGTTCCGGAGTGGTCAGAGCCATGGTGTGTTTACCAATCCTTAGAACTAGCATGAGGTTGCGTTTCTAGTCCTCATAGATAGGACCCGTACGCTTGTTCTCATTTAGGATGGCAAATAAGGGGTCTAGTTTGGTCATCTGAAAAATAAATGGGAGTATATTAGAATGATTCATAAACTCATTTTATAATATTTTTAAAATAAGTCAAATTGTGGGTGCAAATTTTGGCATAAATCTACCACGGGACCCACCAGCCCTGCCTGGTGGGCCCACGAGGACTACCACGGGACCCACCAGCCCTGCCTGGTGGGCCCACGAGGACTACAGCGGGACCCACCGGCCCTGCCTGGTGAGCCCACGAGGACTACAGCGGGACCCACCGGCCCTACCTGGTGGGCCCACGAGGACTACAGCGGGACCCACCGGCCCTGCCTGGTGGACCCACGAGGACTACAACGGGACCCATCGGCCTTGCCTGGTGGGCCCCCGAAGACAACCGCAGGGCTCGCAACTTTACCTGGAGGATCCCCAGATACTGCAGTAGAAACCGCCATTCGCCACCCGGAATGCCTATAAATAGCAGTGCCTTCGAATGTAAAAGGATCAAAATCCAGATCCACAAATCTGATTTCCACTCTGAGATCTGACTTTCAGAACCAGAGCTCTGGGATTTCACACTTCCGATCTACCATCTCCCTTTGATCTTCTTTCAGAAAGATCAGTGTTTACAGTGATACTCGGCCTGTCGAGATCACTTCAACATAAGTGTTAGTGAATTCGGGTTGCACCCTATAGCACGGAGACGTAGGCTTCGGCTGAACTCCGAGATCACTTCTCGTGTTAAAATCTCTCTGATTGCATCTCTCTGTTTACAAATCAAAAGCTTCAACTTCGATCAACAGATCGACCCACGATCTTCGACGTCAATACGAACATTCAATTGACTGGTGCTGCGAGAGTCTTCGGGTCGGCACGAAGATTTTCCCCCACAGTTTGGCGCCGTCTGTGGGATCCGAGCGAGAAGCCGTGTCCTCTCTACTTCGACTACCAGATCAATAGCCAAACTTCCTCGTCCCCTCGGTTGATCAGACAACTGATCGGACGTCGGCAATCTCGTTGTACCCTTCACACTCTGAATGGCGAGAACCAAACACCAGGGCCAACCAGAAGGAAGTAACACTCAACATCAACCTCGTCCTGAGACTCGTTCAATGAGTCAAAGGCTCAATTTCGGGCAGCCCCTTGCTGTCCCCGAGATGGGGGTTCATTCAGGAAGCGGGAGATCAGTCGATCGACCGATCGCCCCTCATCCTCATCAATCAATTGGGCAGACTGTCCCTGCTCCTGCTGAAGATCCTCCATCGACTTACCAGATCTCTGCAATCGATTTCCAACTACTCCAATTGGCGAAACAAAACGCCACCCTCACTGCTGAGAGGGATGCTCTGAAGAAGGCAGCTTCCGAAGCTGGAATTGCTATTCCGATCCCCTCCGCAAGTGGGAGGGTTGATCCTCCTCGACATTCAATTCACTCCGAACAACGGAGGTCAATGGGCACTGATGCTCTCGAGAGGATTCGACGCGACCCAACTCCCTCTGCTGCTCCTTGGAAGCAAAGTGTCTGGGATCGTCTTGAAGACGAGTCCTCCCAATCTTCATCTGGTCGTAACTGCGACAAAAGAGCACCATCAAAGCTCAATATGCCAAGGAAGCACCAAATGAAAGGCGCTCCATCAAAGAGTAGGGTCTCCCCTTCCATTCCACTCCAACGTGGACTTGGATCGGACCTTCGACACCGACTTCGACCGATAAACACTTCAATGCCAGAGCAAGACCTTGCGATCTTGCCTCTTGACCCACCTCTAGGTCAAGGACATGGTCGTAGGGATGGCTACTCTTCTGCCGGGCCACTTCATCGAAGCCTCTTCGAATCAGCATTTCCAAGAGGATGGAGAACTCCTACCCTCCCCAAATTCAACTGCGTCCGAGGAGATCCAAGCCTCCATATACTTGCCTTCAAGCAAGCTCTAACGCCACACGAAGAGGAAAACAACGTGCTCTGCCGCACCTTCGCGGGAAGTCTCGACGAGCCTTCACTCGACTGGTATCACAATCTCCGAGCTGGGTCCATTACCCAGTTCGGTGTTTTGGCTAACCTCTTTGTGCAGCATTACCAGCTCAACCTGAAACCCGAGAAGAAGCTCGACTCTCTATATCGACTAAGGATGGGTGCAGATGAGACTCTCCGCAGCTTCACGAGGAGGTTTCGCAACGAGCATGCTGCTCTCTCTGGAAGGCATCTGGATGATGAAGCCATCATGTTGGCTTTCCAGAACGCTCTCCGCTTCGATCTACACATCTACAACGACTTCATCCGCAATCCCCCTCCTTCTCTGGGAGCTATGTTCGATCGAATTCAGAGGGAGATTGAGGTGGAAGACGATCAAGTCGCTCGAAAAGGGCGAGAAACTAAGAGAAGGCCTGCTGAAAGAGAAGCACCTAAATATGCTGCAAAGGCTCACAGCACTGAAGCAGCAGCCCCTCCGGCCAACAAAAGATCAAAGAATGATGGGCGTCGATCTCCAACGAAGACCACTTTCACCGAGTGGAACATGCCAGTCGAGCAGATACTTGACCGTATTCAACACGACGAGTATCTTCGGAGGCCCAATCCTCTTCAACCAAATTCCAAATTCACAGCAGACAAAACAGTCTACTGTGAATTCCATCGAAGTCACGGCCATTCAACCGATCGGTGTTTTCGGCTGAAATTCCATCTTGAAGACTTACTACGAGAAGGCCACCTTCAAGAATTCGTCAACAATGGGCACGATCAACGTCGAACCTCTGCCAAGGGGAAAGAAGTGTGTTGGATACATCAAATCTCTTCCAACCGGCAACCAATTTCTGTGAATGCCAATGTCTTTGGCATTCATGGAACCTTGCACAATCAAACTTTGACCGGGAAGGAAGTCGATCGGCAGGTTCGACGCATCTTCCATGTTCGATCTACTGCAAACAAAGAAGATACCTGGATCGAGAAGCCCATCGAAGGTCTGGCTTGGCCATCCATAGTCTTCAATGACACCGATCTTCAAGGAGTTCACACTCCCCATCGAGACCCCCTGGTCTTGAAACTCATCATCGACGGAAGCACCGTCAATCGAATCCTCATAGACACTGGAAGCTCCATTGACATTATGTTCTCCGACTGTTTCAAACGTCTGGGACATAAGTATCAAAGTCTCGACGTCGTCCCCACTGTGATCACCGGCTTCAATGGTGAACAAAGCATCACAGTGGGCGAATCCAGATTCACCATCGACCTCAGCCGAGAGACTCGAGTCTCGGTGAGGTTTGCGATCGTCGAAGGAATGTCTAGCTACAACGCCATTCTTGGGCGACCATTCCTCCATCAGATCAATGCCATCTCCTCCTCTTACCATCAACTACTCAAGTTTGCAACTGGAGAAGGCATCGTCTGCATTCGAGGCGATCAGCAAGCTGGAAGATCTTGTGAAGCTGCTGCTGCTAAAACAGATCGAAAGATCAATATTGCTCCTCCAAAGCGGCCACGAGATGAAGCTGGTCCCTCTTCCAAATAGCAATCAAAGGAGATTCCGCTGACCAAACCTCCACCAATCGAATGGGAAGCATCACCTTCAATTGAAGAAATCATCCCGATCAACATAGGCAGCGGAGATCTCCCTCAACAAACATTTATTGGTACCGGTCTTAGCGACGCAGAAGCGCAAGACATGGTATCCTTCCTCCAGTCCAATATCGACGTCTTCGCATGGTGCTTCGAAGACATGCCTGGGATCAATCCAGATGACGCTTGTCACCGACTTGCGATCAAAGAAGAGGTGAAGCCCGTCAAGCAAAAGCCTCGCACCATTCGACCAGAGCTCCAAGTTGCTGTTCAAGAAGAAATTACCAAGTTACTCGCAGCCGGATTCATCCGAGAAGTAGAATATCCAACTTGGATCTCTAATATAGTAGCTGTTCCAAAGAAGAATGGGAAAGTCAGAGTCTGCATCGACTTTACCAATCTCAACAAGGCTTGCCCCAAAGATCCTTTTCCCATGCCAAGGATAGATAGACTCGTCGACGCCACTGCTGGCCACGAGCTATTGTCTTTCATGGATGGGTATTCCGGATACAATCAAATTCCACTCCACGCTGATGATCAAGAGAAGACATGTTTTGTGACTAGCCGAGGCCTTTATTGCTACAATGTCATGCCATTCGGCCTCAAAAATGCTGGTTCCACCTATCAAAGGCTGGTCACCAAAATGTTCGAAGATCAGATCGGTCGCAACGTCGAAGTCTATGTCGATGATCTCCTCACCAAGAGTTCCGTTCGGAGCAAACATCTATCTGATCTGGCTGAAACCTTCCAAGTCCTCCGAAAGTATCGAATGAAGCTCAATCCAGCCAAGTGCGCTTTCGGAGTTCAATCTGGCAAATTCCTGGGTCATCTTGTGACCAGGAGGGGTATCGAAGCCAATCCCGATCAAATTCGAGCCATCATCGATATGCCTTCACCTACAAATCGAAAAGAAGTTCAACGCCTCACTGGAAGGTTAGCAGCACTTAATCGATTCATTTCAAAATCTTCAGACAAGTGCAAGCCACTCTTCGACAAACTACGAAAAGCGGATACATCTGGCTGGAGTCCAATCTGTGAAGAGGCATTTCAAGGCATCAAGAAATATCTGGTGCAAGCTCCTATCCTGACTGCTCCACTTCCAAAAGAAGACTTGTGGCTCTATCTTGCCGTGACCGATCAAGCAATCAGCGCGGTCTTAGTCAGTAGAAGAGAAGGCATCGAACATCCAGTCTACTACATCAGCCACACTCTTCTTCCGGCTGAGACTCGCTACTCAAAAACTGAGAAGGTCATATTGGCCTTGCTCACTGCATCGCGTCGTCTTCAACCGTACTTCGTCTCCCACCAGATTACTGTCATTTCAGAACACTCACTCAAAGATATCATTGACAACGCTGGTCGAGCTGGTCGAATGACCAAATGGGTGATCGAAATGAGTGCTCTGGGGATTCAATTCGAATCTCGCACTTCTATCAAAGGTCAAGCAATTGCTGATTTTCTAGCTGACTTTCCAGTTGAAGACCCCATCACTTGGGAAGAAGATGTCGATATGCGCTTGGAAGATGAGGATAAGCCTCCGATCAATCCTACAACGAAAATTGATCTAAGTCTTGAAGTTATTGCTGCAACTCCTCCTTGGAAGCTATATACTGATGGAGCATCAAGTTCGATCGGTTCGGGAACTGGGATAGTCTTAATATCCCCCGAACTTGATCATCTCCAGAAGGCCACTCTCCTTGGGTTTAATGCCACCAACAACGAAGCTGAATATGAAGCACTCATTTCCGGACTCGAAATGGCAGAATCTCTGGGGGTAGATCAAATCATCATATACAGCGACTCCCAATTGATCATAAGGCAAATCAATGGAGAGTACACAGCTCGAGAAGAAAGAATGCAACTCTACTTGGCCTTAGTACGACGTCTTCAACAACGTTTTACTAGCGCTGAATTCATTCAAATCCCCAGAGCAGAGAACCGAGAAGCAGATGCCTTAGCTAATGCTGCCTCAGTTCTTGGAGACTCACTCGGAGGAAGGCAAATACAAATTGATTATCAAGAAGTGCCCAAAACCATCCCCGATCAACAGATTCTTACCACTACAGAAGGATCTGGGGGTGGAGATCAGCTTGAAGATTGGAGACGGCAAATTCTTGACTTCTTCAAACATGGCAAAATGCCAGAAGATCCAAATCAAGCCCGAAGGCTCCAAAGGAAGCTCCCTTGCTACACTTTACAAGGTGAAGATTTATATTTCAAATCTCACAGCGGGATGTTACTCAAGTGCCTTGGTCCTGAACAAGCACAGGCAATCCTGATTGATATCCACTCCGGAGCTTGTGGAAATCATTCGGGAGGAAGATCCCTTGAAGACAAGACGAAGCTACAAGGGTACTACTGGCCAACAATGGCAAGGGATGCTCAACAAGTCGTTCAAAGGTGCGAACCTTGTCAACGGCACGCTCGAGCTATTCATCTCCCTGCAGATGAACTCCATCAATTATCAAGTCCCTGGCCCTTCCATCAATGGGGTTTAGACTTCTTGGGTCCTTTCCCTCCAACTCCAAGCAAGAAGAAGTACCTACTGCTGGCCACAGATTACTTCACCAAATGGGTTGAAGCTGTACCCCTCTTCCGAGAGACTGATAACGAAGTGATCAAATTCATTCGGCACAACATCTTCTCAAGATTTGGTACACCTCAAGTTCTCGTTGCAGACAATGGAGCTCAGTTTGACTCCGACAAGTTTCGAGAGTTCTGTCTGAACCATGGTATCAAGCTATTCTATTCAACTCCAAGATATCCTCAATGCAATGGCCAAGCAGAAGCCTCCAACAGAGCTATTCTTGGTATACTCAAGAAGAAACTCAATGATAAGAAAGGATTGTGGGAGCAAGTCCTACCTGAAGTTCTTTGGGGGTATCGCACAACTCCGAGAAGATCAACTGGGTTCTCGCCTTTTCGCCTAACATATGGATCAGAGGCAGTACTCCCAACAGAAAACATATCAAGTACTTTGAAGACCAAAGCTGTTGAAGAAGGAGTCAATGAAGAACTTCGGATCAATGATCTAGACTTCTCTGAAGAACTACGAGATCTAGCATCACTTCGTGTGGCCAAATATCAACAGAAGATCAAAAGAGCCTATGACAAGAAAGTCCACAAGAGACAATTCCCAGTGGGTAGTTTAGTTCTCAGAGCAGTTTTCTACAATACCAAAGAACACAGCAGTGGAAAGCTTGCTCCCAACTGGGAAGGTCCATATATCATTGAGTCAGTTGGAGGCAAAGGTTCTTACAGACTGATTACACCAGAAGGAGATAGATTGCCTCGAGCTTGGAATTCTAGACACCTCAAGTTGTTCTATCCATAATGTATATTCTGTGATGAATAAAGCTCTCTTTCAAATGTTCAAGTGTACAAGTGTTCTGATTTTCAATCCAAGTTCTGAAGCAATTACAAGTTATCCATATTCAAATTACCAGGTCTTTTAACAAGTTTGGGTGTTAGGGTTGCGACCCAACCCCTTACTAGCAAATGTTAAAAACTGACCATTTTCAAGTTACCAGGTCTTAACATGTTTGGGTGTTAGAGTTGCGACTCGACCCCTTACTAGCGAATGTTAAACTGACCTTCGAAATTCAATATCCAATTTCAATCAATTCGATATCGTCTAACAGGTTTGGTAGTCTGAGTTGCGACTCGACCCCTTACATTCAAATGTTATTCGAATTCAAATTCAATTTTCAAAGTTACAAAGTTTGGGTGATTGAGTAGCGACTCAACCCCTTACATCCAAGTATACGCGTGTTCAATTTACATTCAAATGTATGAATACTTAATCATGTCAAATAGCATTCCAGAACTCAACATTCAAAGACATTCAACTCAAAAGCAGTGCAAGTTTCAAATACAAAAAAGATGCCTTCTATTATCATCAAAATATGTCAGATACAAGGAGCTGTTACATTTCAAAAATTTACAAGTACAACAACAAAGAAGAAGAAAAGTCTCAGGGCTTGGCCACACTCTTCGCATGCGACTTCTCCCCTTCAGATCCAGGACGAGCTTTACTCGCCACTGATGCCTTGGAGGATCGGACGCTAGCTACATGAGTCCTGAGCGCTTCTGCCGCCTTCTCTGCTGTCTCCTTGTAAACCTTGCACTCAGACAACGCGTGCTCCAGTGCCTTCTTCGAAGTCTCTTCTCTGGCAGCGAAGGCAGCGTGCTGGGTAGCAAGTTGTTGCTTCAGCTCTTGGATCTCGATGGTACGGCCACAGGACACATCCTCAACCTTTGAGAGTCGAGTCTTCAAAGATTCGAGTTCGTGACTCTGTGCCTCACATCGATCCTTCAGCCCTTTGATCTCCAGCTTTCCCTCCCGAAGTTCCTTAATCTTGGTTTTGAGAGAAGCTTTCTTCGAAGTCAGGAGATCTCTTAGCTCATCTCTCTCCGCGGTCAACTGATTTATTTCATCTACAGCTTCTTTTGCTCCCGCCCTCATGGAGAGTTTGGTTGCAACATTCATAAGTGCTGAATTCTGCAAAAGAACAAAAGAGTTGAATTATTCTGAAGAAAGATACGATTCAAATGATCAATCAAGCAGATGCACCTACCACCAGGTTAATTCTATCAAAAGCTTCATCCAAAGTGGCACTCGGAAGGTTGATGAGTTTTCTGATCGCAGCAGTGGGGCGGTTGATATCAACGTCACCCAAGTTTTTTATTGTCGGAGTCAATCCAGCAGGCGCACCTGCAATCAAAAGGGAATCAAAGTGTTAAATTATTTTCGAACTTCAGAAACAAGACATTCAAAACAAGTTAAGTTCAATTACCTGATGTTTCGACCTTCGGCTCTTTGCCTTTCCGACGATCAGAGCCACTCTTAGGAGTTGATTTCTCCTGAGTCGGGGTTGGCGCTGGTTGAGGTTGAAGAGCCCCATCCCCCACTCGACTTCCCCTCTCCAAATTAGCAGGGGGGGAAGCATTCCTGGGAGGTGAGGCTCTCTCTTCTTGCGACCCGCCTGGCTGGATAAGCCCGGCCAGCATGGCCTCCACCTCGTTGAGCAGAGAGTGAGAGGGGGGAGGGGGTTGCTCAACCTCTACACCCCCACTCATTGTTGCTCCCTCAATGCGAGGAGCGTCGGGGGGGATTTGATCCAGAGGCGTGGGGTTGCTTCCAACCCCAGCACTCTTCGACAGCTTTATCTTGAAGCGCATCGGCTTCTTCAATTCGTCGAACTTGTAGGTGGGAACCGCTTTTGGGCCATCACCTTCCATGTCAAGCACTTCTTCCATTTGACGGGCTTTGACCTCGTCAATGGGAATTGGAATCGAATCCTCCCCTGTTGCACCACCAGTGGGGGTGGGAGGAATTTCTTCCTCACCACCCCCGTTTTCATTCTCACCATCCCCATTGGAGGAGGTAGTAGACGGATCATCCTCGCCGTCCCCGTCCTCGTCTTCATCATTGCCACTGATGTCGTGGCTGATATTCTCTGTCTCTTCTTCTTCTTCATTTTTCTTCCTTTCTTCTTCCTCTTCGTTCTTCTTCTTTTCTTCTTCTTCATCTTCCTTGGGCTTGACGAGTGTTTTTCGCTTCTTCTTCGCGGGGCCTCTTTGGATAACCAACTTCTCATCCATAGTGGGCAATCGGCGCCCCGCGTTGTAGATTTTCTTCTCGACCCTAATCTTCCGGATGATCTTGCCCGAGCTGGGATCCTCTTCATAATCAGAGTATAGGACTTCGTTGTCCTCATACCTGTCCTTCGATCTGTGGAGGAGATTGGCCTTGCCATATCTCACAGGACAGTTAGAAAACTGTTTCCACGACCTGGTTCCACAGGTCAGCTCGAGGAACAAATTATCTATGGCTCCCGCCCTCTCAGAACTCCAGGCGAAGATGCCTCCAGCGCTGTACATCTTAACTGCGTCGTGTACGCTGTCTCGGGGGGTGTCTGGCACTGACATGGATGTCCACGCGCCGGAGACAGAGATTGGCCAATCAGTATACAATTTGTCCGAAGGGACTGTATCGGTGAGTGGGCGCAGTGGAGATATTCCAGTCTAATTATAGAAAGGGCTGTCCTTCCTGTAGCTCCATCGATAGTGAAAGAAGAAATATCCAAGCTCGATCTGGGCAGGTTCTCCTACCGGGATACTGGAGTAGCAGGCCCTCAAGTCCTCTTGAAAATCTGACTCCACTCGGCAGAAGGCGTAAATGATTCACCATGCGTTCCCAGTGACCTGCCCCGGGCAAAGGCCAGAAGTATTCAGCAATCTGGCAGCGAAGGGTGGCAGAGGCAGACGTAGACCGCAGTTGAGTTGGCCAACGGTCACTATAGTTCCCATGACCTGCTCTTTGCTAGCAAAATTGGTGAAGACTGTCTTCTTGTCGATGCCGAATGCAGTCTGAATGCTGGGGAGCGAAGGCTGCGCCCCCTTCCCTTCTGTGAAGAAAGAGAGCAATGCTTGCCACTTCTTTCTCTTCGTATCCGTGAGCTCGCTACCTACATTATACATGTACTCCGTCTCCTCTGTCAGGGGCATAAGAGGGCCCAGAACAAACTTCACCTTGGGGATGAACTCTGGCCTTGATGGCGCCGAAGCAAACCCAACCCCTTGGTGCCTTTTGCCAAGCTGGCCAAGTTCAGCGAGAGCAGCCTTGCCTTTGCCACGGCCCCTCGGAGGAGATTGGACCTCGACGATTTCCTTTCCCTTTCTCTTCGAGGGAGTCGTACCGGACTTCTTCGAACTGCCCGAGGAAGCCATTTCACCGATCAGACAAGCGCAGAGAACAGAGAGCAGAAATCAAGAGAGCAAGAGTCTGGACTTCGAAAAATTTTGGAAGCGTGAGGCAAAATGACAGCCGGTGAAAGCTTTTTGTACCCAGGGTAAAACAGGTGCGCAAATCGAGAAGACACGTGTCTTCACCATATCAAATCGCGTGTTTTTGTAGGTACACGTGGCATCCATCCGTAGCAAGCGCAAAACCAGGCGAACAGTCGCGACCAGGCGAAACGTCGGACCTACCGGTCCGCATGAACCAACGGTCTAATCAAGCCACCGGTCTAGGTAAACCGGACCGCCGGTTCAAAGCAACCATCAAGCCAATCAAGGATTCAAAACAAGAAGAATCAAGCTCCATCAATGTTCAAAACTCTGCCAAAATATCGAAGAACAAAGCAGCAAACTTTCTCTGAAGGGCAGGTTCGAACTTTACCTTGACCGGATATTTCTTCACCGATCGGACAAACATGTCCGATCGGCGAAAGTTATCTGATCGGTCAAATTTCTACTGGATCTGGCAAAAAACCAAGGTTTTTTGCCAATCATTCGAACCTTGACCGGATATTTTTCACCGATCGGACAAACATGTCCGATCGGCGAAAGTTATCTGATCGGTCAAATTTCTACTGGATCTGGCAAAAAACCAAGGTTTTTTGCCGATCATTCGAACCTTGACCGGATATTTTTCACCGATCGGACAAACATGTCCGATCGGCGAAAGTTATCTGATCGGTCAAATTTCTACTGGATCTGGCAAAAAACCAAGGTTTTTTGCCAATCATTCGAACCTTGACCGGATATTTTTCACCGATCGGACAAACATGTCCGATCGGCGAAAGTTATCTGATCGGTCAAATTTCTACTGGATCTGGCAAAAAACCAAGGTTTTTTGCCGATCACTCGAACCTTGACCGGATATTTTTCACCGATCGGGCAAACATGTCCGATCGGCGAAAGTTATCTGATTGGTCAAATTTCTACTGGATCTGGCAAAAAACCAAGGTTTTTTGCCAATCATTCGAACCTTGACCGGATATTTTTCACCGATCGGACAAACATGTCCGATCGGCGAAAGTTATCTGATCGGTCAAATTTCTACTGGATCTGGCAAAAAACCAAGGTTTTTTGCCGATCATTCGAACCTTGACCGGATATTTTTCACCGATCGGACAAACATGTCCGATCGGCGAAAGTTATCTGATCGGTCAAATTTCTACTGGATCTGGCAAAAAACCAAGGTTTTTTGCCAATCATTCGAACCTTGACCGGATATTTTTCACCGATCGGACAAACATGTCCGATCGGCGAAAGTTATCTGATCGGTCAAATTTCTACTGGATCTGGCAAAAAACCAAGGTTTTTTGCCGATCACTCGAACCTTGACCGGATATTTTTCACCGATCGGGCAAACATGTCCGATCGGCGAAAGTTATCTGATTGGTCAAATTTCTACTGGATCTGGCAAAAAACCAAGGTTTTTTGCCGATCACTCGAACCTTGACCGGATATTTTTCACCGATCGGACAAACATGTCCGATCGGCGAAAGTTATCTGATCGGTCAAAATTCTACTGGATCTGGCAAAAAACCAAGGTTTTTTGCCGATCACTCGAACCTTGACCGGATATTTTTCACCGATCGGACAAACATGTCCGATCGGCGAAAGTTATCTGATCGGTCAAATTTCTACTGGATCTGGCAAAAAACCAAGGTTTTTTGCCGATCATTCGAACCTTTACCGGATATTTTTCACCGATCGGACAAACATGTCCGATCGGCGAAAGTTATCTGATCGGTCAAATTTCTACTGGATCTGGCAAAAAACCAAGGTTTTTTGCCGATCACTCGAACCTTGACCGGATATTTTTCACCGATCGGACAAACATGTCCGATCGGCGAAAGTTATCTGATCGGTCAAATTTCTACTGGATCGGTCAAAAAACCCTGTTTTTTGACCGATCACTCGATTCTTGACCGGTTGAATTTTGCCCGATCGGTCAAAATTTGACCGATTGGACAAAAGTGACCGATCGGTCAAAATTTAACCGATCGGCCAAATTTCAGCTGATCGGTCAAAAATACTACTGGATCGGTCAAAAAACCCTGTTTTTTGACCGATCACTCGATTCTTGACCGGTCAAAATTTAACCGATCGGCCAAATTTCAGCTGATCGGTCAAAAATACTACTGGATCGGTCAAAAAACCCTGTTTTTTGACCGATCACCCGATTCTTGACCGGTTGAATTTTGACCGATCGGTCAAAATTTGACCGATCGGTCAAAATTTGACCGATCGGTCAAATTTGATCGATCGGTCCAAATTGACCGATCAGTCACTTTTTTCTCTAACATGCGGCAAGTTTCTTCGTGTCCGTTTTTCTAAACAGGAAGTTGCTATTTTTTGCACCAAAGTCCAAGCCAGCTAAAATGCACTCTAGCTAACTTGGAGGGGGTAACTGTGGGTGCAAATTTTGGCATAAATCTACCACGGGACCCACCAGCCCTGCCTGGTGGGCCCACGAGGACTACCACGGGACCCACCAGCCCTGCCTGGTGGGCCCACGAGGACTACAGCGGGACCCACCGGACCTGCCTGGTGAGCCCACGAGGACTACAGCGGGACCCACCGGCCCTACCTGGTGGGCCCACGAGGACTACAGCGGGACCCACCTGCCCTGCCTGGTGGACCCACGAGGACTACAACGGGACCCATCGGCCTTGCCTGGTGGGCCCCCGAAGACAACCGCAGGGCTCGCAACTTTACCTGGAGGATCCCCAGATACTGCAGTAGAAACCGCCATTCGCCACCCGGAATGCCTATAAATAGCAGTGCCTTCGAATGTAAAAGGATCAAAATCCAGATCCACAAATCTGATTTCCACTCTGAGATCTGACTTTCAGAACCAGAGCTCTGGGATTTCACACTTCCGATCTACCATCTCCCTTTGATCTTCTTTCAGAAAGATCAGTGTTTACAGTGATACTCGGCCTGTCGAGATCACTTCAACATAAGTGTTAGTGAATTCGGGTTGCACCCTATAGCACGGAGACGTAGGCTTCGGCTGAACTCCGAGATCACTTCTCGTGTTAAAATCTCTCTGATTGCATCTCTCTGTTTACAAATCAAAAGCTTCAACTTCGATCAACAGATCGACCCACGATCTTCGACGTCAATACGAACATTCAATTGACTGGTGCTGCGAGAGTCTTCGGGTCGGCACGAAGATTTTCCCCCACACAAATTATATCCAAATGTCAACACTACCCTCAAAGCGGAGACATATCTATGGAACAATTTTACCATGTACGTGAGATCTCAAATTCGGATACACTCGCCCGATGGGGCAGTGTGCAGCGTCCTCCACTCACCCCAGGTCTCTCGGACCCAATCCAAATCTGCCTCAGAACTATAATGGACCATGGTTTCTTTTTGGCCACCCCCCCATGATCTCCATGCGACGCAATGGGTAGCCTCACGGGTGCTTCGGATGCTTACCCACGAGCCTAGGAAATCACAACACGGGAGTTCATGTGGCCCCCGCGAGGGCGGAAAAAGCCCTTCTCTTCTGGCATTGTGACCACCATATCCCGAAGGAGATTGCTAAGTCTCTGGCATGATAGAAAATAACTCTCACCCGAGGGGGATTTTGAGCCATACCCTATCTCCCAAAAATTTAGCAGTTGGCCATAGAGGCCAGGGGCACTCACACTGAGTCCTCTTACATATCCCTTAATATGGTGAGGGTTATTTTAATACAAGTATTTTAGATCATAGGTTACGACAACCTAGACCTAGACCTTGGTCATACCACACTCCGACTAGAGTTTAAACCTCTTATGAAGTATAGATAGACTTGGAGAGGACCATAGTCCCTATCCCATGGATACTCAGTTGTCACATTTCTCCCGAGAATCACATTACGTGCTCTCCAAGCCTTCAATACTAAATAAAATGGTCATTACCCTTTGTGCTCTAGAGCCTAGCCTATAGTTTAGACATACAAGGAAAGGTCTCCTATTAGTATGACTCCTCGTGTGCAACTTGATGTCTTATATCGTAGATGATCACCATATCACTATTGGTTTCGATGTCAAAAAAGTTAGGGACATCCGACAACCTCCGTCGGACCTCGACCTAATAGTGGCATAACCGAGTGTTATGGGATCCAACTACCATCAAACACCAATTAGACTACGAGTGTCATTAAATGGAGATCTAACCTAATGGTCTCAAGGACCAAGTGGGGAATAGGCATCCCACAAACAGTGGAAAAAGAGCATCCCACAATCTAATACCTATAGCATTAGAATATATTCTTTCACCGGGGTCTTAGAAAACATCCAACTACAAAAACAAACATCCATTGATATCAAGTTCAGGGTCCGACCCCTAAACCTGACTAGCAATGCCCTGATGATCCCGTTCATGGCATTTTCTGGATATCTCTTCCTTTGGCCCACCGCATCCGGTCTTCCGATAATGGATTTATTCATCTGTCTTGTCCTCTAAGTCTTCGACCTGTAATTGAAAAACCTAGTATGCTCCGAGCAATCGCTCGTTCGTACATATTTTTCTAGGTTGAAGAATAATGAAATTACAAGAACAGAATTAATTGGCCGGGAAAAACCAAGCCGTTGAACAACCTCCACGTACTTGTCCCATTAGGACTTATAAACATCTATCATAGAAAGAACAAAAATAACCATGCAATTATATTCCGGGGTCCAACCCCCAAAACCATACAATCACAATTATTATTTTATAGTGGCGCCCTGCAGGAAAAACATAGTATGCAACACATATGTATATATGTTCTAGCACATACAAACCCCGGTGAACACATTCGTTCATCAAATGCGCATTTGATTCGATTTATAGAAAAATTTTCATGAATCATACACCGATCCTGGCTTTGATAGCCATACAAGTTTACCGTAATGAGGGGGCTGGCACTAGGGCATGCGGGATATTTTGAAATAACCAAAATGCCCCCTATGCATCTAGTAGCCATTCACCTCATATGGGAGGATACATGGTCCATCTCCGTGCATGATAAAGTACTTTAACACTTAGGGCACCTCATTCGTACCTATTTAATATACTGTGGAGTGATGAATAGTATTTTTACTATTTATTAAGGTGCCCTCAGTAAAGCATGGGGTGCCCTTATAGTAAAAATCACTAAACACACATACTGCGTTCTAGTGCAACACGCACACACGAAATGGACTCCATATGGCATTATGGCAACAACGTGTGTCCCTACACTACTCTGAGGTTACCCCTAGTGAACACACTTAGTTCTATGCAACCACCATGCTCTAGTGCAATGCACTCACGGAACGCAGGACGATTAAGGCATTATTTCTTTAACTCATATTGTGTTGTGAGACAAGGAGAAAGTAATGAACTGTAACGATCGTGGAAAGGGTGGAACATTTAGGGACTAGGATTCATGGCTTCCAACCGGACCCGATCGACACACTACCCAAGTATCTCTATCAATCCTTTGGGTCCCGGTTAACCTGCGTGTCCACCCAGAGTGCGACGTAGGATGCACTCCAATTATCCCAGACTTACTAAGCTCTCTCGCATACCCCTGCTCTCTATTTAGTATTTGTAATTTGATGTCCCTCCACTCGGTGCCATGTGTCAACTTGAGCGGTAGAGAGCACCGTCAGACTCAAGTGACCATATGACTAGGTTCTTTCTGGTTAATTAACACATCGCACCTCCGGTCGTTTTGGCCAAATAATCGGATCCAGTCTAACAGCTTAACTGTTAACCACCAGGCCTGGTTTTAGTGTAGTGTATGTCAGACCAAGGAACGCACCTCCCAATAGGGATGTGAATAGCCTGCAGGAGTGGCATACCGATGCAACGCTAGCCCGGTAACCCAGCGCACTGTGGTATTGGGTCGTGGTTATATCCCTCACACGTTGGTGAACCAAGATTACCCAAACTGGTTAGTTCACCGGTCATGGTTCCTCAGGGTTTAGGACTGATTTCCTAAAACAGAAACACGGCTATGTGCACCAGTGTCTGCTCATCGATTTATGCACCGTGTTGGTTCTGTTCAGCCACAGACACTATGCCTAGCAATGACCATGGTGGAGAAACCCATGCTCTATCATTCCAACAGCTTAACCTGATAGGGGGACTAACTCTAATCAGAACTGTGAACAATTTAGGCTAATAGTACTAGTCAACTGAGTCTCCCACTCAGATGAACCGCTATACAACCATGCTTTTTACAATTCAGTATATATAACACGTATAATACACACTAATTAAGCAATTCTAATATAAATATCAACTCATTTATTAATCAACCATGGTTTTTACAAGCTTCAGACCATATCTTACTCAACAAAAAATGCGTGTAAAGACCAATCCGTAGTAAAGACTGAATAGTCGAATAACTTGACAAGGAGTATGATCGGTTAGTGAAGATTCATGAAAGGTAAAACACTCAAATCCAGACTGTAGTGAAGACTAACTGGTCGAAAGACTCGACAAGAAGTATGATCGGTCAGTGAAGATACGCAAAAGGTGAAACACAAATGTAATACCTGGTACGTTTGATTTCAGGGCAGCCCAGTTTTATTATTATTTTATTATTGCTAAACTGATTGATTTGTTTTCTCAATTATGGTTGTCGATGGTGTGTGCTTGAATATGAGTTGGATCGGATAGTGGGCCCGGGTCCGGGTCGCTAGGTGACACTGGAGGCATGGTGATCGTTACACGAGCATGGGAGCACGTGTAACAAAGCATGCATGAATGTTTTTGATAGTAATATAAATTAATTAAAATAACAGGTTTTAAGGTGAGTCTGTCGGACTCGTAAAGTTTGCGCACCGGCCCGTCATGGTGTGATGCGAGCTCGAGTGCGATCCATGCTCAACTGCGAGCTATACTTGTTTGTTAAAAAAAAATAATAATAATAAAATAAATTAAAAATTAAAAACACTTAAATCTATAACCGAACCCAGTCTCTCTGTTTATCTCTCTTTAATCCCAAACCCAACCCCTTAATTGTTTCTCTCTCTTTATCTCTCTTTAATCCCAAACCCAACCCCTTAATCGTTTCTCTCTCTTTATCTCTCTTTAATCCCAAAACCCAACCCCTTAATTGTTTCTCTCTCTTTATCTCTCTTTAATCCCAAACCCAAACCCTTAATCGTTTCTCTGTCTTTATCTCTCTTTAATCCCAAACCCAACCCCTTAATTGTTTCTCTCTCTTTATCTCTCTTTAATCCCAAACCCAACCCCTTAATCGTTTCTCTCTCATTATCTCTCTTTAATCCCAAACCCAACCCCCTAATTGTTTCTCTCTCTTTATCTTTCTTTAATCCCAAACCCAACCCCCTAATCGTTTCTCTTTTTATCTCTCTTTAATCCCAAACCCAACCCCCTAATCGTTTCTCTCTCTTTATCTCTCTTTAATACCAAACCCACCCCCCTTCTCTCTCTTCTTCTTGTTGCATGATCCGGCCAACTCCATCCCTAGTTTCCATTCGCCTTCATCGCAGCCATGGCCACCAGCCGACGGGCCGACGGCTGTGCAATCGGCAGATGCTAACCAATCGACAGGTCAGCCCCCCTTTCGTTTTCCCTTTGGTCCTGTTGAGACCAGCTCAGCAACCCTTTTTTTTTATGCCAAAGAGCACAAAGGCATGCTAGTAGTAGTGCTCGACGCGGTTTCGACCGTCTACTCAAATTGGTATAATCGAACCGTATTAAGACTATTATTGTTAGCGATGCCAACTATCCTAGATGGCTTAATCGCAATCATCGAGGTCATAAAACCCTTCGACCATGTCATTTGGATCAGACAATCTATGGCCATTGTTTGCGGATGATGCCCCCATTATTACATCCATTTTTATATGGCATCCGAATCATCGTGCTATGAATGGCGGTGGGCAGCTCAGCGACCCTTATACGAAACCTTGCCGGTCCCTGAGTTCAACTAGGTGAGACGTAATGGCGGTCGTCAATCCGAGCTCAGGCTCGTGCGACTCGTTTTAATTATAGTAGTAACCGTGTTTTTGTACTTTAGCCAGATGATTTCTCGGGCAAATAACGAATCAAACCTCCAAACCTTGCCTAGACTTGACCTGATCTGTGTCACCATGGTCAAGATGCTCAAGGCTCCTCAAAGCACGACAGTACGCTATTAGCGGCATCGACGCAAATGCGATCGTTTAGGCATAATAGCTTATATGAGCCGTAGTATGATTCTTTGCATCGGCAACGCCGACTAACCATGACGCTACTTTAGGCACATCGATTTGTGTGCCAATAGACGGCGTCCGATGACACATAAATTCTCGGCTCGGCCAATCAGACCTAAGCCGGTAATATTTTAAGTAGCACTTAATGACCATAGGCCGCTGGTATATTTGGCAGTTGGTGAGCAAGTGGACCGAGTCAGAAGCGGAGCAGAGGTCGCTTAGCAGTATCAGCCTGAGCACACTTTCCAGGTGACACAGCACACTTTCTTTAATAATTAATAATACCAATATAGAAATTAAGGGTAGGTGTCTATAACACTGCATGCGGGCCCACCGGGCGTCGTCGCGTGTGGTCGAGTAGACCCCGCCTTGCATGCAGAGTCGCGAGTCTGGCGACGCATGCATAAAAAGTTAATAATTTAATAATAATTATTCTATTGTTTGCATGGACACCATATGTAGGTATTCCCTTAAATTGAATAAATGAATGATTAAAGAATTATCGGGACCCACCATCCTGAGGGGAGCGTGGTAACCCTAATAATTGGATTTTGGGCGAGAGTGCTTTATTATATTTAATTATGATGCTGGGTTGTGAGTGGGCGCGAATCCTGGGATAATTCACCGAATATGATTAAACATTGTTTAGTTCCTTCAATGCCATATGGTATGTTAATTATTGTTAATCTACCTGGTTAGAGGGTAGGGATCCCGTGCGCGCAAGGGCCGTGAACCACCTTGTGCGTACAGCCAAAGTTAAGTAGGTTAGGGGTCACGGGCAAGGGTTGTGGTAAAGCCAATAGGTGGTGCCCTCGAGTAGGGATTGGCCTAGCAAATCTGTCCCGGGGAGTTAACGTCCTCATAGTAAAGCAAGTTGGGCGGTAGAGCTCCACCGTGAAAGGCAGGAAACCCCTTATGATCATTTGGGTGAATTGTGTATAGAGTTGGTGGATGCACGACGAGAGAGTTGGCCCTCTACATCGAAATAAAAGGCCCGATAGTAATGCTCGACCGGGGGCAGGTTGAACAAAATATCCGGGGTTCATGTTTGAGTGTGTAATTGTTTGATTATAAATTTTGAATTGTATGACTGTTCACACGATGACCTAGTGACAGTAGGATTTGCATGTGAATGTAGAAATTACATGGACACATAGGACGAGATTGAGAACGTAGCTTGATAATTAGGTTAATCAATAAATTGTCTAAAAATTTGGGCGTTGTTAATTATTAAAATTGTTAGCTTGTCACTAGCCATTTATTTGGCTAATCTCCCAAATGTATTTTTGGGGGCTACTCATTCCCACGAGTAGACTCTCCTGCAGGAGCGGAGGCATCAGAGCAGTAGTAGGAGTCCAGGATCGAGTTTAGAGTTGCAACTTATTCTTTTTAATTCTAGTATGTTGATTTAAGCAGTAGTCTCTTTCTTTCGATGAAATCAACTAGAATGGAATAAGTTTTTATTAGTTAGATAGTATGATGAGTTTGTTAGGGGTACTGTGCCAGCTGAATCTTTTGGGTAGGCCTCTCCTCAAGGCCCCAAGCCTAGATTAGATCACCACAAGAATATAAGAAGAAGAATTGACTTAATTTAACAAGCCCAGTAGATAGGACCTCCAGACAGATGCACCGAGTGTTCGGGAGCGGGTGAGATACTTGGCTTGCCGTTGGAGGCTTGAGCCTCGTGCTCCTTTAGAGGATATTCTGTCAGTATGTAGTGACACCATTAGGTCGCATGTACTGAAAGGATATCCCTTTTAAAAGTCGAGCCTGGTATAATGTTTTTTTTTTCATGTTGATAAATTTTAGTTCTAAAAGGAAAAAAAAATATTTTCAAGTTTCAAACTATCCTCTTTTGTTTCTCCCTCTTCTTTCATCTACATGTGTGTGAATGTAGAAGGAGCCCAGTGAGAACCCTAAATTGGCATAGTTAAGTAACCATAACCAAAACCCTCTTCCTTTTTTCACCTCACACTCCAGGAATCGATCTTCAGATTTCTGGGGCATGACAGCTGGTATCAGAGCCTAGGGATATGTTCCTAGGGGTTAGTCTCTAGTATTATGAGTCTAGAGTTTTCGCAGTTGGTTAGTAGATAGTTGACGTTAGGACTATCTTTTCTTTTCAGATGGCGGGTACTAGGAGTGGAAATGGTGCGAGCAACGGAGCAGGATCGTCCTCTGCATCTGATAGCACGACAAGGATGATGGAAACGCTCCAAGGGATAGCCACCATGGTCCAGTAGTAGCAGGCTCCTGTTGCACAGCAGCAGACTGCTGCTCAGCAGCAGGCCGAGCTAGCACAGGCTACTCTTGCCCAGGCCCAGGCTCGTCAGCAGGCTGACGGCGAGCGGCAAGGGAAATTGCTGAAAGACTTCAAGGCGATGGGACCACCGAGCTTCAAGGGTGAGCCAGACCCCATAGAGGCCGATCGATGGTTCTAGCAGACTGAGAAGATACTGAACACGTTGGGCATCACCGACGATAGGAGAGTGACCTTCGCCTCATACCAGTTTGAGGCTGAGGCAGACTTCTGGTGGCAGACAGTCCAGCGCACTAGAGCAGCAGATCGAGGAGCGATTACGTGGCAGGAGTTTGAGGAACTCTTTCGAAAGAAGTTCTTTCCGGTTACTGTGCAGAACCGGATGGAGATGGAGTTTCTGGCGCTCTATCAGGGATCACGTACTGTGACACAGTATGAGGCCAAGTTCTCAGAGCTTGCGAGGTATGCTCCACACCAGGTGGCGACCGACGGTCGGAGGGCCTTGCGCTTTGAGCATGGCTTGAATCCAGCGATCAGAGGAAGGGTTACCCCTTTCTTAGGACAATCTTATGAGGAGTTGGTCAACCGGTCCCTAGCAGTGGAGCAGGAGTTGAAGGAGTCCCACGCTATCATGGAGAAGCGGAGTGGCAGCAGTCGTAACAGTCCACCGACTCAAAAGAGGTTTAGGCCTATGGAGACTCGACCCCCGCCGTGCCAGCCTCAGAACTTTTGTGGTCCTCCAGCTCTTGGACCGCCGCGGCGTGGATGTTTTCAGTGCGGTTCGTTGGAGCATCTGAAATGGAACTGCCCATAGCTTCGTCGACAGCCACTCCTACCAGCTACACCCCAGAGGCCTGCTCTGCAACCACCACCTGTGCAGCAGCAGAGGCCTCCACAGAGAGCTCAGCAGCAGCAACGTCCTCCCCAGCCACAGCAGTAGAGGCCTTTCCCCCGTTAGGGCGGAGGAGGCAACCAGGCTCAGGGAAGGACGTACATGCTAGTTGGTCAAGTCCCAGAGGCTTCTGGGGGAGCGATTGAAGGTAATCCTGATCTTAGAATTTCAATTCGTAGACGTATTGGTGTAGTTGTTTTTGCTATTAGTTTTGACTCGTTAGAACTTGTAGCAACCAGTAGTTAGATTAGTTTCTTACGTGTTTTCGATAACGCTAGGTACCCTTTTTGTCTTTTCGACCCTTGCTTTCGTTCATTTCGATAGCGGGTCTACTCACTCCTATATCGTCCCTAGTTTTGTGTAGACTTTGGGACTGGAGTCGGTTCCATTGGGTCATACTCTGTCGGTGTTTTCACCGCTCGGGGTAAGTACCGATGTGGACCGAATCTGCCGGGACTGCATCATTCATATTGGAGACAGAGAGCTCTCGGCAAACCTCATCATTCTGGACTTAGGAGGAGTGGACGTATTGCTTGGGATAGATTGGATGTCAGCCTATCACGTTACCCTTGATTGCTTTACTAAGAAGGTCACATCTCACCTCCGAGGAGCGAGGCTTTTTACTTCTTGGGAGACAAGCAGAAGATCTTGTGCCCGGTACCGCTGCAACAGATAACCCTCAGCTTACTAGCGCAGCTACCGAGTAGAGATAAAGATGGGAACCCAGTAGTGCTACCACCGATGGTTCATGAGTTTCCGGATGTCTTCCCAGATGAGCTTCCAGGCTTGCCTCCACCTCGAGAGGTTGAGTTTGCTATAGATTTGGCACCTGGAGTAGCACCGATCTCGGTTGCTCCATATAGGATGGCTCCCACGGAGCTAAAAGAGCGGAAGACCCAGTTGGAGGAGTTACTCGATAGAGGCTTCATTCGTCCCAGCACATCTCCTTGGGGAGCCCCAGTTCTTTTTGCTCAAAAGAAGGATGGGACGAAGAGGCTTTACATCGATTATCGCAAACTGAATAGTATCATGATCAAGAACAAGTACCCTTTGCCGCGAATCGAGGACCTCTTTGATCAGTTGAATGGTGCTTGTTATTTCTCGAAGATTGACCTGAGAACCGGATATCACTAGTTGGCTGTGAGAGCAGAGGATATTCCGAAGACGGCGTTTTGGACACGATATGGGCACTATGAGTTTTTGGTCATACCCTTCGGTCTAACAAACGCTCCTGCAATATTCATGGATCTGATGAACCGAGTCTTCAGCATGTTTCTAGACAGATTCGTTGTAGTATTTGTGGACGATGTCCTCATTTACTCCAAGACGGAGGGAGATCATCGGGAGCACCTGAGTGCTGTGTTGCAGACTCTCAGAGACCACCAACTGTATGCCAAGCTCAGTAAGTGTGAGTTTTGGATGCAGGAGGTGAAATTTCTTGGACATGTTGTCTCGCAGGAAGGTATCTCCGTGGATCCATCGAAGATAGAGGCCGTGATGACTGGGAGCAGCCGAAAAACGTATTCGAGATCAGGAGTTTCTTGGGGCTAGCAGGCTATTATAGACGTTTCGTGGAAGGATTTTCTCGTCTAGCAGCACCTCTCACCCGTCTGACAAAGAAGGGTGTCAGGTTCGAGTGGTCGGAAGATTGTGAGAAGTCCTTCCGGGAGTTGAAGCGGCGTCTCACTTCAGCCCCAGTGCTTACGATTCCGGTCAGTGGTAAGGGATATATTGTATTCACCGATGCCTCTCTGATAGGGCTTGGAGCAGTTCTGATGCAGGATGGCAGGGTGGTTGCATACGCCTCGAGGCAGTTAAAGACTCACGAGAAAAACTATCCAACCCATGATTTGGAGTTGGCTACAGTGGTTTTCGCCTTGAAGATTTGGAGACACTACTTGTACGGTGAGGAGTTCGACATGTATTGCGACCATAAGAGTTTGCGGTATATCGCGAGTCAGAAGGATCTAAACATGCGTCAGAGGAGGTGGATCGAAGTCCTAAAAGACTTCAACTATTCACTCTTTTACCATCCTGGTAAAGCGAATGTTGTTGCAGATGCATTGAGCCGGAAGTCCCACAGTCAGCTTGCTAGATTAGTGACTGATCGACAGGATTTTCTGGCCACGATAGAAGGCTTTGATTTGTGGGTTCAATGGGAGCCCTCTCATACCATGTTGCGCACCATACGAGTGCAGCCCAGCCTACTGCAGAAGGTGATTGCAGCACAAAGGTTGGATTCTGAGTTGGAGGAGATTAGAGCACAGTGCGATAGTGGGGAGCTCATTCCTGACTGGTCAGTTGATGTTGATGGAGGTCTGTGGTTCCAGAGGAGGTTGTGCCTCCCTGCTGATGAGGAGGTTTGAGAGGAGGTGTTGTCAGAGGCGCATCGATCCAGATTCTCGGTGCACCCTGGCGGCACCAAGATGTATCATGATTTGAGAAGGCAATTCTGGTGGAAGGGCATGAAGCATGACGTAGCCGCCTTTGTGTCGAGATGTTTGACTTGTCAGCAAGTCAAGGCTGAGCACCAGAGACCGGCTGGATTACTACAGCCACTTCCAGTAGCTGAGTGGAAATAGGAACACATCACGATAGATTTTGTTTCGGGGTTGCCTCTGACCCGGAACAAACATGACTTTGTTTGGGTGATCGTGGATCGACTGATGAAGTCGGCGCACTTTCTTTCGATGCGGACGATGATGACATCCATCGATCGAGCGAAGTTGTATGTGAGGGAAATTGTTAAGCTGCACGGAGTTCCAGTTTCCATTGTCTCGGATCGAGATCCTCGGTTTGTTTCTCGATTTTGGGAGAGCCTGCAGACAGCTTTGGGGACGGAGCTCAGTTTTAGCACTGCATTTCACCCACAGATGGATGGCCAGTCAGAGAGGACGATTCAGATTTTGGAGGATATGTTGCAGGCTTGCACAGTAGATTTTGGAGGCAGTTGGGAGGAACACCAACCTCTTGTGGAGTTCGCCTACAACAATAGTCACCAAGCTAGCATCGGCGTGGCCCCCTATGAGGCTTTGTATGGGAGGCCATGTCGGTCACCTCTTTGTTGGGCGGAGGTAGGAGAGCGGAGTCTCTTGGGCCCAGATCTTGTCCAGGAGACGACTAAGAAGATCCAGCTGATTAGAGAACGACTTAGAGCGGCGCAGAGTCGATAGAAGAGCTATGCGGATGTGCGTCGATGCCCGCTTGAGTTTACTGTTGGGGACCATGTTTTTCTGAAGGTTTCCCCTCGTCGAGGCATCACGAGGTTTGGGAAGAAAGGGAAGTTGGCTCCGAGGTTCATAGGTCCCTTCGAGATTTTAGAGAGAGTTGGCGAGGTGGCATATCGTCTGGCACTGCCCCCGCAGCTCTCTAGCGTCCACGGTGTTTTTCACGTGTCGATGCTTCAGAGGTATGAGCCAGACCCGTCGTACGTGTTAGATTGGCAGGACCTGACCCTCAGTTCAGATGCGTCCTATGAGGAGCGACCAGTCAAGATCTTGGCTAGCGAGGATCGAGTACTTCGTACAAAGACCATCCCCATGGTGAAGGTGCAGTGGCAGCACTGTAGTGAGGAGGAAGCTATATGGGAGCTCGAGTCAGCGATGCGGTCCCAATACTCTTCTTTGTTTGAAGATTAGTGTTAGTTATTTTTTGGGACGAAAATTTTAATAAGGTGGGTAGGATGTAATACCCGGTACGTTTGATTTCAAGGCAGCCCAGTTTTATTATTATTTTATTATTGCTAAACTGATTGATTTGTTTTCTCAATTATGGTTGTCGATGGTGTGTGCTTGAACATGAGTTGGACCGAACAGTGGGCCCGGGTCCGGGTCGCTAGGTGACACTGGAGGCATGGTGATCGCTACACGAGCATGCGAGCACGTGTAACAAGGCATGCATGAATGTTTTTGATAGTAATATAAATTAATTAAAATAACAGGTTTTAAGGCGAGTCTGTCGGACTCGTAAGGTTTGCGCACCGGCCCGTCATGGTGCGATGCGAGCTCGAGTGCGATCCATGCTCAACTGCGAGCTATACTTGTTTGTTAAAAAAAAAAAATAATAATAATAAAATAAATTAAAAATTAAAAACACCTAAATCTATAACCGAACCCAGCCTCTCTCTCTTTGTCTCTCTTTAATCCCAAACCCAACCCCTTAATTGTTTCTCTCTCTTTATCTCTCTTTAATCCCAAACCCAACCCCTTAATCGTTTCTCTCTCTTTATCTCTCTTTAATCCCAAAACCCAACCCCTTAATTGTTTCTCTCTCTTTATCTCTCTTTAATCCCAAACCCAACCCCTTAATCGTTTCTCTCTCTTTATCTCTCATTAATCCCAAACCCAACCCCTTAATTGTTTCTCTCTCTTTATCTCTCTTTAATCCCAAACCCAACCCCTTAATCGTTTCTCTCTCTTTATCTCTCTTTAATCCCAAACCCAACCTCCTAATTGTTTCTCTCTCTTTATCTCTCTTTAATCCCAAACCCAACCCCCTAATCGTTTCTCTCTCTTTATCTCTCTTTAATCCCAAACCCACCCCCTTCTCTCTCTTCTCCTTGTTGCATGATCCGGCCAACTCCATCCCTAGTTTCCATTCGCCTTCATCGCAGCCATGGTCACCAGCCGACAGGCCGACGGCTGTGCAATCGGCAGATGCTAACCAATCGACAGGTCAGCCCCCCTTTCATTTTCCCTTTGGTCCTGTTGAGACCAGCTCAGCGACCCTTTTTTTTTTATGCTAAAGAGCACAAAGGCATGCTAGTAGTAGTGCACGACGCGGTTTCGACCGTCTACTCAAATTGGTATAATCGAACCGTAGTAAGACTATTATTGTTATCGATGCCAACTATCCTAGTTGGCTTAATCGCAATCATCGAGGTCATAAAACCCTTCGACCATGTCGTTTGGATCAGACAATCTATTGCCATTGTTTGCGGATGATGCCCCCATTATTACATCCATTTTTATATGGCATACGAATCATCGTGCTATGAATGGCGGTGGGCCGCTCAGCGACCCTTATACGAAACCTTGTCGGTCCCTGAGTTCAACTAGGTGAGACGTAATGGCGGTCGTCAATCCGAGCTCAGGCTCGTGTGACTCGTTTTAATTATAGTAGTAACCGTGTTTTTGTACCTTAGCCAGATGATTTCTCGGCAAATAACGAATCAATCCTCCAAACCTTGCCTAAACTTGACCTGATCTGTGTCACCATGGTCAAGATGCTCAAGGCTCCTCAAAGCACGATAACACGCTAGTAGCTGCATCAACGCAAATGCGATCGTTTAGGCATAATAGCTTATATGAGCCGTAGTGTGATTCTTTGCAATGGCAACGCCGACTAACCATGACGCTACCTTAGGCACATCGATTTGCGTGCCGATAGACGGCGTCCGATGACACATAAATTCTTGGCTCGGCCAATCAGACCTAAGCCGGTAATATTTTAAGTAGCACTTAATGACCATAGGCCGCTGATATATTTGGCAGTTGGTGAGCACGTGGACCGAGTCGAAAGTGGAGCAGAGGGCGCTTAGCAGCATCAGCCCGAGCACACTTTCCAGGTGACACAGCACACTTTCTTTAATAATTAATAATACCAATATAGAAATTAAGGGTAGGTGTCCATAACACTACATGCGGGCCCACCGGGCGTCGTCGCATGTGGTCGAGTGGACCCCGCCTTGCATGCAGAGTCGCGAGTCTGGCGACCATGCATAGAAAGTTAATAATTTAATAATAATTATTCTATTGTTTGCATGGACACCATATGTAGGTATTCCCTTAAAATGAATAAATGAATGATTAAAGAATTATCGGGACCCACCATCCTGAGGGGAGCATGGTAACCCTAATAATTGGATTTTGGGCGAGAGTGCTTTATTATATTTAATTATGATGCTGGGTTGTGAGTGGGCGCGAATCCTGGGATAATTCACCGAATATGATTAAACATTGTTTAGTTCCTTCAAGGCCATGTGGTATGTTAATTATTTTTAATCTACCTGGTTAGAGGGTAGGGACCCCGTGCGCGCAAGGGCCGTGAACCACCCTGTGCGTACAGCCGAAGTTAAGTAGGTTAGGGGTCACGGGCAAGGGTTGTGGTAAAGCCAATAGGTGGTGCCCTCGAGTAGGGATTGGCCTAGCAACTCTGTCCCGGGGAGTTAAAGTCCTCATAGTAAAGCAAGTTGGGCGGTAGAGCTCCACCGTGAAAGACGAGAAACCCCTTATGATCATCTGGGTGAATTGTGCATGGAGTTGGTGGATGCACGGCGAGAGAGTTGGCCCTCTACATCGAAATAAAAGGCCCGATAGTAATGCTCGACCGAGGGCAGGTTGAACAAAATATCCGGGGTTCATGTTTGAGTGTGTAATTGTTTGATTATAAATTTTGAATTGTATGACTGTTCACACGATGACCTAGTGACAGTAGGATTTGCATGTGAATGTAGAAATTACATGGACACATAGGACGTGATTGAGAACGTAGCTTGACAATTAGGTTAATCAATAAATTGTCTAAAAATTTATGCGTTGTTAATTATTAAAATTGTTAGCTTGTCACTAGCCATTTATTTGGCTAATCTTCCAAATGTATTTTTGGGGGCTACTCATTCCCACGAGTAGACTCTTCTGCAAGAGCGGAGGCATCAGAGCAGCAGTAGGAGTCCAGGATCGAGTTTAGAGTTGCAACTTATTCTTTTTAATTCTAGTATGTTGATTTAAGCAGTAGTCTCTTTCTTTCGATGAAATCAATTGGAATGGAATGAGTTTTTATTAGTTAGATAGTATGATGAATTTGTTAGGGGTACTGTGCTAGCTGAATCTTTTGGGGAGGCCTCTCCTCAAGGCCCCAAGCCTAGATTAGATCACCACAAGAATATAAGAAGAAGAATTGACTTAATTTAACAAGCCCAATAGATAGGACCTCCAGACAGATGCACCGAGTGTTCAGGAGCGGGTAAGATACTTGGCTCGCCGTTGGAGGCTTGAGCCTCGTGCTCCTTTAGAGGATATTCTGTCAGTATATAGTGACACCATTAGGTCGCATGTACTGAAAGAATATCCCTTTTAAAGGTCAAGCCTGGTATAATGTTTTTTTTCCCTGTTGATAAATTTTAGTTCTAAAAGGTTTTTTTTTTTTTCAAGTTTCAAACTATCCTCTTTTGTTTCTCCCTCTTCTTTCATCTACATGTGTGTGAATGTAGAAGGAGCCTAGTAAGAACCCTAAATTGGCATAGTTAAGTAACCATAAACAAAACCCTTTTCCTTTTTTCACCTCATACCCTAGGAATCGATCTTCAGATTTCTGGGGCGTGACAACAAAAGCCACCTCTGGGAGCACTTGACATCCTACGAGTTGGGTCAGTCCAAAAGCCTCTTCCGGGAGCATTTGAACCCCCACGAGTTGGGTCTAGTCAAAAGCCTCCTCCGGGAGCACTTGACCCCATACAAGTTGGGTTAGGACAAAAGCCTCCTATGGGACCACTTGACCCCTTACGAGTTAGGTCAGTCCAAAAGCCTCCTTCGGGAGCACTTGACCCCCCACGAGTTGGGTCAGGCCAAAAGCCTACTCTAGGAGCACTTGACCCCCCACGAGTTGGGTCAAGTAAAAGTCTCTTCCGAGAGCCACTTGCCTCACTTGTAGAGCAAGGGTGAGTTTTTCAACGCTAACTGAGTATATAACACTCCAAAATGAGTTTTACCTCTCGGTAAGAGTAATGACCTAATGACAGAAAAGACCGACCGGTCGAAAGAATCAACTAGGAGTATGATCGATCGGTGAGAAGTGCCTAGAAGGTAAAACACGCACTGAAGACCGACTAGTCAAAAGAATCAGCAAGGAGTTCAACCAGCATATGAAAATACTCAAAAGGTGAAAATGAACTAATGACTGACCGATCGCAAGACTCAATGGTGAGTGCAACTGTTGGTTAAAGTGTTGCATGCGCAAGAGAAAAAATGGTCAAGTGCTTAGAATTGGCAAGTTGGGCGACTATGAGGAATAATCTTGACCGGTCAGACCAAAAGAAGATGATCGGTCAGCTGACCAGAAGGAGTCAACCGGCCGGACAACTTGCAGGCGTCGACCAGTTGGGGCGCGACCGACGGAGGCGAGATGTGCGACCAACCAGGCGGCTACGAGATGCAAGAAGGGCTTGGTGTTGCGTGAATGGGACGAGATGCGCGATCGGGGCGAGGTACGCGACCGGGGGGAGACACACGATCGAGGTGAGATGTGTGGCCGAGGCAAGATATAAAGAGGGCACGGTGTTGCGTAACCGGGGTGAGAGACGAGACTGGGGTAAGGTATGCGATTGGGACAAGATACACGGCCAGGGCGAGGTGCACGACTGGGGGAGACGCCCGACCGGGGCAAGATGCAAGGAGGGCCTGGTGTTGCGTGAGTGGGGCAAGATGCGCGACCGGGGCAAGGTGCGCACCGAAGGGGAGACGCGCAACTAGGGTGAGATGTAAGGAGGGCTTGGTTTTGAGTGACCGGGATGCGATGCATGACCGTGGCAAGGTGCATGGCCAGGGGGAGATGCACGACAGAGGCAAAGTGCACGGTTGGGGCGAGATGCAAAGAGCGCTTGGTGTTGTGTGATCAGGGCAAGATGCATGACCGGAGCGAGATGCGCGACCGACGGCTACGGGGCGTGTCGCAACCGGCGACTACGAGATGCATGGCCAACCAACCCCCTACCTCCTCCTATCGATTGAGCAGCTGCAATGAAGTGGGAGATGCGCGATTGGCCATCCCTGACTCTCCTCGATGATCGCCAACTGTGTATAAAAAGAAAATGAGAGCCCCTAAGAGGAGGAAAAGATTTGAGGCAGAGGGAGAAAATGAGAATCCTTATGACCTTATTTATCGAAGAACTCGAAGCCTTGGGGGTACAAGCGCAGATTTTGAAAGCATTCAATGGAGGGCGATTCGAAGCTTGAGAAGACTAGGAGGCATGCAGGGTCGCCATGCAGCAGAGAAAAGTGGGGAAAACTTTACTAACTTTTATGGCGCCAGAGTACAAAGTCTAATAGAATCTCCTTCAGTACGAAAACCGAGGCAACCACACTGTCATCGTTGTATGTGATCCACCAAGTGGAAGCCCACATAACAGGAGAGTTGAATAGTCTCGACTAGCCAGAGAGCACCCAGAGACCAACTGATCAGGAGGGGGTATTGTGTGTACGTTAACAAATAAAGAGAGAAGAGTCGACCGATTATGCAACTCAGCAGCAGTCGACCAACCCCGTAACTCAGTAGTAGTTGATCGATCCTGTAACTCAGCAAGAGTCGGCCGATCCTACAATTAAGCAATAGTCGACCGACCCTGTGACTCAGCAGTAGTTGACTGACCCCACAACTCAGCAGTAGTAGACCGACCCTACAACTCAGTAGGAGCCGACCGACCAGTTAACTTGGGAGACTTGACCAACCAAGATGTAATTAAATCAGAGGGGAACCATGCCTTTTCCGCTCCAAGGCAGCTCCGGCTTTCCTGCGAAGATTTGGCCTGAAGATCACGCACTGAGATTGTGTTGTAGTTATTCCTGAGAATATCAGCCGGGCGACGGTTATGGGATGACAGTCCATGCCCGGAGATTTCCGGTTGACCGGTATGGCAAGGAGTATCCCTAGCCATAACTATCAAGCACCTGCAGGGTAACATGTTGCCCACTCGCGAGGTAGTTATGTAGATTATGGGAGCACATCATCAATACCGCCCCGCTTGGGGTACACTAGCTGTCACCCCGTAGCACTATAAAAGGGGACCTACCCTCTTAAAGAGAGGAGAATTCGGGAGGAGGAGGTGCTGCCCATTTCTTCCTAGAGTTTTTGGAGCTAGACAGAGAGAGAGAGTTGTGGGGTCAGCAATTGTGGGGGCAGTAGTTGTGGGGTCAGCTGTTGCGGGGTCAGCAGTTGAGGGGTCAGCATTTGAGAGGCCGATCCTTTCTGGGTGTAAAAGGGTTTAGGTGAAAGTTTGTAACATGTTTGGCTTGTTGGTGCATTCCTTGTCCCATGCCGTGGTTTTTTCCTCTTCGAGGTTGAGAAGGAGCCTATGTAAAACCAGTCTACATCATTCTTTGGATCGTTAGATTGTGCTTTCCAGTTAAACCGCTTCAAACCAGAAAAAAAAACCCTATATATACGGCCTTGGATAAGTCAAGCTTTATAAGGCTCTAGGCCAGTTTTGAGGAAACAAGATCTAGCCCAATAATCCTCTTGAGCTCGAAGTCACCGCTACTAACACATAGCCTAATCCGGCTATAAAAGTTGGGTTTAGCCCAAAATTGTCAAGCCACTAATTTCTAAATGGAACCCCGTTTGACCAAATGGCTCAATCCATGACCACGAAAGGACAGTGAGGAAGGGTTATTCTCACTAACCACACGAACCCACGCCTCTATTGGCTTGGAACATTTGGTTCGATTGTTCCTTTTAGCCCCCTTCACAGTTCTTTCAAAAGGAAAATGTTCCCAATCTACCTATCATCCCACTAGCTAACGGTTAATCTGAGCAGAGCTGAAACTAACCAAACTTTCAGAACAACTAAAGCACAGTATGCAGCTACAGCTCTCTTCCTCTGTGATGACTAACACGTACAATACGTACGTGTGCAGCTACAACTCCCTTCCACTATGATGACTAACACGTATGTATTGACCGATGCTCTCTTCTCGGCTGTGTCACGGTGGATAATCCCTTACGCATGTCATCTACTATGCAGTTGTTATCGAGGGAGCCTCATGGCTCGGATGGGAGGCCTCCAGGCCTGGATTGAAGTGTGGCTTGTCGTTGTCATCGAGGTGCATCTCCGGATCGTCCTCAAAGGCGATAGGATCTTCCACAGGGAAGTCGGCGATAGCCTACCCTTTGACGGAGATACGAGACTCGAATTAGATACCGAGTGAACTTATGTCAATCACCCACTTTGTCATCCGCTCGGCTCGACCTACTTTATCGAGGATGTCTTTGAGTGGATGTTCAAAGATAAAGGTGACCAAATACAAGACAAAGTAGAGACAGAGTCATCGCAAGGCTGTCAGTAGAGCCAAGGCAAATTTTCTATCCTTGAGTAGCGAGTCTCGACCGGCAAAGGGTATAGTTGATATAGTAGATGGAAAGTTTGACACCATCCCTTTTGCTGACTAGGACTGCACTGATAGCTTGACTGGTGTGTTAGTATTGGTGTGTTCTTAGCTTGTAAAACTTTATGTTTTGATCTAATAAATAAAGGTTGATAGTTATTATATAAGATGCATATAGGTGCGTAACATAGTTACGTGTTCTTTTAAGAACAGAGAGGCATGATTATATGGTAGTCCACTGAGTAGAAGAACGAGTGGATTGGTCCCATATAATCTAAATAAGTTCACAGCTATGATTATGTTGGTTGCCTCATCATGATAAGCTATTGGAGATGACAGTTCATGGTAAATCTTCACTATGGTTATCACTAGGCACAGTGTTTATGGCCGAATAGAACTAACACGGTATACAAATCAGGGAGCAGACATTGGTATAATAGGCTGTGTTTCTGCTTAGGGTAAAACGGTCCTAAACCCTGAGGAACCATGTTTGATAGACTAACCAGTTGAGTGGTGCTTTGGCGCACCAATGTGTGAGGATCCAGATACGTTATCCAAAACCACAGTATACTAGGCTACCCGGCTGGTGTTGCATTAGCGTGTCATTCCTGCAGGCCATCTACACCCCTATCGGGAGGTGCGTTCCTTGGTATGACTTATACTGTACCAAACCCAGGCCTAGTGGTCATCAGTTTGACTATTGATCGGGTTTGATTACTCGACGGGGTAATCAGAGGTATGATGTATAGGTCAACCTGGAAGGAACTAAGTCATATGAGTATTTGAGTCTGACGGTATTCTCCACCGCTCGAAGTGCATTATGGTATCAAGTGGAGGGACATCGAGTTTACCACTACTAAGCGGAGAGCATAGTAAGTCTGGGTGAATTAGAGTGCAGCCTGTGTCGCACTCTAGGTGGCCACGCAGGTTAACTCGAGCTCAGATGATCGATGGTACACTCGGGTATTATATCGATCGAGCTTGAGTTGGAAGCCATAAACCCCGGTCCCTGATGGTTACACCTTATCCACATTATGTATGGTTCTTGAACTATCTCCTTAGAACATAGTGCGCAGTAAGAGGAAGTAAGAAGTTTACGCTCCATGTGTACTTTGCACTTGTGCATGGTAGATGCATAACTACATGCGAGTGCTAAAGGGGAAGCCCTAGACTAGTACAGAGGTGCAAGTAGTTATCCCTCGCTATAAGTGAGTTTCGCTACATGGGTACAATGCACAAGGACATATTGTGAGTTAACTAGTTGACTTTACTAGGGGCACCCTCCGGTAACCTCAGTTAATACTGAAGTAACTTATAAAGATCACTTATGGATGAGTCGCTGAGTCTCGCATACTAGAAATGGTCAATTTGAGGCATAAGGGCATTTTAGTAAAAACACGCACTGCCGATCGTCACTAGTGGCCGACCGTAGCAGTGGGAGACCATATAGGGCCAGACCCTATATTCTAGGGATGAGAATCCCTAGTAATAGGGCCGGCCATAGAGATAAGAATAAGGGTTTGAATTGGTCAAATCCAAGTCTTAAAAGTGGGGAAAACGGATAAATAGAAGGAGAGATAAAGAGAGATTTTTAAAGATTTTTAGGGGTTAAACCTATCCCCTTGGAGACTTATCAAAGGGGGTAGGCCGGCCTTATAAAAGGGGCAAGGGGAGGTTGGCCATGGGTGCTCCAAAAAATTGAACTCCCCCTCTCTCTCTTTTCCCTAGTTCTCTCTCCCATCTCTCCCTATATCCCCGCTTGCGACTTCATCTTTCTCGCGTGGAGTTTTATAGAAGGAGAAGGGTCGTTCTTCAAAGACACTCAGAGATTCAAGAGCGATGTATCGTGAGTGGGTGAACAAGAAGGCATCATCTTTCGGCATACCGTCGGCTTCCTCGCGGACGATCTTCCGTCTTCATCGACAAAGAAGACAATTCTCCATGGTTAAAAGATCCGCACGAAGGTATGCATATTGTAATAAGTAGATCTAGCGATCGAGTTCTATGATTTGCATACATGCTAGATAATCATTACGCTAGATTATCGTTAGGGTGTTTGAATCACATGCACACACATGCACGCATATATAGATTAGTTTCAATGAAAGTTTAAATCGTGTAACGTGCATCATGAACGGTCTTTTGACTGCTTAATCGCTTCCGCTGTGAGCCTATACCATATGATTATTTCCAACAATTGGTATCAGAGCCGCATTAGTGGTGTGCATTTCATGACTTTTCATGAAATTATCATGTGTGCTTGATTTCATCGGGGTTCCTACGCCTAGATCATGCATATATATATATATATATATATATATATATATATATATATATATATATATATATATATATATATATATATATATATATTGCTTGTTCTATGAATCGTGCTTGCAAGGCGCCGCTATAACATTGATCTATATATGTTTACCTGCTACCGGGGGTCGGACCCCGAGTTAGCCTATGTGTGGATTTGCTCTTTATGTGTGTAGATAGCTTTTAGAGCCTTAGATTGGGCGAGTGATGGGGATTGACCATCCTCGGTTCCTATGGCTTTTTTCTAGGCGTGTTTTTCTTTTCTTTCTAGGAAATTGTATACAAGTGAGTACTTGCTCGAAGCGTACTAGAACTTTTTTAGTTACAGATCGAGAAGAAAGATGTGCTAAAGAGATCCACTATCAGGAGCGTAAACAGAACCCTAGATGACGAAGACGATCCGGCAAAGTGTTCGCAAGTGTGACGGAGGAGCCGGACCGAGGGACCTTGCAAAGAAAGTTAGGGACCTGTGTTGTGCTAATTAGGTTCAGGGGTTGGACCCTGAACTTAATTCAGTTGAATGGTTGCTTTCTTTATCAGTTCTTTATGTTTCATATTGAACCCCAATGAGATAATCTAATTATCAGTTTTCATAGGGATGCCTTTCCCCTCCGATCAAAGAGACTGTATTAGGATATGATCCCACTAAATGATGCTTATTATTCAGTTAACTTTTGATGTTAGTGGGATCTCATCAAATATGGTTATGCCACCATTAGGTCAAAACCCGACTAGTAGGGTGTGCCTATTTGTCCAACATCGAAACCTATGATGAGATGGAGATCCATTAAACATCAATTGTCAAATTTATAAGCAAGGCACCATGACTAGTGGGAGTCCCTTCCTGTGAGTCTGATCTTAGGTTAGGCTCTAGGGCATTAGCGTGATAGCCAAGTTTGCAGAGCATCGATTTTATCGAAATATGTAATGTGACCCTTGAATGGAGAAATCCACTTGAGGTAGGGACTATGATGTTTCGAGAATGATTAATACTAGGCGAAAGGCTTGAAGCGCTAGTGGGAGCACGGTGTAACCAGGGTCTAGTATATAGGAGGTCGCTACCTTTGCATTGGCATAAACTAATACTCACAAAATAACCCTCAAATTTAATAAGGGATGCAAGAGAGGACTTACAGAAATCCTTTGGCCTCCACGGCTAGTCGTTTTGTATGGGAATGCATAACTTCACATCCCCTAGGATGGGAGCTGTGTGGTTCCATACCAAATAACATAACGACCACCCTACGGATATGGCGATTACGAGGCCAGGAGAAAAGGGTCTTTTTCCCACTCTAGTGGGGGCCATATGAACTCCCATGTCGTAATTACTTAGGCTCGTGGGTAAGCATCCGAAGTACAAATAAGGCATCCGTTGCTTCGACAACAGTGATCACGTGGCACTAGCCAAAAGATAATCATGGTCCATCAAAGTCCTTACTTAGTAGATTTAGATTGGGTCAAGGAAAGACCCGTGTGAGTGGATGATGCTACATGATGCCCCCTACGGCAGGTGTATCCAATTCCAAGATCTTGCATACATGGTTAATTAATATATAAAAATATCTTCGCTTGAGGGTAGCATTTACATTTGGATATAATTAGCTTATTTTAAAAATTCATAAAATGAGTTTTCTTGCATTCTTATAATTTAATCTTTTATTTTCAGATGACCAAGTTAGACCCCCTGTCCGCTATCTTAAATAACCACAAACTTACTAGTCCTAACTATAAGGACTAGAAGCACAACCTGTACCTGGTCTTAAGGATTGGTAAATACATGGCAGCCCTAAATGACCCTGAGCCAGATTTACCAGGACCTAATGCCACAGAGGCAAAGTTAAAGGCGTTTACTGACTGGAAGGAATCTAATAAAATATGTAAATACTATATAATAGCATCATTGCAAACAACTCTGCATAAGTAAGTTGAGAAAAAGCCAGACACTTTTGATTTGATGTTGTACTTGAAAGAGATGTTTGAGGGTCACAATCGCATTACGCGATACCTCACCATCAAGTTAAACTCGTCAGCAATAAGATGTCTGATAGGACGCTAGTTCGAGAACACATGCTGAAAATGTTTAGGTTCTAGAATAAACTAGCAACCATGGATATTGTGCTAGAAGATGAGGTGATGACAGACATCTTCCTCTCGTTACTGTTTGGAGCCTTTGAAGACTTTGTCACCAATTTTAATTTGAACAAGTTAGTGATGACAAATACAGAGCTTCTAGGAGCTCTCTAGGTAGCTGAGGATGGCTTTAAGCAGAAGGGCAAAGCACTACACATGTAACACAGATCATTCAAGAAGTCTGTGAAACCTTAAAGCAAGAAACACAAGATGATACCTACGTCAGCGCCTATACAGAACTCTACAAGGGCCTCTGGATCCGGCGAATCAAAGAAACCTGGCATGAAGTGTTTTTGGTATAGCCAAAAGGGTCCTTGGAAGAAGAACTGCAAGAAGCCTCAGAATGCTGGTGAAGGTAATCCATAACTCCTAGTTGTTGAATAATTTCTTTCGAGTAACAGTTCTTTTGCTAGTTGGATTGTGGATTTAGGATCCACTAACGATGCATGTAACTCTCTTCAGAGGTTTCGAAAAAGCAGAAAGTTGCTTGATGGAGAGGTGATCTAGAGTATGGGAACTGAGGCCGTGGCTGCTGTTGAAGCTGTTGGAGATATTACTTTGAATAATAAGACTTTGACTCTTAGAGATATTTTTATGTATCGTCCTTGAGACGTAATTTAATTTATGTTTCCTCTTTAGTTAATAAAGGTTATTTAGTTTGTTTTGATGTTTCTGGTGTATCGTTTAAGCTGAATAAAACTTTTATAATAAGTGGCATGATTCAGAATAATCTCTATGTTATCAGTCCTAATTTTAAAAAAGATAACATAATGACTTTAGAATTTAATGTTAATTCATCTAAGCATAAGAAACCTTCAGAAAATTTACCCAATTGTGGCACTTACGACTTGGGCATATTAGCGTAGACAGAATTCATAGGATAGTGAAGGCCGGGTTTCTGGAAACAGATCCTACAGAGATCCTTCCTACCTATGAATCATGCATGGAAGGAAAGATGACCAAGAGCGCCTTTAAAGGTAAGAAAGTAAGAGCTACTGAAGGGTTAGAGTTAATCATTCAGATGTATATGGACCCATGAGTGTCAAGGCGATAGAAGGCCATGAGTACTTTCACTTTCACTGATGATTACTCAAGATATGGTTACATTTATCTGATTCATCGGAAGTCGAAATCCTTTGACATGTTCAAAGAGTTCAGGGCTCAAGTAGAAAAGCAGACATGCAATTGTATAAAAATCCTTCGATCTGATTGAGGAGGTGAGTACCTATATGACGAGTTCCTTAGGTATTTGGTGGAGCATAGGATAACATCCCAGTTAACTGATCCAGGTACCCCACAACAGAATGGAGTTTCAGAAAGACGGAATTGAACCTTGTTAGACATAGTTCGTAGCATGATAAGTTACGCCAATTTACCAATGACCTTTTGGGGATATACCCTACAAACAGTAGTTTATATTCTGAACCATATTTTATCTAAGTCAATGCATCAGACCTCCAGAGAACTGTGGTCAAAGTGAAAGCCTATACTACAGTATTTCAGAATATGGGGATGCCCTACATATATGTGAAGGGATAAGAGGGAAAAGATGGAATCTAAATCCAAAGTATGTCTATTTGTAGGGTATTACAAGGAGACTAAAGGTGGTCTATTTTATGATCCTGAGGAAAAGAAGGTAATTGTTTCTACGAATATCTTTTTTCTAGAACATGATTATATTATAGACCATAAGCCTACTAGTAAGGTGGTTCTGGATGAACTGTTGGGTACTAGTACAGAGAGCGCATCCGAAAGCATAGTGGGAGCTAATATTATAGATACTAATATACCACATACTATAGAACTAATTTATTCTGTAACACTACTACCACGTCGTCGCAGTGGGAGAAACATCAAAGATCCTGACAGATACTATAGAGAAACCTTATTGGTTGATCCAGAAGGTCAGGAGGATAATCTACTGAGCTACGATGAGGCCGTGGGAGCTTTTGACGGCTCTGACTGATAAAAAGCCATGAAGGCAGAAATTACATCAATGTCCTATAACGTTGTCTGGACTCTTGTTACACCATCATCCGATATTAAACCTATTGGGTGTAAGTGGATGTATAAAAAGAAGAGAAGATCTGATGGTTCCATTGAGACTTATAAAACTCGATTAGTTGCCAAGGGTTATACCCAGAGAGAAGGAATCGACTTTGACGAAACCTTCTCGCCGGTAGCTATGATAAATTCTATTCGATTCCTCCTATCCATTGCAGCCTATTACAACTGGGAGATCTGGCAAATGGATGTCAAGACAGTATTTCTCAATGGGGATTTAGAAGAAGATATATACATGATGTAGCCACCAGGTTTTGAGTTAGAGGGTCAGGAGCATCTAGTTTGCAAGTTGCAGAAGTCCATTTATGGACTAAAGCAAATATCTAGAAGTTATAACATTCATTTTGATTAAGCAATCCAGTCATATGGATTTACTCAAAAAGATGATGAATCGTGTATATACAAGAGGAGTGATACAACTACAGTGGTGTGTTTGATACTTTACGTAGATGATATTCTGCTTATTGGGAATGATGTTGGAACATTGTCAACGGTAAAGGTCTGGTTATTAATACAATTTGATATGAAAGACCTAGGTGAAGTGAGTTATGTTTTGGAGATTAAGGTAACACAAAATTGCCAGAACATGACTCTCTCGCTGTCACAGGCCGCGTATATAGATAAGGTTATGGCTAGGTTTGATATGCAAAACTCCAAGAAGGGTTTTATACTATTTAGATATGGCGTAAAACTGTCTAAGGATCAATGTCCAAAGACACATAAGGAGAGAGCAGATATGCAGAAGATACCTTATGCTTCGGTAGTAGGTAGTCTAATGTATGCTATGTATTGTACAAGGCTAAATATCTATTTCGTAATAGGCATGATGGGTCGGTTTCAGTCAAATCCGGGTCCAGATCACTGGACAGCTATAAAGTGTATACTCAAGTACCTTCGTAGAACAAGGGACTATGAGTTGGTTTACACTGCACAAAAACTAACACCGATTGGATATACAGATTCTGACTTTATGTCAGATTTGGAATCCAGAAAATCAATATCGAGATTTGTGTTTATGTTAGGAGGAACAGCGGTTAGTTGGCAGAGTGTGAAGCAAAAATGTATCGCGGACTCTACCACAGAGGCTGAGTACGTTGCAGTGTGCGAGGTAACCAAAGAGGCGATATGACTCAAGAAATTTCTTACAGATTTGGGGTGTGTACCAGAGGCCTAGTTACCTATTGTGCTTTACTGCGACAATAGTGGGGCGGTAGCATAAGCCAAAGACCAAGACATCACCAGAAGGGAAGCACATCGAGCGCAAATTCTACTTGATTCGGCAGTTTCAAAAGCAAGGGCGAGTAGCGGTGACACAGATTGCATCTACAGATAATATTATTGATCCTTTCACGAAGGCGATACCTACAAAGGCATTCGAGCGATATGTGGACGCAATAGGAGTCAAAACCGTTTTGCTTCGCTAGACTAAGTGGGTGATTGGTGTGTTCTAAGCTTATAAAACTTTATGTTTTAATCTAATAAATAAACATTGATAGTTATTATATAAGATGCATATAAGTGCGTAATATAGTTACGTATTATTTTAAGAATAGAAAGCAATGATTATATGGTAGTCCACTGAGTAGAAAACTGAGTAGATTAGTCTCATATAATCTAAATAAGTTCGTAGCTATAATCAGGTTGGTCGCCTCATCATGATAAGTTGTTGGGGATGACAGTTCATGGGAAGTCTTTACCATGGTATTACTAGGCATAATGTCTATGGCTGAACGGAACTAACACGGTGTACAGATCAGTGAGCAGACACTGGTATACTAAATCATGTTTCTGCTTAGGGTAAAATGGTTCTAAACCCTGAGGAACCACGTCTGATGGACTAACCAGTTGAGTGGTTCTTTGGTGCACCAATGTGTGAGGATCCAGATACTTGATCCAAAACCATGGTGTACTGGGTTACCCGGCTAGTATTGCATCAGCGTGTCACTCCTACAGGCCATCTACACCCCTGTCGAGAGGTACGTTCATTGGTCTGACTTATACTGTACCAAACCGAGGCCTGGTGGTCATCAGTTTGACTATTGATCGAGTTCGATTACTCGACGGGGTAATCAGAGGTACGATGTATAAGTCAACCTAGAAGGAACCAAGTCATGTAAGCGTTCGAGTCTGACAATATTTTCACTGCTCGAAGTGCATCATAGCATCAAGTGGAGGGACAGTGAGTTTACCACTACTAAGCGGAGAACAGGGGTATGACGGAGAACATAGTAAGTCTGGGTGAATTAGAGTGTAGCCTGCGTCATACTTTGGGTGGCCACGTAGGTTAACTCAAGCTCAGAGGATCGATGGTACACTCGGGTAGTGTGTCGATCGAGCTTGAGTTGGAAGCCATGAACCTTGATCCCTGATGGTTCCACCTATCCACATTATGTACGGTTCTTGAGTCATTTCCTCGGAACATAGTGAGTAGTAAGAGGAAGTAAGAAGTCTATGCTCCGTGTACACGGTAGATGTGTAACTACATGAGAGTGCTAAAGGGGAAGCCCTAGACTAGTATAGAGGTGCAAGTAGTTATCCTTCGCCATAAGTGAGTTTCGCTACATGGGAGTGATGCATCGGGATATATTATGAGTTGACTAGTTGACTTTACTAGGGGCACCCTCCGGTGACCTCAGTTAATAGTGAAGTAACTTGTAAAGATCACTTATGGATGAGTCGCTGAGTCTCGCACACTAGAAATGGTCAATTTGAGGCATAAGGGCGTTTTGGTAAAATCATACACTACTGAGCCTTATTAGTGGCCGACCCTAGCTGTGGGAGACCATGTAGGGCTGGCCCCTATATTCTAGGGATATGAACCCAAGTAATAGGGCCGACCATAGGGATAAGGATAAGGGTTTGAATTGGTCAAATCCAAGTCTTAAAAGTGGGGAAAATGGATAAATAGAATGAGAGATAAAGGGAGATTTTTAGGTAGAATTTTGGGGGTTAAACATATCCCCTTGGAGCCTTATCCAAGGGGGTAGGTCGATCTTATAAAAGGGGCAAGGGGAGGCCGGCCATGGGTGCTCCAAAAAACCGAACCCCCCTTCTATCTTCTCCCTAGTTCTCTCTCCCATTTCTCCCTACATCCCCGCTTGCGACTTCGTCTTTCTCGCGTGGAGTTTTGTAGAAGAAGAAGGGTCATTCTTCGAAGGCAATCAGAGATCCAAGAGTGGCGTACCGTGTATCTTGCGAGATCGGGTGAATAAGAAGGCATCATCTCCCGGTATATCACCAGCTTCCTTAAGGACAATCTTCCGTCTCTATCGACAAAGAAGATAATTCTTCACGGTTAAAAGATCCGCACGAAGGTATGCATATTCTAACAAGTAGATCTTGCAAGTTCTATGATTTGCATGCATGCTAGATAATCATTATGCTAGATTGTCGTTAGGGTGTTCGAATCATGTGCACACACATGCACACACATGTAGATTAGTTTCAATGAAAGTTTAAATCATGTAATGTGCACTATGAACGGTCTTCGACCGCTTAATCACTTCCGCTGTGAGCCTCTACCATAGGATTCTTTTCATCATGGTGACGGCGAGGTATAACCAGAGTGGTTCTTCCAGTGATATAGCGGTTAGAATGGGAGCTCGAGTGAGATAGAATTTGATGTTTTGGAAGACTTGCTTGCAGGTCGAGTTCCATCCCGAGATATCTGCCTTGCGGAGCTTGTCAAAGAGAGGCTTGCACTTGTTCGAGGACTTGGAGATGAATCGATTAAGGGCCGCCAATCTTCGTGTGAGGCGGTAAACCTCCTTCAGGTTAGAAGGCGATGGCATTTTGAGGATCGCTCGAATTTGATATGGATTTACTTCGATGCTTCTCCTGGTCACCAGATAGCCTAGGAACTTACCTGATTGAACTTTGAAGGTGTACTTGCCTGGATTCAGTTTCATGTGATAGTTCCTCAGGATTTGGAAAGTCTCAGCAAAGTCGGAGAGATGATCCGCTCGAACTCGACTCTTGGTGAGCAGGTCATTGACATAGACTTCGATATTATGGCTAATCTGCTCTTTGAACATCTTCGTGACTAGTCTCTAATAGGTTGACCTTGTATTTTGTAAGACCGAAGGGCATAACGTTGTAGCAGTAGAGACCTCTATTTGTCACGAAGCAAGTCTTCTCTTGATCATTGGGATGCAACGGGATTTGATTGTAGCCTGAGAACCCATCCATAAAAGATAGAAGCTCGTGGCTAGCAGTGGCGTCTATCATTGGCATGGAAAACGGGTCATTGGGACAAACTTTATTGAGGTTGGTGAAGTCAATGCAGACTTGTATCTTTTCGTTCTTCTTTGGAACAACGTATTGAAAAACCAAGTTGGGTACTCTACTTCACGAATGAAGCCTACCATGAGTAGCTTGTCTATCTCCTCTTGAACTGCAACCAGCTGCTCTGGTCTGATTGTTCGGGGTTTCTGCTTAATGGCGTTTGCCCCTTCTTTGATGGTGAGTCAATGAGACACGTCTTCTGGATTGATCCTGGGCATGTCTTCGAAGCTCTAGGTGAAGACGTCGATATTGAACTTGAGAAAGGATACCAAGTCTTGTGCTTTTGCGTTGCTAAGACTGATACCGATGAATATTTTCCGAAGAAGACCGTCGTTGCTAAGATTTACTTGGATGATCTCATTGATTGAAGGTGAAGCCTCCCACTCTGTCGGTACAGGCTCAGGTAGCGGGGCTTTCTCTGATTGCAATCTGGTCATTGGGATGCAACGGGATTCGAATCCTTGCAGCTATAGCCTCATATGATCTTCTCGTCTATTGACACCCTTTAATGCACCAGATAACTTCTTCTCCAGTCAGGAATTTGAAAAGTTGGTGATAAGGGGAGGAGACGATGCTGATCTAGAGTGAATCGAATGAATGCATTATAGTTCGATGTCCCTTCGACGACAACAAATCAAACGGACGCTCGCATCTCCTGCCCAAGTCGAGCGTGAACCTTGCCTCTCCTATCGTCATGTTTTATTCCTCATTAAAGCTAGTGATAATAGTGGGGACTACGTCAAGGCTCTCATACTTGTGGCTGAGGCGCTTGAAGCAGTCGGGGAATATTATATCGATGGAGCTATAGGTGTCGATGAGGATTCGATTAACGGAGTTCCCATCGATGATGAGGTGAAGGACTAGGGGGTCTCGATGCGGACTGCAGCCTCCGTCGAGGTCTTAGTTGGTAAAGAGGATCATCGACTAGGGGAGACCTTTGATGGGCTTCTCGACCCAAGACTCCTTGACTTGAGCCATAGTGCACACGTGATGGATGTGTCGCACTTAGTGTTTGACTTCTTTATTGGTTGGAGTCTGGTGATGGAGATTACTATGGATTCTGTAGATCTCTGCTTGAGCTAGAAGGGGGGTCGATTGACGTTCGATCGAACAGAACCAACACATCTCCTTCTCCCTAGTCTGAGAAGGAAAGGAGGAAGTGAATCATTTGCTGGGCCAGTGTCAACCTTGAATTTTCGGATGTGTCCTTTCTACAAAAGGTCTTCTAGGTGGAATTTGAGGCGGTAACACCGGGTAGTGGGGTGGCCATGACACCGATGGAAGTCGCAGTAGACCGACTTGTCTTCTGTATGTCAGGTGCAAGGCTCAAGAGGCCCGGGCCTCCGGAGATAGTCCTCGTGCTAGATCTACTCAAGTATGATATTGGCAGAGTCCAGTCAGTGAACGTGGTCCTCTGAGACTTTGCGGGTCTATCGCCTACCCGCTTCAGCCTCTTGCAGACTCCACCTTCCTTAGCTTGAGCGTTGTGAGCTTGGACCGTCGGTCATGCAGATTCCTTATCAGAAGGGCACTTCTTGACATCGAGACTCTTGCGAGCGACCTGGTCATCCTTCACTTCCATCCCTCTTTGGATCCGATCGAACAACGCCCCGAGAGACGCGGGCGGGTTTCGAATAAGATGTGAAAATCAAAGTGAAGAGCATTCTAAAACACAAGCATGATGGCCTCGTCATCGAGGTGACGTTCGGAGAGCGCTGTGTGCTTGTTCCAGACCTCCGAGTGAACTCTCGGAGGGTTTCATCCGAATCCATCCGGAGTCGGTTGAGGGAGTTGAGCTTCTTCTTCGACTTAAGGTTCAGTCGGTAGTGTTAGACGAAGAGATATGTCAGATCCCCGAACCAACTCATGGAGCTTGCTAGGAGGTGGTGGTACCAATCAAAAGACATGTTATTACATATTTCATAATTTCATTACCAGCTCCGATCCCTCTTTCCCAACGGGCAACCAGAAAGAGAGAAACTGGGGCTAGGTTAGGTCATAGGACGAAAGAAAGGTTCGTTCCATTCCATCCACATCCAACTGAAAGCATGCTAACTGGTACATCTGCTTCTTCGCTCTGGACGACCGCTTCTCTTCTAAAAGTAAAAGGGGTGGTTCCGGTTCAAACTGGACCTTATTTACTGCGTGATTTGGGCATGTTAGGAGATGACGGCTAGGGTTTGGAGAGGAATAGAATGCATTCCATTGAGGGACTCAAGCCCAATATATGTACATGTATATCTATATAATCCGACCCGACTGTACAGTAAACCCGACCCGACTGTATGTACATTAACACTCCCCCTCAAACTCACGGTGGATCATGAACCGAGAGTTTGCCTAGAAAATGTCGGAAGCGAGCAATCGTCAGGGGCTTCGTCAGAAAATCAGCAGTCTGCTTCGATGAGGAAATGAAAGGCAGGGAGATGGTGTGATCGATAAACGCCTGGCGAACATAATGACAATCAACTTCAATATGCTTTGTTCGCTCATGGAAGACCGGGTTGCTAGCAATCTGAATAGCACTCCGGTTGTCACAAAAGAGCGGGGTGGGCCCGGATATCACCACTCCCAAGTCGAGCAGAAGGCGGCGAAGCCAGACAATTTCGGCGGTGGTGGAAGCCATAGCCCTGTATTCGGCTTCGGTGCTGGAGCGAGCAACAGACTCCTGCTTCTTGCTGCGCCACGAAATCAGTGAATCATCGAGAAACACACAGTAACCTATAGTCGATCGACGAGTGGCTGCATCTCCTGCCCAATCTGCATCGGAGTAGGCACGCAGCACCAACAGAGAGGTGGAGGGAAATAGTAGTGAACGAGTGATGGTGCACCGGAGGTAGCGGATAATCCGAAGAACAGCTGCATAGTGTACCGACCGTGGAGCCTGAACAAACTGACTGACAATGCCAACATCATGGGCAATGTCTGGCCGGGTCATGGTGAGATAGACGAGCATCCCAACCAGCCTCTGGTAGCGGGAGACATCCTGGAGCGGCTCACCGTCTGTAGCGAGAAGCTTCAAATTGAGCTCCATGGGTGTATCAGCAGTGCGCGTGTCAGTAAGAGCAGCATCATCAAGGATGTCGGAGATGTACTTCTGCTGGGAGACCAACAGACCACGACCTGACCGGGCAATCTCAAGGCCTAAAAAGTAGCGAAGAGATCCCAGATCTTTCATCTCACACTGACTCTGGAGGTGCCGCTGGAGAGAGGCGATGGTGGCACTATCATCCCCAGTGATGATCATATCATCCACATAGAGGAGAAGAACTGCAATGCCCTGACTGGAGGAGCGAGTTGTTGAGTGGTCAATTGGTGTGATTTATCCCTTCTTTATCATGCATATAGCGTCACTTTGGAACATAAAACTTTCATACTATACGTAAACTGCATGATCCTCTTTGCACCACTGCATAATAGGATTTAATACAAACGTAGTGATATATTGGATCGCTCTCGTACATTGCATGCATGAAAAATATGGAACCCGAAAATTATCCTTCTTATCGATAATTGCATCTTAACCTTACAAGCGTCATTTCATGTGTGATTTTCAGGAATTGACCCGGTACTCGACACAGTCAGATTAAGGGTATCATGATGGAGCGGTGGATATTATCATGGCGGGTCGATGGAGTATGCATAGTGTGTTTTGAAGCATTTTCTGAAGAGTGATGGATAATTGTGAAGTCCGATGAGGATCAAAGTCATCGGGTTGATGCATCGCGTGAAATGAACCAGAGCAGAACCCCGAGTATGCTAAGGAGTTTAATGGAGGATGATGGTTTCTTGAAAAAGTGGCTCGGCCCGACCTGAGTATAACCCTCCATTGCATTAAAAATCCTGGCTGCACCCAGCCGTCCGATCCGATTTTCATGCGTCACCCCTCATTAACCGAGCTAACTAGCCAAGCCCCACGGCCTCCTAAATTCACTCTTTCCCATCCGGACCTCATTGCAGCCGTCTAGTTCAAAACCTCAATCATGCATCCAACCCATGTAGAATCTGATTGAAATCAACCCTCCATTCCATCTCGAAACCAATCACAACCCTCCATTTCATAAAAGCCATGCATGCATGCATGCATGCATTAATTCACCCAACTACCTGATCGCAGCTGTCCGCACATACCTAGATCCCATGCAGTCATCACCCTTTCTCTCTTTAAAGACCTGATGCCCCCATGATAACATATCCCTCTAAACAATCACAACCGTTCCTCGCATCAGCCCCTCTCAAATCTGAGAAACCCATGCACAATCCGAGCCACCCATTTCACATCTCCACTCATGCATGGATACCTCCACTCACAATTCAATGCCCAGCATGCAGCACTCCGTGTGCGATCCCATGCAGCCGTCCAACTCACCCCTCATTAATTACCAGCCATCCGGAGTCCAAATCCCAGCCATCCCTTTTATTTTTCTCTCTAATCTTCTCTCTCTCCGAGATTCTCTCAACCGACCACCTTAACCATCTGATTGCATCGCAGCCATCCGAAGGCGATCAGCCGCTCCTCATTCACGAGATCACAGCCGTCCACACCCATCTCTCTCTTCTCTCTGGTTTCTATCTTTCTCTTTCTAAACCCGATCGCACAACTCTCTCTCTCCTCCTATTTTTCCTGCGTCCCCCACTTCTCTCTCTAATCTCTTTCCTTATATCTCTCTAGAATTAAACCCGGGATTCCCTCCTCTTTCCCGTTCTCTCTTTCCATTTTCTCCCATCCTATCTTCCCTCTCTAAAACTGAAATCCCAATCGGGATATCTTTCCTTATCTCACGTCCGACCCCCTTTAAGATTCCGATCGTCTTTCTCTATCTCTCTAGCGTCTCTCTCTATTTCCTAACGAATCAAAGCCGTCCGTTTCGCCCCATTCATCGCAGCTGTCTCGTGCATTCAAGGCATGCACGTCCGCCCGACCCAATCGCAAGCCTAGACCCGGACGTCCCATTTCTCTCTCCGGTTTCTCTCTCTAATCACAAATCCCATGCGAACCCAGCTGTACCGAGCCAACCCATCAGATCTCTCTCCCTCCTTGATTCTCTCTCTTTAATTCCCTCTCTTTCCTTAACCGTCCAAGCCCAGCCCCGATTTCTCTCTTTCTAACTCTGCTCGATCGGCCCGAGCCATGCACGAAACCCCCCTCCGGTTTTCTCTCTAACCGGACTTCTCTCTCTTGCTTATTTCTTTTTTTTCGTTTCTTTTTCTTTGGGCCTAACCTAACCCAACCAGAAACGCTCTCTCTCTCTTACCCGAACTCCTCTTTTCCCCTCTCTATATAACACCCCATCCGAAACCTAGGAGAGGACGGACTGGACGGGGGGATGGGGGAACCGACCCACCCCTCCCGCTAGGGAGGGGCATGTAGTTTTTTTTAGAGTTTTTCACCATGATTCTGTAGAGAGTGCGAAGTGTGTGTGTGTGTTTGTAATATTGTCTATTTTCTGGAAGAAGGGTTTTCAAATTAGTGGGTGTAATATTTTTTCTTCGATTCAATAAAAGCATCTTTTATTTATAGTTTCTTATGCATTCATCTCTTTCTGCCATGCTTAATATTTTTCAATATTTTGTATGCGTTCACATCATGCCCGGCTAAAACTCCCTCCCGCTAGGTAGAGGGATCCGATACCATGATAAATAGTTAGCTTCACTTGTAAATTGCTTTCTATTGCGCTAAATGTTAAGGCCTCTCAATTAATTGATTTTAATTATGGAGAGCTAGCTCTCCCGTGTTTCCATTCAATTGGGATTCGGGTGATACTTCACACTCCAATAGTTAATCATTGGTTAAGTAGGCAAACGATTAAATTTATTCTTATCTAATTTTTATTATATAAATTCTCACAATTGAATTAGTTTTACTTCTTCACTATAAGAAGAATTCTATTCATAATATTGTGAGAATATTATATAATAAAAGTAGATAAAGTGGGCTTTAACTCTAAATCTTTCGCTTGAGACGGTAAAACTTCCGGTCTTAAGTGCAGATAAAAGAGAGTAATATTGCAAGAGAAGTTGACTCCGAACTATGGTTTTTCAATCCCTCTCCTAGGTGGATCTCCTTTTTATATCTTCTAAACTATTAATTTGAATCATTAGTTATTAGCTCTTACTTTCTAAAATAAATTATTTTTTAAAAAAATAATAAATAAATCCAAACTCCCTTCAATTTAATCTAGCTTCATTTGTGATATCTTCTTTAGGCATCAACTTACGTATGGTTCGATCCTTACTTGCCCTTTACTTTCAAAATTCTCTGAGTTATAATTGCAGGTAAGAATTTTTGATAAATTACTTTTCTACAACGATAAGCAAAGAAGTAGTTATCACGAGTGAACAAGGCATAGTCGGAGTGACGCTCAACAAAACCGGCGGCCAGAACTGTACTGCGAAATCGCTCAAACCAGGCACGAGGGGCCTGCTTGAGCCTATAGATGGCTCGGCGCAACCGACATACGTGCCCTGGAGGAACTGAAGTGCCCGGAGGAGGAGCCATATAGACTTCGTCGGAGAGATCACCGTGGAGAAACGCATTGGTGACATCCATCTGATGATGGAGAGGCCACCCTCGAGCAGCTGCCACAGCTAAGAGGGTGCGCACAATAGTCATCCGAGCAACTGGAGCAAACGTCTCCTCGTAGTCAATCCCATACTCCTGGGAGAAGCCGCGAGCAACGAGGCGAGCCTTGTGCCGCTGAATGGATCCGTCAGGTCGAGTCTTGACCTTGAATATCCACTTGCAGCTAACAGGCACCACCCCGGAGGGACAAGGCACCAACTCCTAGGTCTGGGTCCGCTGAAAAGCCTCAAGCTCAACTGACATGGCCTGCCGCCACTCTGGATGTAACGCTGCTTCACGGTACGATTGGGGCTCCCGATGGGTGTGTATAGCAGTAAGAAAGGCCTGAAAGGATGGTGAATAGGAGACACTAGCAGAGTAGCCAGAAGAGTCAGGAGAGTCAGAAGGAAAAGCAGAGTAGCCAAACCTGTCAGGAGAGTAGTTATATCTGTCAAGAGGGTGATGTTCGTGCGCTGGGTAGCACCGAACAGGAGCAGGATCCACGACCGAGGAGGAGGGGGTAGCAACAGCAGGCGAGGGAGTACCAGTGTGAACCGACTCTGGAGGGGGAGCTACAGACCGACGTACATAGACACGAGTAATGGGTGGTGGTGGTGGTGGCGAGGGAGACTGAGGAGGTGGTGGTGGTGGTGGAGGTGGCGGTGGAGACTGAGAAGGAGGAGGTGGTGGTGGTGGTGGTGGAGTAGGCGTGGATGGGGCGACAGAAACCGGGGGTAGAACAGGGATGTGGAGATGTGAGGAGGGCGAGGAGGATGACGCAGGAGGCAAGGAAAGATCCCGAGACACAGGTGCAAAATACGGGACATCCTCAACAAAGGAGACGTGACGGGAGACACGGATCCGACGTGCTAAGGGATCATAGCAGTGATACCCCTTGTGCTCACGACTGAGCCCCAAGTGAATACACCTAACAGACCTCGCATCAAGACCTTTCGATCTGATTGTGCCAAGGAGTATCTCTCTTTTGAGATGCGTGAGATCCTTCAGTCTCACGGTACTCTTCACCAATAGTCCTGTCCCCACACCGATGAGCAGAACGACGTTGCCGAACGCAAGCATCGTCATGTCCTTGAGACTGCATGAGCCCTGCTTCTCTCTGCATCTGTTCCTCACTCCTACTGGGCTGAAGCTGTCATGACGGCTGTCCACCTCATCAACATCACTCCGTCGTCCGCTCTGTCCGGTGCCACCCCTTATGAGCGCCTTCACTCTAGCCCGCCTGACTACTCTCTTCTTCGCATGTTTGGCTGCACGTGTTTCGTTCTTCTTCCTCCCCATGAGCGCACCAAACTCTCTGCGAGGTCTGTTAGGTGTGTTCACTTGGGGCTCAGTCGGGAGCACAAGGGATATCGCTGCTATGATCCCGTAGCTCGTCGGATCCGTGTCTCCCGTCACGTCTCCTTTGTTGAGGATGTCCCGTACTTTTCACCTGAGTCTCGGGATCTTACCTTGTCTCCTGAGTCATCCTCCTCGCCCTCCTCACATCTCCACATTCCTGTTCTACCCCTGTTTTCTATTGCCCCATCCACGCATACTCCACCTCTATCTTCCCTGCCACCTCCATCACCACCACCACCACCACCACCTCCTCCGTCTCCCTCGCCACCTCCACCACCACCTGTTACTCGTGTTTATGTTCGTCGATCTGCAGCTCCTCCTCCAGAGTCGGTCCATACTGGTTCTCCCTCGCCTGATGCTGCTGCTCCCTCCTCCCCGGTCGTGGATCCTGCTCCTGTTCGGTGCTACCCAGCGCGCGAACATCACCCTCCTGCCAGATATGACTACTCCCCTGACAGGTTTGGTTACTCTGCTTTTCCCTTTGCCTCTCCTGACTCTTTTGGCTACTCTGCCAGTGTCTCCTATTCACCATCCTTTCGGGCCTTTCTTATTGCTATACACACCCATCGGGAGCCCCAATCGTACCGTGAGGCAGCATTACATCCAGAGTGGCGGCAGGTAATGTCAATTGAGCTTGAGGCTTTTCTATTAGGTTTGATGTGGTCTACAACTCGTAAAACCCTAGATTTGGCTGTATATTGTTGATAGTTTATTTAGGATTGTATAAAGGTACGTATTATTATACATGTTCTATTTAAAGAACTTAAGGAGCCATGGCTATATAGTAGTCCATCTGAGTGGGAGACTCAGTGGATCGGTCCTATGAGCCTAAATCGTTCACAGCTCTGATTTGGGTTGGTCGCCCTATCAGGATAAGCTGTTGGAATGACAGAGCATGAGAATCTCCATAATGGTCATTACCAGGCACAGTGTCTGTGGCCGAACAAAACCAACACGGTGCACAGATCGGTGAGCAGACACCGGTGCATATAGCCGTGTTTCTGCTTAGGGTAATCGGTCCTAAACCCTGAGGAACCGTGACCGGTGGACTAACGAGTTGCGTGTAACTTTGGTTCACCAACGTATGAGGGATCTAACCACGACCCAATACCACGGTGCGCTGGGTTACCGGGCTGACGTTGCATCGGCACGCCACTCTTGCAGGCCATCCACATCCTTATCGGTAGGTGCGTTCCTTGGTATGACATACACCGCACTAAACCCAGGCCTGGTGGTCAGCAGTTGAGCTGTTGACCGGATCAGGTTGCTTGGCCAAAGCGATCAGAGGTGCGATGTGATAGTCAACCTGGAAGGAACCTAGTCATATGGTCACTCGAGTCTGACGGTGCTCTCCACCGCTCGAGTTGACTCATGGCACCAAGTGGAGGGACATTGTATTACCAATACTAAGCGGAGAACAGGGGTATGCGAGAGAGCTTAATAAGTCTGGGAGAATTGGAGTGCAGCCTGCGTCGCACTCTGGGTGGCCACACAGGTTAACCAGGACCCAGAGGATTGACAGGGACACTCGGGTTGTGTGTCGATCGGGTTCGGTTGGAAGCCATGAATCCTAGTCCCTGAAGGTTCCACCCTATCCATGATCATTACGGATCAATACTTTTTCCTTGTCTCACAGCATATTATGAGTTGAAGAAATAATGCCTAATCGTCCTGTGTTCCGTGAGTGCATCGCACTGGAGCATGGTGGTAGCACAGGACTAAGTGTGTTCACTAGGGGGCAACCCCAAAGTAGTGTAGAGACATACGATGTTGCCATTATACCATGAGGAGTCCATTCCGTGTGTGCGTGTTGCACTAGAACGCAGAATGCGAGTTTAGTAATTTTTACTATGGGGCACCCCACCTTTTACTAAGGGCACCCTAGTAAATAGTAAAAATACTATTCATCATCCCATGGTGTATTGACTTATTGTTGATGCCGATGAGGTGCCCTAAGTGTTAGGGTGCATTATCGTGCACGTAGATGGGCCATACATTGTCCCGCATGAGGTGAACGACCACTAGATACATGGGGGCATTTTGGTCATTTCAAATTGTCCCGCATGCCCTAGTGGCCGCCATCCTCACTAGGGCTAGCATGCATGGCCATCAAACTTATAATTAAGGGATTAATTCAGATTTGAATGATTTTGAATCATCTCCTTAATTGCAACAATTCTAATATGGCAACTAGTAATAAAAAGGGGCATTGAATTTGAGAGTAATGAGGGAGAGAGAGAGGAACGGTTTCAAATGACAAGACAGAGTGAGGGGCACGAATTTTAGATCTGAAATGGTGCATCCTTCTCATATTTCCAATGAAGAACCAAAGCCCCTTCGCTTATGGTTCGGATATTTGTAATCTCTCTCTCGGGTTCATCTCTTCTCTCTCCCTCATCTTCTTCTCCAAGTGTGTGTGTGTGTGATTGATGGAGATCGCTTGCACTCTGAGGCACTCAGAGATTAGAGTGCAAGGATCCGGGATGATATGTGAGATCGGGTGAATCCGAAGAGATTCATTTCTCTCTTGCATGAGGATCCGGCTCGAGATTGCTGCCCAGATTTTACGAGCAGATCTGCACTGTTTTGATCACTGCAGGAGCTATAGAAGTCCAAATGACTTCAAACCGGTTGCAAACTCTTGGCGTTGAAGTCTTCTTTCCGGAAAATCAAGTTTCGCTCCGTTCTGATGTCGGGATAGAAAGTTACGGCAATTTGCACTGAAGGGTGTTCGTGTAGATCCGAATTGGTCTTCATCAATATTGAAGCAATTCTTCGCGGTGTTAAATCCCGCACGAAGGTATAACCTACTAACCCCTAGATCTATCATAATGCATACATATGAGATATGTTAATCTTTTCGATAGATGACTATAGGGGTTCGATTCGTATTTGTTTTATCATTTACGCATATGATTAATATGAATGAAAATTTTAAAATGTACCGCACACCGAAACGATCCTCGGGATCAACTCCACCTTCTGCTGCGCCTCCGATATCATTCCAACATTTTCAGCGGACCCAGACCTGGGAGTTGGTGCCTTGTCCCCCCGGGGTAGTGCCTGTTAGCTGCAAGTGGATCTTTAAGGTCAAGACTCGACCTGACGGATCCATTGAGCAGCACAAGGCTCGCCTCGTTGCTCGTGGCTTCTCCCAGGAGTATGGGATTGACTACGAGGAGACGTTTGCTCCAGTTGCTCGGATGACCACTGTGCGCACCCTCTTAGCTGTGGTAGCTGCTCGAGGATGGCCTCTCCATCAGATGGATGTCACCAATACGTTTCTCCACGGTGATCTCTCCGAGGAAGTCTACATGGCTCCTCCTCCGGGCACTTCAGTTCCTCCAAGACACGTGTGTCGGTTGCGCCGAGCCATCTATGGGCTCAAGCAGGCCCCTCGTGCCTGGTTTGAGCGATTTTGCAGTGCAGTTCTGGCCGCTGGGTTTGTTGAGCGTCACTCCGACTATGCCTTGTTCACTCGCTCCTCCAGTCAGGGCATTGCAGTCCTTCTCCTCTATATGGATGATATGATCATCACTGGGGATAACAGTGCCACCATCGCCTCTCTCCACCGGCACCTCCAGAGTCAGTTTGAGATGAAAGACCTGGGCTCTCTTCGCTACTTTCTGGGCCTTGAGATTGCCAGGTCAGCTCGTGGTCTGTTGGTCTCACAGCAGAAGTACATCTCCGACATCCTTGCTGATGCTGCTCTTACTGACACACGTACTGCTGATACACCCATGGAGCTCAATTTGAAGCTTCTCGCTACTGATGGTGAACCGCTCCTGGATGTCTCCCGCTACCAGAGGTTGGTTGGGATGCTTGTCTATCTCACCATGACCCGGCCAGACATTGCCCATGCTGTTGGCATTGTCAGTCAGTTTGTTCAGGCTCCACGGTCAGTATACTATGCAGCTGTTCTTCGGATTATCCGCTACCTCCGGGGCACCATCACACGTTCATTACTGTTTCCCTCCACCTCTCCGTTGGTGCTGCGTGCCTACTCAGATGCAGATTGGGCAGGAGATGCAGACACTCGTCGCTCTACTATAGGATACTGTGTGTTTCTGGGTGACTCACTGATTTCCTGGCGCAACAAGAAGCAGGAGTCTGTTGCTCACTCCAGCACCGAAGCTGAATACAGGGCTATGGCTTTCACCACCGCCGAGATTGTCTGGCTTCGCCATCTTCTACTTGACTTGGGAGTGGTGATATCCGGGCCCACTCCTCTCTTCTGTGACAACCGGAGTGCTATTCAGATTGCTAGCAATCCGGTCTTCCATGAGCGAACAAAGCATATTGAAGTTGATTGTCATTATGTTCGCCAGACATTTATTGATCACACCATCTCCCTGCCCTTCATTCCCTCATCGGAGCAGACTGCTGATTTTCTGACGAAGCCCCTGACGACAGCTCGCTTCCGGTATTTTCTAGGCAAACTCTCGGTTCATGATCCACCGTGAGTTTGAGGGGGAGTGTTAATGTACATATAATGGGTCGGGTTTACTGGTCGGGTCGGTTACATGTACATATATTTGGGCTTGAGTCCCTCAATGGAATCGTTATATTCCTCTCCAAACCCTAGCCGTCATCTCCTGACACAGCCCGGTCACATGAAGCGTGAATGCCCTACTCGTCCTCCACGCAACCCCCGCTGGGGTCCGGATGAGAGAGCATCAGGCTGGACTTCGTTTTCACGCGATGATCGATGCGGCGGTCGTGGTGGACGGAGCCATGGACGTGGTTCGTCTTCTTTCTGCCACTTTGGTGGTACAGCGGCTACTGCAGAGGCCTCGACGCTCCCCACTGCTCCCACCGCTCCTTCGCCGCCTGCGCCGGACCGTCCTCAGCGCCTCGAGGAGCTCCTTCTTCGCCACATAGCCTCCACCGGCTCCACGACTGCGCACGGCTTGTCTGCCACCTCTGGTACTCCCTCACCTGCTGTTGCTGCCCCCTCCTCCCCGGTCATGGATCCTGCTCCTGTTCGGCGCTACCCAGCGCACGAACATCATACTCCTGACAGATATGACTACTCTCCTGATAGGTTTGGCTACTCTGCTTTTCCTTCTGACTCTCCTGACTCTTCTGGCTACTCTGCCAGTGTCTCTTATTTACCATCCTTTCAGGCCTTTCTTACTGCTATACACACCCATCGGGAGCCCCAATCGTACCGTGAAGCAGCGTTACATCCAGAGTGGCGGCAGGCCATGTCAGTTGAGCTTGAGGCTTTTCAGCGGACCCAGACCTGGGAGTTGGTTCCTTGTCCCTCCGGGGTGGTGCCTGTTAGCTGCAAGTGGATATTCAAGGTCAAGACTCGACCTGACGGATCCATTGAGCGGCACAAAGCTCGCCTCGTTGCTCGCGGCTTCTCCCAGGAGTATGGGATTGACTTCGAGGAGACATTTGCTCCAGTTGCTCGGATGACTACTGTGCGCACCCTCTTAGTTGTGGCAGCTGCTCGAGGGTGGCCTCTCCATCAGATGGATGTCACCAATGCGTTTCTCCACGGTGATCTCTCCGAGGAAGTCTGCATAGCTCCTCCTTCGGGCACTTCAGTTCCTCCAGGGCATGTGTGTCGGTTGCGCCGAGCCATCTATGGGCTCAAGCAGGCCCCTCGTGCCTGGTTTGAGCGATTTCGCAGTGCAGTTCTGGCCGCCGGTTTTGTTGAGCGTCACTCCGACTATGCCTTGTTCACTCGCTCCTCCAGTCAGGGCATTGCAGTTCTTCTCCTCTATGTGGATGATATGATCATCACTGGGGATGACAGTGCCACCATCGTCTCTCTCCAGCGGCACCTCCAGAGTCAGTTTGAGATGAAAGATCTGGGATCTCTTCGCTACTTTTTGGGCCTTGAGATTGCCCTGTCAGCTCGTGGTCTGTTGGTCTCCCAGCAGAAGTACATCTCTGACATCCTTGCTGATGCTGCTCTTACTGACACGCGCACTGCTGATACACCTATGGAGCTTAATTTGAAGCTTCTCGCAACAGACGGTGAGCCGTTCCAGGATGTCTCCCGCTACCAGAGGCTGGTTGGGATGCTCGTCTATCTCACCATGACCCGGCCAGACATTGCCCATGCTATTGGCATTGTCAGTCAGTTTGTTTAGGCTCCACGGTCGGTACACTATGCAGCTGTTCGGTGGAGGTGGCGAGGGAGACTGAGGAGGTGGTGGTGGAGGTGGTGGTGGTGAGGGAGACTGAGGAGGTGGTGGTGGAGGGGAAGATGGAGGTGGAGTAGGCGTGGGTGGGGCAACAGAAAACGGGGGTAGAACGGGGATGTGGAGAGGTGATGAAGGCGAGGAGGGTGATGCAGGAGGCAAGGAAATATCCCGAGACTCAGGGGAAAAGTACGGGACATCCTTAACAAAGGAAACGTGACGGGAGACACGGATCCGGCGAGCCAAGGGATCGTAACAACGATACCCCTTGTGCTCCCGACTGAGCCCCAAGTGAACACACCAAACAGATCTCGCAGAGAGTTTGGTGCGCTCATGGGGAGGAAGAAAAATGAAGCACGTGCAGCTAAACGTACGAAGAAGGGAGTAGTCAGGTGGGCTGGAGTGAAGGCGCTCATATGGGGTGGCACCGGACAGAGCAGATGACGGAGTGATATTGATGAGGTGGACAGACGTCATGACAGCTTCAGCCCAGTAAGAGTGAGGAACAGACGCAGAAAGAAGCAAGGCTCGTGCGGTCTCAAGGACATGACGATGCTTGCGTTCGGCAACGCCGTTCTGCTCATGGGTATGGGGACAGGACTGCTGGTGAAGAGTGCCGTGAGACTGAAGAATCTCACGCATCTCGGAGGAGAGGTACTCCTTGGCACAATCAGACCGAAAGGTCTTAATGCGCTGACCAAACTGAATGTGTATCATAGTGGTGAATCTTCTTAAGATGTGAGGGACTTCAGACCGATGACGCATAAGATAAACCTAGGTGCACCTAGAGTAGTCATCGATGAAACACACATAGTACATGTAACCCGAAATGGATGCAACAGGTGCAGGACCCCAAATGTCCGAATGTACTAAATAAAATAACGCATCAGATTGGGAAGCACTAGCAGAGAATGGAAGAGCTAGATGCTTTGCTAGTCTACAACCCGTACAAACAGAGAGAGGGGAGAAGGATGCTCGACCCAAAGCGCCCGAACGGAATATGCTTTTGAGTCGATCACTCGATATATGACCTAACCTTCTATGCCACAGGTCGGCATCGGAGGTAACAGACATGACAGACGCAACAGGAACGGAAGACACATGGAGATGGTCCAGCTGGTAAAGTCCACCTGCTCTACGGCCTAGCCCAATCCTCTGACCTGTCCGCGAATCCTGCACAACACAAACAGAAGGGGTGAAGGTGACAGTCAGACCAGAGTCGGAAAGAGAACTGATAGAGATCAGATTAATATTAAGACGGGGGGCATGATGGACATGGGGTAGGGTCAGGCGACCAGAAGGGTCAGAGGTAGTAGTGATGGATCCACATTGCGGAATAGGGACGAGAGTCCCATCCGCAGTGCGAACCTCCTGGTGGGTGGTAGTGGGAGAACAGTCAGTGAGGACAGTGGAGTCAAAGGTGAGGTGACAAGAGGCACCCGAGTCGAATATCCATGGAGCAGTAGTACCCGGAGTGGCAGAGAGACTGTGAGCTATCGAAGAGCTGGTGGAGGCGAGGTACCGAAGCAGTAATTCCTCAAAGCGCTGGAGGTGGTTGGAGTAAGACCGGGATTAAGCAGAAGTACCCGGAGTGGTAGAGAGACCGTGATCTGTCGAAGAGCTGGTAGAGGCGAGGTATCGCAACAGTAACTCCTCAAAGCGCTGGAGGCGGTCGGAGTAAGACCGAGACGGAGCAGGAGTGGTGGCAGGCGGTGCTGGAGTAGGGAAATCAGCAACAGCAGTAGTTTCGCTATCATGGCGGAGGAGACCCTGACGACGTCCACAGTCAACTGATGTGGTGGAGGGACGGAGGGACTCGATGATCAGCGACGGTGTGCAGGCAATATGGGAGTCGAGAGATGCTGGAGGAAGCCATATCTCGGAAGTACGGGGGCGAACCGGCACAAGGAAGGTCTGAGGCAGTCCGTACAGAGGAGACGGGCAGTTCGGTACAGAGGAGAAGGTGGGGCGGTGGGGCAGCAGGGGGTGCAGGAGCTGGCGAGGTTGCAGGGGAGGGGGCGGGTGAGCTGTCGGGGCAGAGAAAGGGGGGGCGGGGTGTCTGGGATGTGTCGGGTTGGCTTCTGGAGCAAAGGAGGAGGCCGGAGGGGGGCGGAGGAGGCAACCGGGTGGTGCGGAGGGGGCGGAGGGGGCTGCGGGTGGTACGGAGGAGGGCTGTAGGATGTCGAGGGGTGTCGGGGGGGCTGGAGGGGGGTCGGGGGGGGGCAGAGGGGGCTGTAGGAGGGTCGAGGGGGCTGTAGGGGGGTCGGTGGGGTGCTGTAGGGTGGAGGCGGGGCCGGGGGGGGTGGGCGGGTGGAGAAGGGGGGGGGCGGCGGGATACTGGAGGGCGGATGAGGGGTGCCGGGGGTTGGGCGGGTGGAGAATGGGGGGGGCCGGCGGTGGCTGTAGGCCGGAAGGGGGGGTCGGGGGGGTGCTGGAGGCCGGAAGGGGGGGGGCTGGCGGTGGCTGTAGGCCGGAAGGGGGGGGCCGGTGGGGTGCTGGAGGCCGGAAGGGGGGCCTGGGGGGTGCTGGAGTGGCTGTAGGCTGGAAGGGGGGGCCGGCGGGGTGCTGGAGGCCGGAAGGGGGGCCGGGGGGGTGCTGGAGGCCGGAAGGGGGGACCGGGGGACTGCCGATCAGGTAAACGGAGGTCGAAGGAGATGACCGTCGTCGACGTCGCCATGAGGGAGAACCCTAGTGCTCTGATACCATGTTGATGCTGCTCTTACGGACACGCGCACATCATGTGACCGATGTGTTAACGGATAGTCCCACATCGGTGAGGGAGGCACCCATCACCCGCTTAATATACCCCCTGTGGACCTCCCCTTACAACCCGGGTTTTGAGGTATGAGGATATCTAACATGGTATCAGAGCTGGGTTCACCATCTTCTGCTCTTGCTCTTGCTCCGGGTGCTCCCCATCGATCGTGCCTTGCCACGCATGCTCCGCGTGGGAGGATCCTTGCCATGCGTGCTCCGCGTGAGGGGGAGTGTTAACGGATAGTCCCACATCGGTGAGGGAGGCACCCATCACCCGTTAATATGTAAATAGTAGAGCTACTCTCGATAGGCCGATGAGTGCTTCTTACAAGTAATCAGAGGGTGGAAAGGGGATCTGAAAACCAGAAAGCCCGGGGAGCTCTGGAAAACAGAAAGTGGGATTATGGTTTGGATTTTGGGCATCTGCAATTATTTACAGGGTTTGCTATTTATAAGGGCTTAGTTTATCCCACTTTATAAGGGCTTAGTTTATCCCACTTTATAAATAGCAAACCCTGGAATTATTTACAGGGTTTGCTATTTATAAGGGCTATTTATAAGGGCTTAGTTTATTCCCAGATAAACTAAGCCCTTATAAATAGCAAACCCTGTAAATAATTCCAGATGCCGAAATCCAAACCATAATCCCACTTTCTGTTTTCCAGAGCTCTCCGGGCTTTCTGGTTTTCAGATCCCCTTTCCACCCTCTGATTACTTGTAAAAAGCACTCATCGGCCTATCGAGAGTAGCTCTACTGTTTACATATTAAGCGGGTGATGGGTGCCTCCCTCACCGATGTGGGACTATCCGTTAACACTCCCCCTCACGCGGAGCACACGTGGCAAAGATCCTCCCACTCGGAGCACGCGTGGCAAGGCACGATCGGTGGGGAGCACCCGAAGCGAGAGCAAGAGCAGAAGATGGTGAACCCAGCTCTGATACCATGTTAGATACCCTCACACCTCAAAACCCGGGTTGTAAGGGGAGGTCCACAGGGTGTATATTAAGCGGGTGATGGGTGCCTCCCTCACCGATGTGGGACTATCCGTTAACACATTGGTCACATGATATGTGCGTGTCCGTAAGAGCAGCATCAACATGGTATCAGAGCACTAGGGTTCTCCCTCGCGGCGACGTCGACGACGGTCATCTCCTCCGGCCTCCGTTCACCTGATCGACAGTCCCCCGGCCCCCCTTTCCGGCCTCCAGTACCCCCACGGCCCCCCTTCCGGCCTCCAGCACCCCGCCGGCCCCCCCCTTCCGGCCTACAGCCACCGCCGGCCCCCCCTTCCGGCCTCCAGCACCCCCCCGGCCCCCCTTCCGGCCTACAGCACCACGCCGGCCCCCCCTTCCGGCCTACAGCCATCGCCGGCCCCCCCTTTCTCCACCCGCCCAACCCCCGGCACCCCTCCTCCGCCCTCCAGCATCCCGCCGGCCCCCCCTTCTCCACCCGCCCACCCCCCCCGGCCCCGCTTCCACCCTACAGCACCCCACCAACCCCCCTACAGCCCCCCCGACCCCCCCCGACCCTCCTACAGCCCCCTCTGCCCCCCCTCCCCCCCCCCCCCCCGACCCCCCTCCAGCCCCCCCAACACCCCCCGACATCCTACAGCCCCCCTCCGCACCACCCGCAGCCCCCTCCGCCCCCTCCGCACCACCCGGCTGCCCCCTCCGCCCCTCTCTGGCCTCCTCCTTTGCTCCAGCAGCCCACCCGACACCTCCCAGACACCCCGCCCCCCCTTCCTCTGCACCGACAGCTCACCCGCCCCCTCCCCTGCAACCTCGCCAGCTCCTGCACCCCCTGCTGCCCCACCGCCCCACCTTCTCCTCTGTACCGAACTGCCCGTCTCCTCTGTACGGACTGCCTCAGACCTTCCTTGTGCTGGTTCGCCCTCGTACTTCCGAGATATGACTTCCTCCAGCATCTCTCGGCTCCCATATTGCCTGCATACCGTCGCTGATCGTCGATTCCCTCCGTCTCCTCGTTTTGCTGGTATTCTCGGGCCACGTCCCTCCACCATATCAGTTGACTGTGGACGTCGTCAGGGTCTCCTCCGCCATGATGGCGAGACTGCTGCTGCTGCTGATCTCCCTACTCCAGCACCGCCTACCACCACTCCTGCTCCGTCTCGGTCTTACTCCGACCGCCTCCAGCGCTTTGAGGAGTTACTGTTGCGATACCTCGCCTCCACCAGCTCTTCGACAGATCACGGTCTCTCTGCCACTCCGGGTACTTCTGCTCAGTCTCGGTCTTACTCCGATCGCCTCTAGCGCTTTGAGGATTACTGCTTCGGTACCTCGCCTCCACCAGCTCTTCGACAGCTCACAGTCTCTCTACCACTCCGGGTACTACTGCTCCAGGGATATTCGACTCGGGTGCCTCCTGTCACCTCACCTTTGACTCCACTGTCCTCACTGACTGTTCTCCCACTACCACCCACCAGGAGGTTCGCACTGCGGATGGGACTCTCGTCCCTATTCCGCAATGTGGATCCGTCACTACTACCTCTGACCCTTCTGGTCGCCTGACCCTACCCCATGTCCATCATGCCCCCCGTCTTAACATTAATCTGATCTCTATCAGTTCTCTTTGCGACTCTGGTCTGACTGTCACCTTCACCCCTTCTGTTTGTGTTGTGCAGGATTCACGGACGGGTCAGAGGATTGGGCTGGGCCGTAGAGCAGGTGGACTTTACCAGCTGGACCATCTCCATGTGTCTTCCGTTCCTGTTGCGTCTGTCATGTCTGTTACCTCCGATGCCGACCTGTGGCATAGAAGGTTAGGTCATATATCGAGTGATCGACTCAAAAGCGTATTCCGTTCGGGCGCTTTGGGTCGAGCGTCCTTCTCCCCTCTTTCTATTTGTACGGGTTGTAGACTAGCAAAGCATCTAGCTCTTCCATTCTCTGCTAGTGCTTCCCAATCTGATGCGTTATTTGATTTAGTACATTCGGACATTTGGGGTCCTGCACCTGTTGCATCCATTTCGGGTTACATGTACTATGTGTGTTTCATCGATGACTACTCTAGGTGCAACTGGGTTTATCTTATGCGTCATCGATCTGAAGTCCCTCACATCTTTAGGAGATTCACCACTATGATACACACTCAGTTTGGTCGACGCATTAAGACCTTTCGGTCTGATTGTGCCAAGGAGTACCTCTCCTCCGAGATGCGTGAGATTCTTCAGTCTCACGGCACTCTTCACCAGCAGTCCTGTCCCCACACCCATGAGCAGAACGGCATTGCCGAACGCAAGTATCGTCATGTCCTTGAGACCGCACAAGCCTTGCTCCTCTCTGCGTCTGTTCCTCACTCTTACTGGGCTGAAGCTGTCATGACGGCTGTCCACCTCATCAATATCACTCCGTCATCTGCTCTGTCCGGTGCCACCCCATATGAGCGCCTTCACTCCAGCCCACCTGACTACTCCCTTCTTCGCACGTTTGGCTACACGTGCTTCGTTCTTCTTCCTCCCCATGAGCGCACCAAACTCTCTGCGAGATCTGTTCGGTGTGTTCACTTGGGGCTCAGTCGGGAGCACAAGGGGTATCGTTGTTACGATCCCTTGGCTCGCCAGATCTGTGTCTCCCGTCACGTTTCCTTTGTTGAGGATGTCCCGTACTTTTCCCCTGAGTCTCGGGATATTTCCTTACCTCCTGCGTCACCCTCCTCGCCTTCATCACCTCTCCACATCCCCGTTCTACCCCCATTTTCTGTTGCCCCACCCACGCCTACTCCACCTCCATCTTCCCCACCACCACCACCACCACCTCCTCCTCAGTCTCCCTCACCACCACCACCTCCACCACCACCACCACCTCCTCAGTCTCCCTCGCCACCTCCACCGAACAGCTGCATTGTGTACCGACCGTGGAGCCTGAACAAACTGACTGACAATGCCAACAGCATGGGCAATGTCTGGCCGGGTCATGGTGAGATAGACGAGCATCCCAACCAGCCTCTGGTAGCGGGAGACATCCTGGAGCGGCTCACCGTCTGTAGCGAGAAGCTTCAAATTGAGCTCTATGGGTGTATCAGCAGTGCGCGTGTCAGTAAGAGCAGCATCAGCAAGGATGTCGGAGATGTACTTCTGTTGGGAGACCAACAGACCACGAGCTGACCGGGCAATCTCAAGGCCCAAAAAGTAACGAAGAGATCCCAGATCTTTCAACTCAAACTGACTCTGGAGGTGGCGCTGGAGAGAGGCGATGGTGGCACTGTCATCCCCAGTGATGATCATATCATCCACATAAAGGAGAAGAACTGCAATGCCCCGACTGGAGGAGCGAGTGAACAAGGCATAGTCAGAGTGACGCTCAACAAAATCGGCGGCCAGAACTGCACTGCGAAATCGCTCAAACCAGGCACGAGGGGCCTGCTTGAGCCCATAGATCGCTCGGCGCAACCGACACACGTGCCCTGGAGGAACTGAAGTGCCCGGAGGAGGAGCCATGTAGACTTCCTCGGAGAGATCACCGTGGAGAAACGCATTGGTGACATCCATCTGATGGAGAGGCCACCGTCGAGCAGCTGCCACAGCTAAGAGGGTGCGCACAGTAGTCATCTGAGCAACTGGAGCAAATGTCTCCTCGTAGTCAATCCCATACTCCTGGGAGAAGCCGCGAGCAACGAGGCGAGCCTTGTGCCGCTGAATGGATCCGTCAGGTCGAGTCTTGACCTTGAATATCCACTTGCAGCTAACATGCACCACCCCGGAGGGACAAGGAACCAACTCCCAGGTCTGGGTCCGCTGAAAAGCCTCAAGCTCAACTGACATGGCCTGCTGCCACTCTGGATGTAACGCTGCTTCATGGTACGATTGAGGCTCCCGATGGGTGTGTATAGCAGTAAGAAAGGCCTGAAAGGATGGTGAATAGGAGACACTGGCAGAGTAGCCAGAAGAGTCAGGAGAGTCAGAAGGAAAAGCAGAGTAGCCAAACCTGTCAGGAGAGTAGTCATATCTGTCAGGAGGGTAATGTTCGTGCGCTGGGTAGCGCCGAACAGGAGCAGGATCCATGACCGGGGAGGAGGGGGCAGCAACAGCAGGCGAGGGAGTACCAGAGGTGGCAGACAAGCCGTGCGCAGTCGCGGAGCCGGTGGAGGCTATGTGGCGAAGAAGGAGCTCCTCGAGGCGTTGAAGACGGTCCAGCGCAGGCGGCGAAGGAGCGGTGGGAGCAGTGGGGAGCGTCGAGGCCTCTGCAGTAGCCGCTGTACCACCAAAGTGGCGGAAAAAAGACGAACCACGTCCACGGCTCTGTCCACCACGACCGCCGCGTCGATCATCGTGTGAAAACAAAGTCCAGCGTGGAGGACGAATAGGGCATTCACACTTTATGTGACCGGGCTGTGTCAGGAGATGACGGCTAGGGTTTAGAGAGGAATAGAATGATTCCATTGAGGGACTCAAGCCCAAATATATGTACATGTAACCGACCCGACTGTACAGTAAACCCGACCCATTATATGTACATTAACACTCCCCCTCAAACTCACGGTGGATCATGAACCGAGAGTTTGCCTAGAAAATATCGGAAGCGAGCAATCGTCAGGGGCTTCGTCAGAAAATCAGCAGTCTGCTTCGATGAGGAAATGAAAGGCAGGGAGATGGTGTGATCGATAAACGCCTGGCGAACATAATGACAATCAACTTCAATATGCTTTGTTCGCTCATGGAAGACCGGGTTGCTAGCAATCTGAATAGCACTCCGGTTGTCACAAAAGAGCGGGGTGGGCCCGGATATCACCACTCCCAAGTCGAGCAGAAGGCGGCGAAGCCAGACAATTTCGGCGGTGGTGGAAGCCATAGCCCTGTATTCGGCTTCGGTGCTGGAGCGAGCAACAGACTCCTGCTTCTTGCTGTGCCACGAAATCAGTGAATCATCGAGAAACACACAGTAACCTATAGTCGATCGACGAGTGGCTGCATCTCCTGCCCAATCTGCATCGGAGTAGGCACGCAGCACCAACAGAGAGGTGGAGGGAAATAGTAGTGAACGAGTGATGGTGCACCGGAGGTAGCGGATAATCCGAAGAACAGCTGCATAGTGTACCGACCGTGGAGCCTGAACAAACTGACTGACAATGCCAACATCATGGGCAATGTCTGGCCGGGTCATGGTGAGATAGACGAGCATCCCAACCAGCCTCTGGTAGCGGGAGACATCCTGGAGCGGCTCACCGTCTGTAGCGAGAAGCTTCAAATTGAGCTCCATGGGTGTATCAGCAGTGCGCGTGTCAGTAAGAGCAGCATCATCAAGGATGTCGGAGATGTACTTCTGCTGGGAGACCAACAGACCACGAGCTGACCTGGCAATCTCAAGGCCCAGAAAGTAGCGAAGAGAGCCAGGTCTTTCATCTCAAACTGACTCTGGAGGTGCCGGTGGAGAGAGGCGATGGTGGCACTATCATCCCCAGTGATGATCATATCATCCATATAGAGGAGAAGGACTGCAATGCCCTGACTGGAGGAGCGAGTGAACAAGGCATAGTCGGAGTGATGCTCAACAAACCCGGCGGCCAGAACTGTACTGCGAAATCGCTCAAACCAGGCACGAGGGGCCTGCTTGAGCCCATAGATGGCTCAGTGCAACCGACACACGTGTCCTGGAGGAACTGAAGTGCCCGGAGGAGGAGCCATGTAGACTTCCTTGGAGAGATCACCGTGGAGAAACACATTGGTGACATCCATCTGATGGAGAGGCCACCCTCGAGCAGCTGCCACAGGTAAGAGGGTGCGCACAGTGGTCATCCGAGCAACTGGAGCAAACGTCTCCTCGTAGTCAATCCCATACTCCTGGGAGAAGCCACGAGCAACGAGGCGAGCCTTGTGTCGCTCAATGGATTCGTCAGGTCGAGTCTTGACCTTGAAGATCCACTTGCAGCTAATAGGCACCACCCCGGGGGGACAAGGCACCAACTCCCAGGTCTGGGTCCGCTGAAAAGCCTCAAGGTCAACTGACATTGCCTGCCGCCACTCTGGATGTAATGCTGCCTCACGATACGATTGGGGCTCCCGATGGGTGTGTATAGCAGTAAGAAAGGCCTGAAAGGATGGTGAATAGGAGACACTGGCAGAGTAGCCAGAAGAGTCAGGAGAGGCAGAGGAAAAAGCAGAGTAACCAAACCTGTCAGGGGAGTAGTCATATCTGGCAGGAGGGTGATGTTCGCGCGTTGGGTAGCGCCGAACAGGAGCAGGATCCACGACCGGGGAGGAGGGAGCAGCAGCATTAGGCAAGGGAGTACCAGTGTGGACCGACTCTGGAGGAGGAGCTGCAGATCGACGAACATAAACACGAGTAACAGGTGGTGGTGGAGGTGGCAAGGGAGACGGAGGAGGTGGTGGTGGTGGTGGTGATGATGGAGGTGGCAGGAAAGATGGATGGGGAGTATGCGTGGATGGGGCAACAGAAAACGAGGGTAGAACAGGAATGTGGAGATGTAAGGAGGGCGAGGAGGATGACTCAGGAGACAAGGAAAGATCCCGAGACTCAGGTGAAAAGTACGGGACATCCTCAACAAAGGAGACCTGACGGGAGACACGGATCCGACGAGGTACGGGATCACAGCAGCGATATCCCTTGTGCTCCCGACTGAGCCCCAAGTGAACACACCTAACAGACCTCGCAGAGAGTTTGGTGCGCTCATGGGGAGGAAGAAGAACGAAACACGTGCAGCCAAACGTGCAAAGAAGAGAGTAGTCAGGAGGGCTGGAGTGAAGGCGCTCATAAGGGGTGGCACCGGATAGAGCGGACGACGGAGTGATGTTGATGAGGTGGACAACCATCAAGACAGCTTCAGCCCAGTAGGAGTAAGGAACAGATGCAGAGAGAAGCAGGGCTCGTGCAGTCTCAAGGACATGACGATGCTTGCGTTCGGCAACGCCGTTCTGCTCATGGGTGTGGGGACAGGACTGCTGGTGAAGAGTACCGTGAGACTAAAGGATCTCACGCATCTCAGAAGAGAGATACTCCTTGGCACAATCAGATCGAAAGGTCTTGATGCGAGGTCTGTTAGGTGTGTTCACTTGGGGCTCAGTCGTGAGCACAAGGGGTATCGCTGCTATGATCCCTTAGCTCGTCGGATCCGTGTCTCCCGTCACGTCTCCTTTGTTGAGGATGTCCCGTATTTTGCACCTGTGTCTCGGGATCTTTCCTTGCCTCCTGCGTTATCCTCCTCGCCCTCCTCATATCTCTACATCCCTGTTCTACCCCCGGTTTCTGTCACCCCATCCACGCCTACTCCACCACCACCACCACCACCTCCTCCTCAGTCTCCACCGCCACCTCAACCACCACCACCACCTCCTCAGTCTCCCTCGCCACCTCCACCACCACCCATTACTCGTGTCTATATACGTTGGTCTGTAGCTCCCCCTCCTGAGTCGGTTCACAC
>OX393549.1:104476585-104631585 GCA_947650365.1 Chamaelirium japonicum
CTTCACCATCGAGCGCGTTGATGTTATTATAGTGAAGAAATTGAAGTAGACTTGAAGGAGGACTTGTGACTCGTCACCATAAGTTTTGTAGGAGTCGGTAGAGGTATGGGTAATACCTCTAACGATATCCTACAGACGGCGCCAAAGATTATGGCAAAAATTTCCGAGCCGCCTTGATCGGAAACCCCGCCCCATAGCCTTGATTGAATGTTGATGGTTTGTAGAATTAGAGATTAAAAAGTAGGTAAAGAGAAAGAAGACACGTGGAGTTGTTATCGAAGTTTGGTCTTACGACCTACGTCTCCGGGCGAGATGTGCCACCTGGTTTCCACTATAATGAATATAAAGGTGGGGAGCGTTCTCTCGACAGGCCGAGTGAAGCTTTTTACAGTGGGGGTTGCACAAAGCAACAAGAAAAGAACAAGGAGGAGAGAAGTAAGCTCGATCCACTCTTCCTCTGATTGAATGACCAACCACTTTTCTGAATGCCTTGGGGGTCCTTTATAGCATAGGCATGTGCCCAATATGGCAATGATGATGTGGCACTGGTTATGGGCCTCCTTGCTGGGCCCTTATTGGATCGTTGTGCGGGCCCAATAAGGGGGAGGGCTTGAATTACGGACCTTGTAGAGTGGGTCCATGAGCCCGGACGGGCTTACTCACTTGGGCTATCGTGCGAGCCCATGCGGCTCTGATCCGGTCCGATACAATTTTTGCATCCACAGACGCCACATAATAGCGACAACCAGGTTTATACCGCACCTTTGCTGGCAGCCTGGATGACATGTCGCTCGATTGGTATCACAATCTTCCAATCGGTTCCGTGAGTTGGTTCGAGGATCTAGCAGACCTCTTTGTTCAACACTATCGGCTGAACCTCAAGCCGGAAAAGAAGTTGGACTCTTTTACCAGCTCAGGATGGGATCAGATGAAACCCTACGAGAGTTCTCTCGAAGGTTCCGGAACGAGCATCCTGCACTCTCCGGACACCACCTCGACGATGAAGCCATCATGCTCGCATTCCAGAATGCCCTACGCTTTGACCTCCACATCTATAATGACCTCATCCGCAATCCTCTTGCCTCCCTCGGAGTGCTATTCGATCGAATTCAAAAGAAGATCGAGGTGGAGGATAATCAAGTCGCTCGCAAGAAACATGACTTTGAGAAGCGCCTTTCTGATAAGGAACCAACGAGACCAACAACTCAATCTCGTAGCACTCAGCCTGATGAAGTTGGAGCCTCTGAGAGGCCTAGGCAGGCAGGCGGTAGACCTATAGAGCCTCAAAAGACCATGAATATAAAAGGGAACCATCCCATCTACCGATCAGAGTAGAAGACCATCGGCGACTGTCAACAACTTAGAATGTCTCTCTTCTGAAATCCATGATGTAATATCTTTCGAGTTATCAATGAAATGACAACTATTTCAAGTTATATCAAAGACTATCAAATTCTAGCTCAACTTCTACCAAATGCCATAGTTCGGTTCGCGTTGTTACATGTCCGACTAACTTGCAACGGTACAAAGCTACGTGTCTCGATACGTAGGTTCGACTGAACCGATGCTTCGCCTAAATCCAACCGATACAAGGGCGCTATGCTGAGTATTCTGAATCATTAGCATCGCACATGCTCCTGTTTTCACGTAAGGACATATGCACTAGTGCCTCGCCACAGTTAGTTCGGTTTGCGTAACGACACGACCAACTAACTTGCAATAGTACAAAGCTACATGTCCCGATAAGTAGGTTCAACTAAAACGGTGCTTCGTCTAAGTCCAACCGATACAAGGGCGCTACGCTAAGTACTCCAAATCATTAGCATCGTATATGCTCCCGTTGTCACGTAAGGATACATGCACTAGTGCCTCGCCATAGTTTGTTCGGTTCGTGTTGCGACACGGCCGACTAACCTGCAATGGTAATTCTTTTATGTAAATGTATCTGTTGTCACGGAGCCAGCTGAAATGACGCTTCGCCTAAGTCCAACCGATACAAGGGCGCTATGCTGAGTATTCTGAATCATTAGCATCGCACATGCTCCTATTTTCACGTAAGGACATATGCACTAGTGCCTCGCCACAGTTAGTTCGGTTTGCGTTACGACACGACCAACTAACTTGCAACAGTACAAAGCTACGTGTCCCGATACATAGGTTCGACTGAAATGACACTTCGCCTAAGTCCAACCGATACAATGGCGCTACATTGAGTACTCCAAATCATTGGCGTCGCACATGCTCCCGTTGTCACGTAAGGACACATACACTGGTGCCTTGCCACAATTAGTTTGGTTCATGTTGCGACACAACCGACTAACCTGCAACGGTACAAAGCTATGTGTCTCGCTGAAATGGTGCTTCACCTAAGTCCAACTGATATAAGGGCGCTACGCTGAGTACTCCGAATTCTTACCCCCATCGACCAGTAAGTTCAAGGTCCCGCCCTTTGCATTTGAAGGCAAAGACCAAGACGACAACATCGCCTCAGCCCAAGGTGAGAGCCTTGGAATTCAAAAGCAAAGCCCGAGGCAACCTCCGCCTCCTCGGTACCTGCCAAAGTCTGAGATGTCAATACCGTCTCGACTCGAGGCGACATTCGCCTCGATGTGAGCAGACAAAGTCTGAGGTGATCAATACCTCGACACTTAAGAAGCCTAAGGCCCTACCCTTGGCACTCGATGATAAAGTCCGAGACAAGTCCCACTGCCTCGGCACCTAAAGAAGCCCGAGATGTCGGCACCATCTCGGATCAAGGCGACCTTGACCTCGGCATTCGAAGACAAGGTCCAAGGCAGGCTTCGCCGCCTTGGCACCTAACGAAGCCCGAGACATCGCACCGTCTAGACCCGAGGTGACCCTTGCTTGGCATTCAAAGACAAAGTCCGAGGCAGGCTTCGCCGCCTCGGCACCTGACGAAACCCGAGACATTGGCACCATCTCGGCCCGAGGCGACCTCCATCTCGGCATTCAAAAACAAAACCCGAGACAGGCTTCGCCGCCTCGGCACCTAACGAAACCCGAGACGTTGGCACCGTCTCGGCCAGAGGCGACTTCCATCTGGGCATTCAAAGACAAAGTCCGAGATAGGCCTCGCCAGCTCAGTACCTGATGTCGGCATCGTCTCGGCCCGAGGTGACCCTCGCCTCGGTATTCAAAGATAAAGTCCGAGACAGGCTTCACCGCCTCAGCACCTGATGTAACCCGAGACATCGACACCGTCTCAACCCGAGGCGACCCTTGCCTCAGCATTTAAAGATAAAGTCCGACGCAGGCTTCGCCACCTCGGCACCTGACGAAGCCCGAGATGTCAGCACCGTCTCGGCCCGAGGCGACCTTTGCCTCGGCATTCGAAGACAAAATCTAAGGCAGGCTTCGCTGCCTCGGTACCTAACGAAGCCCGAGACGTCGGTACCGTTTTGGCCCAAGGCAACCTTCGCCTCGGCATTCGAAGATGAAATTCGAGGAAGGTTTTACTACCTCGGCACTTGATGAAACCCGAGACATTAACACCACCTCAGCCCGTGGCGACTATCGTCTCGGCATTCAAAGACAATATCCGAGGCCGCCATCACCGCCTCGGTGCCCGACAAAGAATATGGCGACAGGCGCGACGGCCGTCGCCTGTCAACACATCAATCGACGCACCCTGGCCGGCCCTTGGCAAGGGGTCGGTGGGCACAATGACAGACACCGATCAACACAGCGATAGGTGCGACGACCAACGCCAGACAACTCGTCGACAAGCACGACGCCCGTCGTTGGACAACACATCGGTGGATGCACCCTCGATCGGCCCTTAGCAGGGGGTCGGCGGGCGCAACCACCGACATCGGAAACACAGCGACAGGTGTGACGGCCGACGCCAAACAACATGGAGGCAGCCGTATTGCCCGTCGTCGGACAATGCATCCGCGAGCCCGACGGTCGATGCCGAACAACATGCGCCAACAAGGTTGTTTGAGTTTGTTAGGTTACAAGGCAAGCTCAAACAGGCCAAATCTCAGCTCGTCGATCCCCTTCGGTTTCAACTGTGCAACCCCTTCTCTTGGATTTTTGAGTGGGTGTGAGAGAGAGTTAGAGTGTGAGAGGGTGGCAAAAAAAAACAACAACAATAACATCTTCCAAGCCATCCCCGCCCCCCCATCCCCTCTTGCAAGACCCCCCCTTTGCAAGAACCCCCTCTTGCAAGACCCCCCCCCCCCCCCCCCCCGGCCACTCCCGTCGCTGCCTGACCCCCCTGCGCCGCCTGGCCTCCCACCTAACAGCCCGCCACCGCCCGGTCTCCCACCTAAAACCCCTGTACCGTCTGGGCCCGAGGCGACCCTCGCCTCGGCATTCAAAGACAAAGTTTGAGGCAGGCTTCGCCGCCTCGACACCTAACGAAACCCGAGACATTGGCACTGTCTCGGCCCGAGGCGACCTCCGTCTCGACCCGAGGCGACCTCCGTCTCGGCATTCAAAAACAAAGCTCGAAACAGGCTTTGCCGCCTCAGCACCAGACGAAACCCAAGACGTTGGCACCGTCTTGGCCTGAGACGATCTCCGTCTCGGCATTCAAAGGCAAAGTCTGAGACATGCTTCGTCGCCTTGGCACCTGACGAAGCTCGAGACATCGGCATCGTCTCGGCCCGAGGCGACCCTCGCCTCGACATTCAAAGATTAAGTCCGAGACAGCTTCGCTGCCTCGACACCTGATGAAGCCCGAGACGTCGGCACCGTCTTGGCCCGAGGCGACCCTCGCCTCAATATTTAAAGATAAAGTTCGAGGTAGGCTTCACCGCCTTGGCACTTGACGAAGCCCGAGATGTCAGCACTGTCTCAACCCGAGGCGACCTTCGTGCGCCTCGGCATTCGAAGACAAAATCCGAGGCAAGCTTCGCTGCCTCGGTACCTGACGAAGCCCGAGACGTTGGTACCGTCTCGACCCGAGGCAACCTTCGCCTCGGCATTCGAAGACGAAGTTCGAGGCTGGTTTTGCCACCTCGACACCTGATAAAACCCGAGACATTAACACCACCTCGACCTGAGGCGACCTCCGTAGACAATATCCGAGGCCGCCATCGCCGCCTCGGTGCCCGACAAAGAATGCGGCGACAGGCACGACGGTCGTCGCTTGTCAACACATCTGTCGACGCACCCCCGACTGGCCCTTAGCAGGGGGTCGGTAGGCACGATGACAGACACCGATCAACACGGCGATGGGTGCGATGGCCGATGCTGGACAACACGTCGACAGGCGCGATGACCGTCGTCGAACAACACATCGATGGACGCACCCTCCGCCGGCCTTTGGCAGGGGGTCGGTGGGCATGACCACCGACTCCGGCAACGCAGCGACAAGCGTGACGGTCGACACCGGACAACGTGACGGCAGCCGCATTGCCCATCGTCAGACAACACATCGGCGAGCCCGGTTGTCGACTCCGAACAACATGCACCGACAAGCTCGTTTGAGTTTGTTGGGTTACAAGGCAAGCTCAAACAGGCCAAAGCTCAGCTTAGCTCGGCTCGGCTCGGCTCGTGTCGATCCCCTTCGGTCTCAACTGTGCAACCCCTTCTCTCGGATTTTTGAGTGGGTGTGAGAGAGAGTTAGAGTGTGAGAGGGTGGCAAAAAAAAACAACAACAACAATAACATCTTCCAAGCCATCCCCGCCCCCCCCATCCCCTCTTGCAAGACCCCACCTCTTGCAAGACCCCCCCTTTGCAAGACCCCCCTCTTGCAAGACCCCCCCTCCTCCGGCCACTCCCGTCGCCGCCTGCCAACCGGCCATCGCCTCCCGCCTGACCCCCCTGCGCCGCCTGGCCTCCCACCTGACAGCCCGTCGCCGCCCGGTCTCCCACCTAAAACCCCTGTGCCGTCTGGACCCGAGGCGACCCTCGCCTCGGCATTCAAAGACAAAGTCCGAGGCAGGCTTCGCCGCCTCGACACCTGACGAAACCCGAGACATTGGCACTGTCTCAGCCCGAGGCGACCTCCGTCTCGACCCGAGGCGACCTCCGTCTCGGCATTCAAAAACAAAGCTCGAGACAGGCTTCGCCGCCTCAGCACCAGACGAAACCCGAGACGTTGGCACCGTCTCGGCATTCAAAGGCAAAGTCTGAGACAGGCTTCGTCGCCTTGGCACCTGACGAAGCTCGAGACATCGGCACCATCTCGGCCCGAGGCGACCCTCACCTCGACATTCAAAGATTAAGTCCGAGACAGATTCGCTGCCTCGACACCTGATGAAGCCCGAGACGTCGGCACCGTCTTGGCCCGAGGTGACCCTCGCCTCAGCATTTAAAGATAAAGTCTGAGGCAGGCTTCGCCGCCTTGGCACCTGATGAAGCCCGAGATGTCAGCACCGTCTCAACCCGAGGCGACCTTCGCCTCGGCATTCGAAGACAAAATCCGAGGCAAGCTTCGCTGCCTCGGTACCTGACGAAGCCCGAGACGTCGGTACCGTCTCGGCCCGAGGCAACCTTCGCCTCGGCATTCGAAGACGAAGTTCGAGGCTGGTTTTGCCGCCTCGACACCTGATGAAACCCGAGACATTAACACCACCTCGACCTGAGGCGACCTCCGTAGACAATATCCGAGGCCGCCATCGCCGCCTCGGTGCCTGACAAAGAATGCGACGACAGGCACGACGGTCGTAGCCTGTCAACACATCTGTCGACGCACCCCCGGCTGGCCCTTAGCAGGGGGTCAGAGGGCACTATGACAGACACCGGTCAACACGGCGATGGGTGTGACGGCCGACGCTGGACAACGCGTCGACAGGCGCGACGACCATCGTCGAACAACACATCGGTGGACGCACCCCCGGCCGGCCCTTGGCAAGGGGTCAGCGGGCACGACCACCGACTCCGGCAACGCAACGACAAGCGTGACGACCGACGCCGGACAACGTGACGGCAGCCGCATTGCCCGTCGTCAGACAACACATCGGCGAGCCCGACGGTTGACTCCGAACAACATGCACCGATAAGATCGTTTAAGTTTGTTGGGTTACAAGGCAAGCTCAAACAGGCCAAAGCTCAGCTTAGCTCGGCTCGGCTCGTGTCGATCCCTTTCGATCTCAACCGTGCAACCCCTTCTCTCGGATTTTTGAGTGGGTGTGAGAGAGAGTTAGAGTGTGAGAGGGTGGCAAAAAAAAAAAACAACAACATCTTCCAAGCCCCCCCCCCCTTTGTAAAATCCTCCCTCAACAACTATACCAAAAAAGAACCCCCCCCCCCTCCCTTCCCTCAGGCCACTCCCGTCGTCGCCACCCCGGCCGCCACCGCCTGCCGCCCGGCCGCCGCGTCCCGCCTGACCCCCCCTGCGCCACCCTCGCGCCGCCTGGCCTCCCAGCTAACAACCCGCCGCCGCCCTCGTGCCGCCCGGTCTCCAACCTGAACCCCTGCGCCCCCGCCGCTACCACAGCCCGACCCCCCCCCCCCCCCCGGGTCGTCACCGCCCCCTCCACCGCACGCCCGATCGCCCTTCTCCCTCCGCCCATCCGACGCCCGAGACTGACACCCCAACCGTCGTCTCCCCCGACCGGTGCCTAACCCCACCGCCGTCTCCCTCACGCCTGTCAACCGCCACCCGAGCCACCTCCTCCCTCCCCTGTTCAGCCCGACCACACATTCCCCTTTTGCACAAAAGCCCACCAACCCTGAGGCCCGAACAAAGCACCCTGTATTTTTGCTCAAAAGCCCCCCGCCCCCTGCAAATGTTGCCAGTAACCCCACGACTGCCAATTTTGACTAAAAACACAGCCCATGGTTTTTTGCATAAAAACCCATGCCTTCTAGAATATTTGACCAAACCCCTCTGCCCCAGTTTTTTGACCAAACCCCTCTTACCCATGATTTTTAACACAAAAACCCACCTGCCCCCCTACGTTTTACACAACCCCCTGCCCAACATTTTACACAGAACCCCCCTGCCCTGACTTTCTGCATAGAACCCCCTACCCCTAATATTTTTGGACCGAAGCCCCCCAGGTTTTTTTTTTGGCCTGAACCGTCCTACGCGTTGCTATTTTTGTGACCCCAGTCAACCAGGTTACCACCTATCCAACTGGGAGGGGGTAACACACATGCAGTCGGCCCCACGCAACGAGTCGACAGACAGAGAGCAGTCAGCCTCGGACAGGAGGTCGGTAGACAAACAACGGTCGACCCCGCGCAACGGGTCAGTAGATGCACACCCGATCGACCCCCGGTAGGGGATCGACGGGCACAACGGTAGGCCCCGGACAAGGGGTCGGCAAACAAATGATGGTCGGTCCTACACAACGAGTGCGTTCTTGTCGGTTAATATTGACCGAGTCTACTGGAACATGTCGGTTTAATCTGGACGACAATACTGCATTCTTGTCGGTTAGATATGACCGACATTAATGACTTAGTGTCGGTAAATTTGACCGACATTAATGAGAATAAGTCGGTTAGATTAGACCGACATCAGTTAACCTGAGTCGGTTACCTATGGCCGATATTACTGCGTCCGTGTCGGCCAGGCTTGGCCGACTCTACTGGGCCCTTGTCGGTTTGATCCGTACGACAACGCTACGCCCGTGTCGGTTGGATTCGGCCGCCAGTGTTGGTTGAATCTCATTAAAAAATAAACAAAGAGGCTATTTTAGAGAATCCCAACGGGAAGTTTAAGTCCGCTGTCTCCCTTTCTGTTTCTTGTGTTTTTTGATTGACGAATTCTTGGCTGGTCCTTTTTTTAACCATTAATTTTTGGATCATGTCTTTTGTCTTCTGGAACTGTCAGGGAGCCAGGCGGTTGACCTGTGTCTCCCATTGCAAGAGGCTTATTAATCGCTATGACCCAGAAGTTCTTATCCTTTTTGAAACTCATATTGGCCGAGCTTCGGCAAGTTGGGTTTCCCATCGCCTTGGTCCGGGATGGCATTGTTTTTTGTGTTGAGTCAATTGGCCGATCAGGTGGTATTCTTGTCTTCTGGCGCGAAACTCGATGGGAGACCACCTTTTTCTCCTTGAATCGGCAATTGGTGGTGGATGTCCTTTCCAATCAACAGTTTTCTTGGTGCTTGGTTGGGGTTTATGCTAGCACAGATTATAGGGAGCGAAGATCTATATGGAATTCTATCACCCGACTGCACTCCCTTGGCCTCCCCTTATTTATCTGTGGCGATTTTAACGTCTTGCTTCATGACATAGATAAGCGAGGGGGAGCCGATTTTCATGTTGATACGGCTGTTGATGAATTCCGTCAGGCGATTGCGTCTAATGGTCTGATAGACATGGAATTTTCTGGGTCAGCTTATATGTGGTGTAATATAGAGGTTTCTGTAATATTAAATGGGCCAGCTTATTTCCGAAGGCTAATATTTCTCACCTTGAAAGGGTTGTGTCCGACCATTGTCCTCTCCTACTTACCTTACATCCTCCTATTCTCCGGGGGCCCCGGCCTTTTCGTTTTGAAAATTTTTGGCTGGAGCATCCGGACTGGAATCGATTTTTCATGTCTGCCTGGCGGTCTGGTCCCTCCACAACTCCTTTTTCTAGGCTGAGTGAAAACCTAGTTTCCCTGAGAGATGCTCTTCGTGTTTGGAACAAGACTCATGTAGGTGATCTAGATTTACAAATCGATTCCTTATGTTCTCAGATTCAGTCTTGGACGGCCCGTGAGGAGTCTACACCGCTGAATGCTTCCGAAGTAGGTACCTTGCGGTCCATGCAATGTCAGTACACCAATCTCCTTTACCTCCAGGAACTTAAATGGTGCCAAAAATCCCGCATACAATGGCTGCAAGCGGGTGATGCCAATACTAAGTTCTTTCATATGACTACCCAAGTGCGTCGCAAACGTAATAGAATCCATTTTCTAGATGATGAATTTGGAGTTCGCCAGACGACTCGGGTAGCCATCGAAGAGGTTCTCCTCTGTCATTTCAAAGCCAAGTGGACCTCCTTCACTCCTCGGGGCAATGATGATCTTCTGGATGCAATTCCAACTCTCGTGACGGCTACTGATAATCGGTTTCTCATCAGCTCAGTTACGAGGGAGGAAATACGACGTACCTGCTTCTCCCTCCCACGTAACAAAGCTCCGGGGCCAGATGGGTACTCGATAGAATTCTTCACTAAAAACTGGGGCATTGTCGGGCCGGAGGTTTGTTCTGCAATCGAATCCTTTTTCAATACAGGATATATGCCAGCCTCGTGGAAGTGCACCTATGTTACTCTTATCCCTAAAACGTCTGAGGCCTGCCGGCCGGAACAATTCAGGCCAATCAGTCTCTGTACGGTCCTGTACAAGATTATATCCAAACTTCTTGTGAACCGTCTTAAGTCAGTCATTGGGAAGCTTGTGTCCTCGGAGCAATGCGCCTTTATCCAGGGCCGGAATATTTCCGATAATATTTTGTTGGCCCAAGAAGCCCTCCACTCTATGGAGGTTGACACATGCGATAAAGATTTGCTAGCCCTTAAACTCGATATGGCAAATGCTTATGACCGGATGGCTTGGGATTTCCTCTATCAAATTTTGTCAAAAATTGGTTTTCACCATATTTGGATCCAGTGGATCAAAGGTTGTATCGAAAATCCATTATTCTCCATCCTTCTTAATGGCTCCCCTACGTCTTGGTTCAGCTCTACCCGTGGCCTTCGCCAGGGGGACCCTTTGGCCCCATATCTTTTTATTTTGGGTGCAGATGTTCTGGTTCGTAATATCAAAGTTAATATCCAACGTGGAACGTGGCGAGGTGTTCGCTCCTCCCCTAACGCTAGCTCCATTGGAGTTCTTTCCTATGCTGATGATAGCTTAATTTTCGCCGAGGCTTCCCCCCCAAATGTTTTTTCTCTTCAGAAGCTCATCCGTCAATATTGTCGTTTCTCGGGACAAAAAGTTAACTTCCAAAAATCAGCGGTGCTTTTCGGGGCAGGGGTTGCAGTTAATCTTTGCCCCATTCTTCTAGCATCTCTAGGGATGTCGGCTATTTCTGGCCCCATTACCTATCTGGGAACACGTATATCAGGTCGACGGATCCAAGCCTCTGACCTGTCTCCGATGGTCAGTCGTATTACTAGACGTATTGATAGCTGGAAAGCTCATCTATTATCCTTTTCAGCCAGGGTCACTTTGCTTCAAGCAGTTCTTCAATCCATTCCGGTGTTCCAGTTGGGTGCTGTTTGGATTCCCCATCGCATTCTAGACCAACTGGAACGGGAGTTTAGGCGTTTCCTTTGGGCCAAGAGTGACACCAAAAATGGGTTACACCTTGTCAAATGGGCCGATGTGTGCCGCCCAAAGTTACAGGGGGGTTTGGGCTTTAGACAAATTCGCTTGTTCCGACAAGCCTTAATGGGGAAGAAAGTTTTTCAGGTTCTATCTAACTATAACAACCCCTGGGTGTCTTTTGTGCAAGACAAATATAAGGTGTCTGAGGATCCTTGGCAATGGCCACGACCCACTAAATGCTCATGGGTCTGGCGTGCTATCTCTGAGGGTCTGGATGTTGTTCGGTATCATATGCGACAGCCGGTCTGGGAGGGGGCATCATTCAACGTATGGATGATCCCTTGGTGCTTCTCAATTCCTCTTTCCCGGATGGTGTTTCCCTACAACTATGGCCTAGCGTCTCAATATTGGTCGATCTCTGACCTCTTCGGCCCTCAAGGTTGGCATATTGAAATTATTCAGGCAATCTTTCCATCGGAATGGGTGCCTCTGATCCGTAGCATACCGATCCTCTGAAATCAACCCCGGTCCTCCATTACCTGGGGGCCTCAGCATACGATGGGTTTTAATGTGGCCACGGCCTATCACCTTTCTCTTTTAAAAGAACCTGTACCAAATGAACTAATACCTGGGATTTGGCGTTCAATTTGGAAGCCACCGATGGGGCCCCGTGTTCGGATGCTTTTATGGAAGCTTTTTCATCTGCGCCTTCCTGTTCGTTCGTACCTCTGTCGTATCGGGATGACAGTCTCTTCGCTTTGCCCCCGTTGTTTGGTTAATGATGAGACTTTAAACCATGCGTTTTTTCTGTGCTCTTCTGTTAGTCAACTATGGAGTTATGTTGGAAGCAAAATTCGTATGACATCTATCCCCACCTCTGTCACTGAGCTCGGCCGTCTGTTTAGCCATACTCAAGATCGGGGTGCTGGGTATAACAAGATTGCCAAAGCCTTCCTTGGATATTCTCTTTGGCACATATGGAAAGCCAGGAACAAAGCTTTATTTGAACTAACAAATCCAGCAATCCATATTACTTTTGGTTCGATATTAGCAGATTTTGATTCTTTTTGCTCTGCTAACTCTATTTCTGCAGATTTGTATAATCAAAACATCCCTCATCAGATGGAGGCGATCCCTGTCCAATGGGTTCCATCAACTTTACAGGAATTGAAACTAAATTTTGATGGATCAGTGGATCGTATGAGTCAGGCGGCGGGCGCGGGGTTTGCTATCCGTGATCACAAGGGGACCCTTCTCATCGCGGGTGCTGTCTTTCTAACCACAGACTCTGTGCAGGTGGCGGAGACAAGAGGATTATGGGAAGGACTTGTTGCAGCCACTACGTCGTTCCCCGGGCGTACAATGTGGATCGAAGGGGACTCTCAAAGTGTACTATCTCAAGTGTCTTCAGATGCTGTGTCGTCCACCCTCATTGCCGACTGCAAATTTCTGCTCCAGTCTACAGCTAGAGTCCGGATATCTCACATCTACCGCGAAGGCAATTCCGTAGCTGATTGGCTCGCAGGATATGCACGGATAACTGGAGCTACCAAAGTCTGGACGTCCGAATTCCCTCCATAAGTTATGAGGCTTGCCCAGAAGGATTGTAGCACATGTCGTTACACCCGTTGGGTTGGGTAAACAATGATGTAATATTTTGACTCTTTCTAGTAAGCTACTTACCAAAAAAAAAACTGATCCAAACACGAACTCAACCCATCTCTCTATGGCTCAGCCAACTATTTTGACAAGATGACAATCATTTGCTAACTTGATGGGATCACAACCGTTCGTTGCACAACCACAATCGATGAGTTCGTATTCATTCCGACTATCAGGCAAACAGACCACAACACAAGCAAGAAAAGATTGAAGACACATCAGTAATCGGAACCGACTGCTGTCACTTTCAATTGAAAATTCAACTAAGTTGTGCTGCAATGCTGTTGGTTGAAAATTACACTCAACGCCTCTGCTTCGCGGGGCCCATCATTGCTGCAATGTTGTGCTGTAATGCTGCCGAGACCTACAAAGCTCCATCAGCAATGCCTCTGCTCCGCGGGTTCGAAGACATCGATGTTTGGATGCTCGGCCATGATTTTTGATACAAAGAAAAAGAATTTAGGGCTAGACCTTGAATCTCATTTGCCTCTCAACAAACGCAGGTAGTAGAAGCCGAAGATAGTGAAAAGGTGAGTCAATTCAGGAATAATAGACAGTTTTTTCATATGCCTAGCTCATATCCTTTTATCCCCACCTAGCAATAGAGCTATTTACCTAAAAATGAGCAAGCTATGACCGATTAACAGTTGCCCCGGTAGACAGTTGTTTTATTTAAGGGTTTGTTGTTGTTGTTTGGGATACGATCATGATAGGTACAGTTAAATATTGCTATTAGAAAAAACAATTAAATATTTCATCTATTATGTAATGTTTATGTACAATTAAATATTGCTATTAGAAAAAACAATATATGGATTTATTTTTGGCAGTCGATAAAGTGAAACACGATTGAATTCGTCGGTTAGGGTGTAGTTCACAGAAGTTGGATACAAGGAAGTCTCAAGGAGTTGCGCATTATTTCAAAAAAGATTAAAGGAGCACAGGCTAGATGCTCCTCTCTCCCTTTCTACTTCGTGACCAGGCCCTTGAATGAAATACGTGGAAATAGGGAGCCAGTACAACGAAGTCAGCCATTATTGGTGGAGCATTTTCCCTATTGTCCTCTCGGTCAATAGGTAATTTAAGCCGAACTAAGCATGTCTCGCTCGTCGAATCTCCGGCGAGGTAAGCTAGGGGTTTGAATTAGAGGTGAGGGGTGGTCGAAAGTCTTAGCTGCGTCTCGAGTTACAGAAAAATGTTTACACTCTTTCTTAATGATTTCTTATGGTGAAATTTGAACTCCCGATACTAGAGGACGAAATTATTCTTTGATTCTACCATCCTCCTGAACATTCTCACCAATGCCTCCGGTGTCTATCCCAAAACCGAACAAGTAAGCCAATAAAGATTGATGGCTCATCTGCCTATGCTTCCCTCTCATCAGAACTCTTCCTGCCTCATTTGAAGGATGGAAAAGCTTAGATCACAACGAGGCTTTTAAGCTTGTTCCTATCACTATTTATGCACTACTTTCTCCGCTTCCATCCCTCTTTTCTCCGGCTGGTGAATTGAAAGACGAGAACAATGAGATGAGTAACAGCTGCTTTATGAATCCTTATTGATTTGAGTTGAGTCACAGAGCTCTATATTTCATAGATAGCCCATCTGTAGACACACGAATTTCGTCGGACCCGAACCCGACTTACGTGTGCCGACGCGGATGCAAACCTGACGCGCGGACCCGACTTGCACGCACCAGTGCAGACCCGGACCCGATTCACACCCAGCACAAGGGAGGCGGACCCCACGCTTAAAGGGGGTAGGCCCCTCCTAGGGTCCGAACCCCATGGGGCCGGCCCTACTAGGACCCGAACCCCATGGGGGCTGGCCCTACTAGGACCCGAACCCCATAAGGGGGGGGCCGGCCGGTCTTGCAAGGAAAAGGAAAAGAAAAGGAAAGAAAAGAAAAGAAAGAAAAGAAAAGAAAAGAAAAGAAAGGAAAGAAAAGAAAAGGAAAGAGAAGAAAGAAAAGGAAAGAACTACCGCCATGCGTGGGGGGAAGTTGCGTATGACGTCTGCACACACGCGGATCTGCACCGATCCCTCGATCCGACGCACAAGAAGAAGCGCCCGATCGCCATCGATTTCGTGTGCGAAATCCAGCCATAATTGCCTTGCCAGAAAAGGAAAACAAATAAATGTTATTCCCCTCATCAATGGATGAATAAATCCAGGGTAATTATGAGAGAGATACAAAAGGGATTTAAAATTAAAAGTTCCCATATCTCTCTCCCCTCCCCTTTGCCTATAAATAGAGGGGGTGGGGGAAGATTCAAGAGGTCGATGGTTGAAGACTGAAGACGAAGCGCGGGCGCTCTGCAGAAGAGGAGACGCTCCTTCATCGACCCAAGGCTTCACGAGGCACGGTCAAGCCTGCCCTGTCGGGATTGGCTTACCGAAAGCTCTCATCAACGTGAAGACCCTTGCACACGAAGATCAAGACTTTGACTCTGTGCACGAAGAAGAAAGCTCGGAGAAGAAGACCCTTCGACTCCGAAGACGCCAGAAGCAAAGGCCGGAGAAGAAGCTCGGAGCGGCACTACCCCGTCGGCTCCAACAAATCCTCGATCCCGATCAAGCTCCAAAGCCCGGAGGAGAGAAACGAAGCGCCATCACCCCGTCGTCTTCGACAAACGCCTGCGCCATCCACGAAGAAGAAAGCCTGGAGCAGATCGTCTGAAGCGGTGCTACACCCGTCATCTTCAACAAAGCCTTCGACTCCGATCAAGCCCAAAAGCCCGGAGAAGAAGAGAAGCGGCGCTACACCCGTCATCTTCAACAAAGCCTTCGACTCCGATCAAGCCCAAAAGCCCGGAGAAGAAGCCGATGCCATAACCGCCACCAGGTCGATGGTTGAAGACTGAAGACGAAGCGCGGGAGCTCTGCAGAAGAGGAGACGCTCCTTCATCGACCCAAGGCTTCACGAGGCACGGTCAAGCCTGCCCTGTCGGGATTGGCTTACGGAAAGCTCTCATCAACGTGAAGACCCTTGCACACGAAGATCAAGACTTTGACTCCATGCACGAAGAAGAAAGCTCGGAGAAGAAGACCCTTCGACTCCGAAGACGCTAGAAGCAAAGGCCGGAGAAGAAGCTCGGAGCGGTAGTACCCCGTCGGCTCCAACAAATCCTCGATCCCGATCAAGCTCCAAAGCCCGGAGGAGAGAAACGAAGCGTCATCACCCCGTCGTCTTCGACAAACGCCTACGCCATCCACGAAGAAGAAAGCCTGGAGCAGACCGCTTGAAGCGTCGCTACCCCCGTCGTCTTCATCAATAAAAGCCGACGCTACAACCGTCGCACAGAGACCGTCGCTACCCTCGTCGTCTTCATCAACAAAAGCCGATGCCACAACCGTCGCACGGAGACCGTCGTCACCCCCGCTGTCTTCGACAACAAAAGCCGACGCTTCAACCGTCGCACGGATACCGGTGCAACCCCCACCATCTTCGAAAGCATCCTTCAACTCCGATCACGCCAAGGAAGCCCGGAGAAGAAGAGAAGTCCAGCCAATATGCAAACCGTCGAAGCACCAGAGAAGTAGCCCACATCGTTCGAAGAAGAAGATCGAGTTGACGCTGAAGCTGAAGCCAATGCAAGAAGCCAAAGAAAAGCCCCAGTAAAGCCCGCGCCAAAGCAACGCAAGTGCCAAAGCCAAGCGACTACGCCGGTCACGAGCAAAAGCACCGCACGTTCTAGCCGATATGACGCGAAGTCCGGAAGAACGAAAGCATCGCAAGTCTCTCCCGGCTACGTCCAAGTGCAAGCGCAGAAGCAAAGCAAAAGCCAGAGCCACGCCAAAGCCAAGCCAAAGCCAAAAAGCCGAAGCCAAAGCCAACGCCAAAAGCACGATCGATGCCGCGAACCGACGATCAAGGACGCCGAGGTCAAGCAAGGAGCGAGAAAGACACGAAGACCGAGGAACGAAGCCAAAAAACCCCCTAGCCGAGAAAGCGTGAAGCACGGAAGGGACAAAGCGACGACAAACATTCCTTAGCCTCTCCAAAACCCTCACCCTGTAAAGACCCCTGTCCTGGGCAGCCCCTTCAGAGCTCTCGCACGAACACCACGTGGAGAAGCGGATCAAAGGGATCCTCCAGAAGATCTTTCCCACAATCCCCTGATCAAAACTCACCGCAACCCGGACTCGCTACACCCGAGCCACCCGGGTCTCGGCCACACTTGTAATCTGGTTCTGCGCAATAAAGACGACCTGTGCTTTTTCCCGCGCCACAGATTTTTGGCACGCCCGGTGGGACCTCTTCTCCTTTCATCCGTACGGTTGAAGAAGCTACTTGAAGTTTGCAATGGCTGGGACAAACAACGATGCGTTTGCTCCAAGCCACTCACCAATCACCGAGTCTCCTCTACTCCGACACGGTGATCCAGTAAATCCGGAGGGTGATCCTCCCTCGATGGTACGCGTCTACACTCGGCGTACTCGGACTCTTGCGGACGTCTTTGTGCCAGAAGCTACTGCCGAAGATGCTCGCCAAAGCGCCGACGAGGCCCTGGTGCATGAAGAAACGAGCCTCGATCCTGGAGTCCATATCCAGAAGTTTGGGGAGGACCAGCCCTAGCCCCGAGCCCGTTCGGGTTCTCCAGCGGACGTTGCACCTCCTTTGCAGGGGGCAAACATCAATCATCAGCCAGAAGCAAGTCGACGTAACTACGTCTCCGATGATGACGGCGAGGATGCGAACATACAACACCGAGATGTTCTCCATCACCATCCTCCGTTCGCTCTTCAGCTCCAAGTCATGCAAATGAGCGAGCATATGATGCAAATTACTTGGCTGATGGAGGAAAAGGATCGTCACATCAACACTCTGCTCCAAAAGCTAAGCGCAAAGGACACTGCAGTAGTCGGCCAACCCGTCGCTTCTCCAGTAGCCGCTCCAGTTCCGTCTTCAACTCCCGCTCCTGCAGAGGTTGTTCCGACGATTCAAGCAGTTACTCCAGCGCTCTCCTCGGCTCCCGTCCCAGTGGAAGTCGTCTCCCCAGCGCCAGCCTCGGTGGCCACACAACCTCTGGCAACAGCAACGATGAATGCTCAGCAAGTCCAAGCGTTGATAGCCGACATGATGCGTTCCCACGGCAGTGGCCTTCCTCCGATCACGGTGGCATACTCGAAGCCCTACACCGCGAGGATCCAGCAGCTACGTTTCCCAGTCGGATTCCAGCCACCAAAGTTCCAGCACTTTGACGGAAAGGGAAATCCAAGACAGCACGTCGCCCACTTCATCGAGACCTGCAATAATGCCGGCACATATGGCGACGAGATGGTGAAGCAATTCGTTCGCACCCTCAAAGGCAACGCGTTCGATTGGTACGTTGATCTTCCTCCAGGGACCATCAACAGTTGGGATCAGATGGAGAGGGAGTTCCTCAATCGCTTCTACAGCACCAGACGAACCGTCAGCATGACCGAGCTTACTGCAGTCAAGCAAAGGAAGGACGAGCCGGTGATCGACTACATCGACAGATGGAGGAACCTCGCGCTGAATTCACAAGATCGCTTGCCTGAAGACTCGGCCATCGAGATGTGCACCCAAGGCATGCACTGGGGCCTGCTCTACATCCTCAAAGGTATCAAGCCTCGTTCTTTCGAAGAACTCGCAACTCGGGCTCACGACATGGAACTCAGCCTAGCAAGCCGCGTGGATTCGAAGAACAAAGACTTCTTGATGGTGGAGAAGAAGGACAAGCCACCGGCACCGAAACCGAAACAAGTCAATGTTGCTGACGTCACTTCAACCTCCAAATCGCTCAAGATCGGTGGCAAGCCGGATCAGAAGAAGGGAGTCGCCATACCACCGCCTCCGCCGCCAAGACAAAGGATGACTCTCGAGGAGCTCGAAGCAAAGGAGTACCCCTTCCCAGACTCGGAAGTCTCCTCCATGTTCGACCAACTGCTACAAGAGAAGATGATAGAGCTCCCTCCTTCGAAGAGGCCCGAGCAGATGCATCGCGTCGACGACCCTTTCTTCTGCAAATACCACCGGGTGGTAAGTCATCCCATCGAAAGATGCTTCGTCTTCAAGGAAAGAATCATGGTGCTCGCTAAGCAAGGGAAGATAGAGATCGACTCCGGAGAGGTTGCTACGGCCAACATGACGTCCATCACCTTCGGCTCCTTCTCGCCGGTGCTCGTTGCTGCTCAGCGAAGCGTGCCCAAATTGCGCATCAACCGTCAAGCTCTAATCGCTAAGTCAACTTCCCAGCCGAAAGTCTCGAAGCGACATCAACATGTTCTTGCGCTCACCGAGGATGAAACGCCGCTGCCCTGGGGGCAACCATCGCTCACACCAGCACCTCTTCCAAGCAATGCTGCATCCCAACGAGCGCTCCAAAGAAGATACGAGCAAGGAGATTCAGAAGTCGATCTGCTAGGCCAGCCTTCAGGGAAGTTCGACTATTACGTCCTCTTCTCAAGGCCTCCGTCCGTTTCAATCGACGAAATCAAGCCCACCGGCTGGGGATCGGATGACGAGCCAGTGGAGCCTCAAGAAGAGCCAGTCCCTTCCAGTAATGCTACATCCCAACGCGCTCTTCGGGAAAGATACGAGCAAGGAGATCCGGAAGTCGGTCTGCTAGGCCAGCCTTCGGGGAAGTTCGACTATTACATCCTCTACTCAAGGCCTCCGTCTGTCTCAATCGATGAAATCAAACCCACCGACTGGGGATCGGAAGACGAGCCAGTAGAGCCTCCAGAAGAACAAGTGCCTTCGAGGGAACCAGTTGCTGCTACCGACCATCATCCTAGCAAAGGGGAATCCACCGACGAAGAAGCATGGGTCATGCTACTGCGGCGGCGAAAGCCGTGGCAAGAAAAGAAGCTCAAACAAGACCGTGTGATGAGGGGGTTCACCAAGCGGAAGACCTACAAGAAGAAAACCAAGACTCCAGGGAGGAAGGCGTTCAAAGTACCGCCAGCAAGCCAAGACGATCTCCTTCAGCAGAGCCTTCCAGAGCCGACAACCCTGCAGGAGTTCTTCCCGGATCACTTCCTCCCAGTAGACCAACACGTCAAGGTGTGTTGCATGGTCGAAGTTCATGAGGCGTCGGAAGAAAAGAACGAAAGCGAAACTTCTGAAGAAGGCGACTCCACCGATGACGGAGACGACTCCGACAAAGGGGGCACTGCCTCTCATGACGAAGCAATCCTGCACATGCCGCTCGTAGAAGCTTTGCATCTCCAGAAGAAGGCTCGCCTAGCAATGGCTGCGGCCTTGGCCGATCCAGATAGCTACAAGAGAAAGAGGAAGGACTACCAGAAGGGCAAAGCTATGGCCTCGTGTGATGCGATGATAACCTTTTCGGATGAGGACCTGCAACTCGGGACGCGATTGCACAACCGGCCTCTTTACGTCTCGGGATACATCAAAGAGAAGCCAGTGAACCGAATCCTGTTGGACTGTGGCTCTGCCGTCAACATCATGCCTATCCAGATGATGCGGCAACTCGGCATCACCAACGACCAGCTCTCGCCAAGTCAGTTGGTCATTCAAGGCTTCAACCAGTGCGGACAGTCCACCGTCGGAATCATTCGTCTGAAGCTTTCCATCGGCCCGCTGGACACAACGGTCCTCTTCCACATCATCGATTGCCAGACATCATATCGTCTCTTGTTAGGAAGACCATGGCTACACGAGAATGGCATCGTGGTATCCACCTGGCACCAGTGCCTCAAGTACTACGAAGAAGGCATGGAGAGGTGCATAGTTGCGGACGACAAGCCATTCAACGAGACCGAGGCACACTTGGCCGATGCTAAGTTCTACCGAGCAAAGGGCCTAGTCGCGGAAGTTCTTCCAGCTAAAGCCCCTCGAGCCCAAAAGATTGAAGAAGTGAAGCAGGACGAGACGCCACTTCCCGCGAATCCGATGCCACCTTCTGACGAGGCGAGACTCAAGGTCCAAGGAACGCCGAAACCAAGGCAATGGATGTGCATCAGTCCCGAGCCAAGAGCAATGCAACATACCCCGTTGCCAATCCAAACGGTGCCTGTCCTGCGTCTCACGCCTCAGTGGCTCCGCAAATCCGAGCGATCACCTTCTACTCCGACAAGGAAGCTGGCCCCGTCGTTATCTCAGGCCAATGTCATCACTCTGCAAGAAATAACGGTGCCATTACTCAGTCTGACACAAGCTCCGAACCCAAGTAGACCTATCGAATCGGCAGACCTCGAGCAACTCGGATTCAAGCCGAAAGGGAGTTAGGGGCAAAACGCTGCCAAGTTGCTGTTCAGAGCCGGCTACAACGAAGAAAGCGCCATGGGCACACTTCCATCAGCAGCAACTCCACATGGGATGACAAGAACTCAAGCTTGGCTATTTCAAAGCGGAGAACAAATTCTCCCGAACCGCCGAGGCATCGGCTCCAGCCAAGCTCCGTTGGTCATCAGAACCGCGGCGAAGAAGACCTTCACCTCCAACTACATTGGAGCGAAGATGGTAGACGAAGCAGATGAAGGATCGACAATTTCCGATGCACACTCTTCCTACGCAAGCCATCCCGACAGCAAAAGAAGACGGCGAAGAGCTCAATGCCAAGCCTTGCTCCAGAAGCAAATCAGAGGTGGTAGAAACCAGTCGAATCGAAGACGCACGTCTGTGTTCAAAAGGCTCAGGCCAGTTAAGCACTCAAAGAAGAAGTCAGTGTTCGATCATCTGGAAATGCTAATCGAGGACTTCGTCTCAACACCCACCCACCCACCCATGGCGGCCATCCATCATATCTCCATTACGGATCCCGACAACGGTGATACTTGTACTTCGGACGACGAGTTGCCCGACGCCCCGCCAGTCCTCGAAGAAGGGGGGCAGTCCACCGTTGATGACTTGAAGGAAATCAACCTGGGCACAGAGACGGAGCCTCGGCCTACATTCGTCAGTACACTCTTGACCCCTGAGGAAGAAGCCGCATACATCAAACTGCTTAAAGAATACAGAGACGTCTTCGCATGGTCCTACAAGGAGATGCCAGGCCTCGATCCCAAAATCGCAGTGCACCAGCTCAGCGTCAAACACGGAGCCAGCGCCATCAAACAAGGGCAAAGAAGCTACCGACCAGAACTGGTACCCCAAATAGAAGGCAAAGTCAACAAGTTGATCGAAGCCAGCTTCATTCGAGAGGTCAAGTACCCGACATGGATCTCTAGTGTCGTCCCAGTCAAAAAGAAGAATGGCCAAATTCGAGTGTGCATGGACTTCAGAGACTTGAACAACGCATGTCCAAAGGACGACTTCCCCTTGCCGATCACGGAGCTAATGGTGGACGCGACGACAGGTCACGAGGTGCTCACTTTCATGGACGGATCATCGGGCTACAATCAGATTCGGATGGCACCCAAGGACGAGGAGCTCACGGTATTCCGTACACCGAAAGGAATCTACTGCTATAAGGTAATGCCGTTCGGCTTGAAGAACGCGGGAGCCACCTACCAGCGAGCTATGCAGAAAATCTTCGACGACATGCTTCATCAAAAAGTGGAGTGTTATGTCGACGACCTCGTAGTGAAATTCAAGAAGAAGTCGGCACATCTACAAGATCTCGAGCTAATCTTCAAACGGCTTCGAAGGTACCAACTCCGCATAAATCCACTCAAGTGCGCGTTCGGAGTCTCCTCAGGCAAGTTCCTTGGCTTCGTCGTCTGACATCGTGGCATTGAGATAGATCAATCCAAGATTGATGCTATCGTCAATATGCCCGCACCAAAGACAGTGCGAGACCTCAGAGGCCTCCAAGGGCACCTAGCCTATATCCGAAGATTCATCGCCGACCTGGCCGGAAAGTGCCACCCTTTTAGTCGCCTCATGAAGAAAGGAGCGTCGTTCAAATGGGATGAAGCTTGCCAAGAAGCACTCCAAAACATCAAAGCATACCTACTGAAGCCACCAGTTCTATCAGCACCAGTTCAAGGAAGGCCGCTCATCCTCTACATTGCCGCCCAGGAGCGATCCTTGGGGGCACTCCTGGCTCAGAACAATGAACTTGGCGTGGAGACAGCCTGCTACTACTTGAGTCGCACTCTCGTCGGCGCAGAGCTGAATTACTCCCCAATCGAGAAGGTCTACTTAGCGCTCATCTTCGCCACGAAAAAGCTGCGACACTACATGCTCGCTCACACCATCAGACTCGTCTCGAAGGCTGACCCACTCAAGTACATCATGTTGAGACCAGTGCTTTCCGAATGTCTGGCCAAGTGGGCCCTGCTCCTACTTGAATTTGACATCACCTTCGTGCCACAGAAAGCGGTTAAAGGTCAGGCCCTCGCAGACTTCCTCGCGGAATACCCTCTCCCGGCGGAATCGGAATTATCAGAAGATCTTCCAGATGAAGAAGTGTTCTCCGTCGACGTTGCCCCATCCTGGAAAATGTTCTTCGACGGCGCATCTAGGCAAGACATAGCGGGAGCCGGAGTCATCTTCGTCACCCCGGACAACGAAATACTCCCCTTCTCATTCCTGCTCTCGGAATCATGTTCCAACAACGTGGCAGAATATCAAGCCCTACTCATCGGTCTCGAGCTGGCCGACGAAATGAAGCTTCAAGGACTAGAGATCTTTGGTGACTCTCAACTCGTGATCCAGCAAGTCCTGGGGGCATACGAAGTCAACAAAGAAGACCTGGTGCCGTTGCATGCGAGAGCTGTGGAGCTCCTCAGCAAACTCAAGGCTGCTTCCATTCAGCACGTCTCTAGGAACCTCAACCAGCAAGCTGACGCACTCGCAAATTTGGCGGCTACACTCCCGTTTCCAGATGAACGTTCGCTCGTCGTCCCCGTCTGCAGGAGATTCGTGATCACCAAAGAAGAGGGTCCGCCCGAAGTACCAGTTCAAACCAACACGGTGCATGTCCTCGAGATTAAAGAACAAGACTGGAGGCAACCGTTTGTGGAGTATCTCGTTCACGGTAAACTCCCCGAAGATCCGAAGCGCAAAAGTGACATCCGTCGACGATCTCTAAGGTTCTACCACTTCAATGGCGAGCTGTACCGACGAAGCTACGACGGCACACTCCTGAGGTGCCTCGCGAAAGAAGAAGCAGAAGCCGCGCTCAAAGAAGTACACACTGGAATCTGCGGATCGCACCAGTCCGGTCCGAAACTTTACTTCCGCGTCAGGAGGATGGGATACTACTGGCCTACCATGATCAAGGACAGCTTGGAGTATGCGAGAAGATATCAAGCTTGCCAGATGCATGGGGACTACATCCGTCAACCTCCGGAGCCTTTGCACTCGATAATCGCGTCTTGGCCCTTCGACGGATGGGGTCTCGACATCGTCGGTCCTCTGCCCAAGTCATCCAAGCAACATCTCTACATTTTGGTGGCGACGGACTACTTCTCCAAGTGGGCTGAAGCAACACCTCTGCGGGAAGTTACAAAGCACTCCGTCATTAGCTTTATCCAGAATGATATCATCTTCCGCTACGGGGTCCCCCGCTACATCGTAACAGATAACGGGTAGCAGTTCAAGAATGCTGCCGTCAGCCAGTTCTGTGCGTTGTACAATATTAAGCAGAATTGTTCGACGATGTACAACGCTCCGGCCAACGGTCTAGCAGAAGCCTTCAACAAGACTCTGTGCAAGCTGCTGGAGAAAACCGTTTCGAAGACAAAGAAAGATTGGCACGAACGCATGGGCGAAGCACTATGGGCTTACCGGACGTCCTTCTGCACGCCGACGCAAGCAACACCGTATTCCCTCGTCTACGGTGTGGAAGTCGTTCTTCCGCTCGAGCTCCAGATCCCGTCGCTCAGGATAGCAATCCAGGAAGGCCTCACCAGCGATGACAACGCCCAGCTCCGTCTAGCAGAATTGGAAGCATTGGATGAAAGACGCCTCGAAGCTCAACAGCGTCTGGAGTGTTATCAGGCCAGGCTCTCTCGCGGCTTCAACAAGAAGATTCGTCCTCGATCATTCCAGATGGGGGAACTGGTACTGGCAGTCAAACGCCCCATCATCCTCTCGTATCGAGGAGGAAAAAAATTTGATGCCAAGTGGGATGGCCCGCATTCCGTCAAGGAAGTCTACTCCAACGGCGCCTACCTCGTCACCACACTAGAAGGGCTGACACTCGGCCCTATCAATGGCAAGTACCTCAAAAGGTACTATGCCTAAAGCAAGGCCACGCCCCTTGCCCGAAAAAAAAAAAAAAAAAAAAAAAAACAAACTACGTGCGACTTGATCCCCCTTAGGGGGGTACGTAGGCAGCCTGAGAAGTTACTTCAGGTTCAGTCCAACCAAAAGAAAAAGTCAACAATGGTCCATGCAAAAGATGCGGCAAAACGAGGCGATATTATTATATAATGAAGAAAATGTGATACATGGCATAAGTCCCGAAAAGAAAGTTACAATGAAACAAGGAACAACTAGAAGAAGGTGTCCATAGCTCGAAGACAGCGTAGCAACTCCTCTCTAGTCGCCTCTACTCGTTGAAGTTCCACGGGGCGAGTGGCCAGAAGCTCACGACGGGTCGCCAAGTCCGACTGCTGCTTCGAGCAACTTGCCTTCAAAGCACTCTTCGCGGCCTCGGCTCGCTCCAGACGAGACTCCGCCTTTCGAAGCGAGGCACGCACAGAATCTATCTTCATCTGAGCCTTCGACAGGCTGGAAGTCGCCTCCGCAAGTTGGAGCTCTGACTGACTTAGACTCGCCTCAGCAGCCTCTAACTCAGAAGGGGAGCTCCCCTCTAGCAAAGCTCGCCGGGATCGGTCAACCTCGCCATCGGTCACAAGCAAGGTCATCTGAGCGACGAAAGAAGAGCTGTCAACTTTGAACTCCTCCAGGCTTGCGCAAAACTCCGCACCGTCCGTCGACCACCAGTCCTGGAGAGCGCCAAAACCGGCATTTTGGAAAGGCTCCAACGTCGACTTGATATACTGCCGGCAGCTCGCAAGAAGGAACTCTGAGACTCTGCTCCTCAGCCTTAAATCCGGGCGAGGTGCCTCGGAGTAGGTAGGCAAGACCTTCCCTCCCACTGCAGCCGCTGCAGGAGCCGCCCGTGCCAACGAGGGTGGCGGAACCGGAGAAACCGCCGCTACCGCTGCAACAACCGTCTCCCCCAACGGGCACGAGGATACAGCCACTGGGGAGTGCCGCTTGTCGACGCTCGAAACCTCAGCTTCCTCGTGGAAGGACAAAGCGTCAACATCGATGTCGTCCAGGTCAATGTCGCCACTAGGGAAATTCTCCCCGCAAAGTTCAAGGAGATCCAGATCATCCGGAGGGATGTCTAGCCCACAGGCTTCGGGCACCCCCTGCGCAGCGCCAGTGGACGAGTGCCCAAGAGGCACCTTTGGAGAGTTCACCTTGTGCTCTACCACTATAATGGAATCTGGTCAAAAGGAAGATCCGATGCTCAGCGTGATGAAACTTCCTGAACATAGAGGGCAAATAAAATAAAGAGAACTCCATACCTGTGTGGTCAGATGAAGCAGCCCTAGACGGGGGAATCACTTCATCTTTCAGAAGTTCAGGCTCCTCGGCATCCTCCACCAGACAAGGGACCCTTGGGACCATCCCGCGAGGAATGTAAACTTTTCTTCGTTTAGGAGGGACACCTCAATTTCGGCCTTCGGAAAACAAGATGCCCCAGGGGCACTAGTAAGCTCGGCATCCAACGCCGGAACGAAAGAAGGGACACGACGAGCACTGGAAAGACGGCTACAGCTCCTCTGCGCTCTTTGAAGCCCCAGTCGGAGGCGGCGGTCCTCCACTCCCGCAGAATAATTAAAGTAGAAATTCCTGAACCCGCTACTCGCCAAGACGTCGACCGGGAAACTCGCAAGCAAAGGGGAAACTCGCCCTTCAAGCCACTTGCAATACTCCGGAGTGGCAGCATCCCGAAACCCGGATTTTGTCCCAGGAAAGAAGCTACTGCCAGTCGACCGAGCGTAGAGAGAAGCCCCCAGAGGCGGTAACCCTCCTGCGGACTGAAGCGCCCCTGCAACTGCTGAGGCATGCCAGGAACTTCCTGTCGAAATCCCTATTGGCGAGCGAAGCGGTGAGGGGAGTACTGCTCCACCTCTACCTTGTCCCTCTTTCGCCAAACGAAGTAGCCAGGGCGGCAACTGACCATGTTCTAGTATAGGTGGCCCGAGAGCTCCTCGTTGTCGAAAACAATCGACCTCTCCAAAGGCAGTACCGAATGCTCCGCTAGAAATTCAAAGTCGGCGTTGCCCATCTTCCTCAAAAGGGTGCGAGCACACTCTCTCGGACGCTCCCAGCTGATAAAGGCATTTAAAATCCCCCCTATCCCGGGCAGGAACGGCAATTCAGCTGGATGCCCGCGTCTGGCGAAAATCCCCTTGGGAAAATGCAGAGCTACCCAGCCGTACAAGTAGTGCAAGGGTCCGAACGCAGCCGATCAGCCAAGCTCCTCCTTGGCCTTATCCGAGCCGGATAAGTCCCAGTAAGTCCCACTGAGAGCCCGGTACAAGGCACATAATATGGCCGAGGCTAGATTGAAAAGCTTGCCCCTCTCCATCCTGGAAGCTGCAAGGAAGGTCCCCGGACGGATAACCTCACCAGAGCACGGAAGCACGAACCGACAGAGGAAGATGACCAGCCCAGCAGCTCGGTAAACCGCTCGCCACTCCTCGCTGTCACGACTCAAGCCAAGGACTTCCCAGGGACACTGCTTTCCCTCCATTGAATGCTTATCTCGAGCCAAAGAGTCGATAGGTCTCACGAAGGAGTGAAACGGAGGTCTCTGCATCTGAGCGACCTTCCACATGGGGTGAGCCGAAGGCGCCGGAGACCTATACTCACCTTCGAGCTTCCGACTTGAATGGGCGGAATCGAAGGTCTTTGATTGACCTGGGTTGCCAGGAGCCTTTTTATCAGACTTTAGCCTCGAGAGGGCGTAGCCGAATTACCTTCGAGCTTCCGACTTGAATGGGCGGAATCGAAGGTCTTTGGTTGACCTGGGTTGCCAGGAGCCTTTTTATCGGACTTTAGCCTCGAGAGGGCGTAGCCGAATTGCCTTCGAGCTTCCGACTTGAATGGGCAGAATCGAAGGTCTTTGGTTGACCTGGGTTGCCAGGAACCTTTTTTTTTTATGTCTTAACATGGTGGAATCGAACTTCGAGAGATTTGATTTTGAGAAAAAAAAAGACACTTTATTGATATAACAAAGTTGCAGTTACAATTTTTCAGAGGTTGCCCCACGAACGTTACGATTATGCATCCACGTATTATATTGACTTTCTTTTCTCCACTGGTGCAGCCTCTCCTACTCTCGACCTCGTTCCTTATTAGCGAGGTAGCCATCGAGCCGCCCTTCTTGGATCAGGTCTTCGATGTGATGCTTTAGCTTCCGACATGTAGAGGTTGGGTGGCCATGGCTGCGATGAAACTCGCAGTAGGCTGTCGTATCTCCCGCCTGGTCGGAATTTGGAGGGAGAGGCTGTGGCCACTTGCAAAAGGGCTCGTTCTGCAAGTAGGCGAAGATGTCTTCAATGGAGGTGTTCAGCTCAGTGAACACCCTTTGCTCCCTTGGAGTTCGCCTCTTTTCTGCTGGAGGGGCTTTCGGATCTTTATTGTACCTTTTGGCCTGTACCTTTTGGTCAGACGCGGCATGGGCAGAGTTCTTGTAGTGTGCTTCATTCGGAGCTTCATCATCTTTCTTATGTCGGGAGTCACGAGACTCGCGGGGCTCGCGTAGTCTTCTGGCTCGCTGATTGTCTTCCACCTCTATCTCCCGCTGTACGCGCTTGAACATCGCTTCCAAGTTATTAGGAGGATGCCGGATGAAGTCGGTGTAGACGTGGAGCTCTGGCCAGATAGCATTCTGGAATGCCATCATGATGGCCTCCTCATTATAGGAGCGATCGGTGAGCTCAGAATGCTCATTACGAAACCTCATCGTGAAGCTCCTTAGAGACTCGTCGGAGCCCATCTTCAGCTGGTAGAGTGTATCCAGCCTCTTTTTTGGCTTTAAGTTTAGCCGATAATGGTCCATGAAGAGTTCAGCCAACTCTTTGAATGTGGCCACCGTACCGGTAGGCAGTGTGTAGTACTAGTCGAGGGCAGGTCCCTCGAGGCTTCCCGCAAACATACGGCAGAGAACATGGTTCTCATACTCGTAGGGCGTCAGGGCCTGCCTGTAGGCTAAGATATGGAGAGCAGGGTCTCCCTGGATGCAGTTGAACTTTGGCAGGCTCGGTGTTCGCCAATCCATAGGAAATGGTATTACAAGAACCTTGGGATGTAGTGGCCCCACCGAGGTGATTAGCTGCCTGCGGTCTTGATGGCGGCGTCCCACGTCGGCAGTATGCCTTAGTCGGTTGAGCAGCTCACGGGCATCTGTTGCTTTCATGTGCGAAGGGATAGAACATCTAGTGGACCCTATTGACTGAGGCGATCCTTCTCGGCGATAGCTTGGTGCACCATCGATGTTGAGGCGATCCCACATCGTTTTCCTTGGTGCTTGTGTGGATACCTGACGCCTCTCGATTTTCGACACATGTGGTTCTTCAAGATGATGACTTACGGCCGGGCGAGTCCTTGGTTGGTCTTCATCAGTAGCTAGAGAGTTATAGGCCACAACCCCCGCTCTTTCAACCGCCTTCTTTAGGGAATCCCTCTCTTGCTCGAGGGCTGTGTTCCTCTTGAGGAAGTTCAGCAGTTGGAAATCAGCAGCCGAAATTTGGTATGTAGCTGAACCGTTGTCTCCTTGGGTGGTGTGCTCTTTGCCAGATCGTTGCCTCGGGAATGGTGGGTCCTACTGATTGATGCGGCTTCCCGGATGACTTCCTTGTGGCCCCAGTCGCTCCCGAACATTTCTTCGGTTGGTTGCAACCGAGACTTCTTGTTCTTCTTCGATCAGCATATTGTTTGTTCGTTCAGCTCCCGCCTTTGGTGGGTTGGTGCTGGCCTTCACCATCGAGCGTGTTGATGTCGGCGTGCTAAAGGCGTTGAGGTTGATTTGAAGGAGGACTTGTGGCTCGTCACCACAAGCTGAATAGGAGTCGGTAGAGGTGTGGGTAAGACCTCTATCGATATCCCACAGACGGCGCCAAAGATTATGGGGGGAAATTTCCGAGCCGCCTTGATCGGGAACCCCGCCCCACAGCCTTGATTGAATGAGGATGGTTTGTAGAGTTAGAGATTATAAAGTTGAGAAGGAGAGAGATGACACACGGAGTTGTTGTCGAAGTTCGGTCTTACGACCTACGTCTCCGAGCGAGAGGTGCCACCTGGTTTTCACTATAATAAATATAAAGGTGGGAAGCGTTCTCTCGACAGGCCGAGAGAAGCTTTTTACAGTGGGGGTTGCACGGAGCAACAAGAAAAGAAACTGGAAGGAGAGAAGTAAGCTCTGGCTTTGAATCCTCTCTTCCTCTGATCGAATGACCAACCCCCTTCCTGGATGCCTTGGGGGTCCTTTTATAGCGTAGGCACGTGCCCGATATGGCAGTGATGACGTGGCGATGATGACGTGGCACTGGTTCTGGGCCTCCTTGCTGGGCCCTTATTGGGCCGTTGTTCGGGCCCAATAAGGGGGAGGGCTTGATCTGCGAGCCTCATAGAGTGGGCCCATGCACCCGGGCGGGGCTGACTCACTTGGGCCGTTGCGCGGGCCCATGCCGCTCTGATCCGGTCCGGTACAATTTTTGCACCCACAGTTATCCCCTCCCAGTCGGGTCAGGACCCCTTGGGTCGGCTGGGATTCCGAGGTGCAAACGCCTTAGGATCCTGGCGTGGTTGGCGAGGGCTGTCGGTGCCGCGGTTCGCATTAGCAGAGTCTCCTTCTACCGATGCCGAGACCCTTTTGGCGCGGGCCAAAAGTCTCGGTTTTGCAAGGGGGCATTTCCGAAAAAGCAGTATGTTTTCCGACCGAGTGGATACCGAGAGGATACCGAGGGGGTACCGAGAGGATACCGAGAGGGTACCGAGACCCTTTTAGTGCAAGCCAAAAAGTCTCGGTTTTGCAAGGGTGTGTTTCCGAAAAAGCAGTGTGTTTTCCGATCGAGTGGTTACCGAGAGGGTACCCAGAGCATACCGAGAGGGTACCGAGACCCTTTTGGTGAAAGAACAGCTTTTCTCTCTTTCTCTCTTTCCTTTCTTTGCTTCCCTCTTTCCTTTCTTTAACTTTCCTCTTTGGTTTTTCTTTTTGACTCGCATAAGAGAGCAGGCGTCGCTCTCTCTCTCTCTTTCCTTTCTCTCTCTTTGTCTCTTTCTTTCTTTTGCTTTTGTTCACGTGAGGCTACACCCCGCTCTCTCTCTTTCAATTCTTTGGCTTTGACTCAAATGGGAGAGCGGACGTCCCTCTCTCTCTCTGTCTTTCCTTTCTCTTTCTCTCTTTTTCTGCTTCTTCTCCAAGGGTCACGTGGGCTCGGGCTACAGCGGCAGCGATCGGACACACACCCCCTCTCGATTTCGCACAAAAACCGAGTGGGGAGGGGGTGACGGCACACCATCAGCACACCCCTCGGTTTCGTTAGAAAACCGAGAGGGGGTGTGTGTCGGCATCAACAAGCAACCCCCCCTCGGTTTCGCACAAAAACCGAGTGGGGAGGGGGTGACGGTACACCATCAGTACACCCTCGTTTTCGTTAGAAAACCAAGAGGGGGTGTGTGTTGGCATCAACAAGCAGCCCTCCCTCGGTTTCGCACAAAAATCGAGTAGGGAGGGGGTGACGGCACACCGTCAGCAGCACACCCCTCGGTTTCATCCGAAAACCGAGAGGGGATGTGTGTCGGCATCAACAAGCAGCCCCCCCTCGGTTTCACACAAAAACCGAGCAAGGGGGGGTGTGACAACACACTATCAACAACCACCCCTTGGTTTCGTCAGAAAACCGAGAGGGGGGGTGCTCGGCGTCATCCGTAGCCCATCCCTCAGTTTCATCAGAAAACCGAAAGAGGGGTGCGACGACATCAACAACAAGCCACCCCTCGATTTCGTCAGAAAACCGAGAGGGAGAGATCGACATCACCAACAGATGATGAGCGTCGTCAAAAAAAAAAAATCCCCTTTCTCATCAGGGGTGAGCACGCGGTAACCATCGCGTTATCACTGGGGCCCGACTGCAGTCCCTAGTGAACACAGTAACTAGGTGCAGTTGGGTGTCGGACAGAACGGATGAGTTACCGCGTGCCTAGACATATTTAAGGCGCTAGCCTAAAATCCGGCTGGCACGTTCTTAAGAGTCATCTCTCTATGAAGGTGAATACCGGAAAAGTTACTCGTCAAGGCGCACAATGTTTCACGTCCACTTTGACCGTATTTTCGGTGCCTACACAACGGCACCTTATACGCATTCATCCGACATGCGTATGAAAAGTTATGAGTGTCAGAAGGTTTCAAGGTCTTTTCTTCGAAGACATGCATTGGAAGTATTACACGCAAAGGTGCCCGACGCCTTACGTCCACTTTAACTAGTTTTTCAGCGCCGACGCAACGACATATTATACGCATTGATCTGGCTCACGTATGAAAAACTACGACGACCAAAAGTTTTCGAGTTCATTTTCTTCGAAGACTAGCATCAGAATAATTACACGGCAATGACGGATGCGCTCACGCCCTCAATTTGGTTCGTTACGCGCCCAACTCGTAGCAGGCCAAGCACCGGGTATGAAAGAAGAACTCGCACCTCTCCCGGCCCACGCGTACGTGCTCTTGGCGACAACTGATCAGAATGGGAATAGGGGGTCGAATGAACCAAACACCCTCCCGCGCATTCTCCTCATGTAATTCGTCACACGGCGACGATGACGAACCTAACTCGTCCTCCCCTGCCGCGCACTCCGTCTCGCAGCGGACCGAGGCGACCCCTCCGTGCGTGTTGTCTCACAGCGACCCGAGGCAACCCCGCATGTCCTCTTCGCAGCAGCCCAAGCCAACCCCGAGGGGGTCAGCGAACCACACCCGGGTGTCCCTCCTCGCATGACAACGGCTTCCATGCGCATCCTCCAGCCACTGCCGTCCGCACCCAGCATCGACCACCGCTGTTGCTACAGCCGTCCAACCCGTAGCACAGCACAAGAGAGATGGAAAGAGGAAGAACCTCACGCACGGATCTCTCTCGCACCCGCTCTCTCTCGCATGGGTCCTTTCTCTCACCGAGGGCTCTCTCTCGCACCCACTCTCTCTCGCGAGGACCTTCTCTCTCGCCGAAGGCTCTCTCTCGCACCCGCTCTCTCTCACGAGGACCTTCTCTCTCACCGAAGGCTCTCTCTCGCACCCGCTCTCTCTCGCACGGATCGCCACAGAGAAGGAAAGAGAGAGAAAGAATGGGAAGAGAGAGAGAGAAAGGAAAAAGAGAGAGAGACGTCTGCTCTCTCACCGAAGACCAGAGAAAAAGAAGAAGAGAAGGGGGAACACCCACGCCCTTCTCCGACCCGGCCGGGGCCTGTGCCCGAAGCCGCCGACGGCTGACCCCTGCCGCCGCGCCCCGCGCCCGGAGTCGCATGTCGACCACCGCTTCCGCACCGCCTCCGTCCGTCGCCGACAGCCGGACCCCGCCAGCGGCTGCGCTGCGCCAGCCGGCCACCACCGCTGAGCCTGCGCCAACCCGCCACTCCGCACGCCAATCAGCCACCGCCTACGCCCAGCCACCGCTGCAGTACCCACACCGGTGTCCGATCGCTGCCGCTGTAGCCCGAGCCCACGTGACCCGTGGAGAAGAAGAAGCAGAAAAAGAGAGAGAGAGAAAGGAAAGACAGAGAGAGAGAGAGGGACGTCCGCTCTCCCATTTGAGTCAAAGCCAAAGAATGGAAAGAGAGAGAGCGGGGTGCAGCCTCACGTGAACAAAAGCAAAAGAAAGAAAGAGACAAAGAGAGAGAAAGGAAAGAGAGAGAGAGCGACGCCTGCTCTCTCATGCGAGTCAAAGAGAAAAACCAAAGAGGAAAGTTAAAGAAAGGAAAGAGGGAAGCAAAGAAAGGAAAGAGAGAAAGAGACAAAAGCTGTTCTTTCACCAAAAGGGTCTCGGTACCCTCTCGGTATGCTCTCGGTATGCTCTCGGTACCCTCTCGGTATGCTCTCGGTACCCTCTCGGTACCCTCTCGGTATCCACTCGGTCGGAAAACACACTACTTTTTCGGAAACACACCCTTGCAAAACCGAGACTTTTTGGCTTGCACCAAAAGGGTCTCGGTACCCTCTTGGTATCCTCTCGGTACCCCCTCGGTATCTTCTCGGTATCCACTCGGTCGGAAAACACACTGCTTTTCGGAAACGCCCCTTGCAAAACCGAGACTTTTGGCCCGCGCCAAAAGGGTCTTGGCATCGACAGAAGGAGACTCTGCTAATGCGAACCGCGGCACCGACAGCCCTCGCCAACCACGCCAGGATCCTAAGGCGTTTGCACCTCGGAATCCCAGCCGACCCAGGGGGTCCTGACCCGACTGGGAGGGGGTAACTGTGGGTGCAAAAATTGTACCGGACCGGATCAGAGCGGCATGGGCCCGCGCAACGGCCCAAGTGAGTAAGCTCTCCCGGGTGCATGGGCCCACTCTACGAGGCTTGCAGATCAAGCCCTCCCCCTTATTGGGCCCGAACAACGGCCCAATAAGGGCCCAGCAAGGAGGCCCAGAACCAGTGCCACGTCATCATCACCACGTCATCACTGCCATATCGGGCACGTGCCTACGCTATAAAAGGACCCCCAAGGCATCCAGGAAGGGGGTTGGTCATTCGATCAGAGGAAGAGAGGATTCAAAGCCAGAGCTTACTTCTCTCCTTCCAGTTTCTTTTCTTGTTGCTCCGTGCAACCCCCACTGTAAAAAGCTTCTCTCGGCCTGTCGAGAGAACGCTTCCCACCTTTATATTTATTATAGTGGAAACCAGGTGGCACCTCTCGCCCGGAGATGTAGGTCGTAAGACCGAACTTCGACAACAACTCCGTGTATCATCTCTCTCCTTCTCAACTTTATAATCTCTAACTCTACAAACCATCATCATTCAATCAAGGCTGTGGGGCGGGGTTCCCGATCAAGGCGGCTCGGAAATTTCCCCCCACAGGTTTCGCGCCAAAGACCTCGCAGAGCTCGCCCATCCATTCGCGAAAGCCGCAAAGGTATTGGACGTCTCCCCGAGGCCAAGAATCGGGACCCCATCGCGTCAGTCGGGCACAGATCTTCGAGGCAACAACCGGCGTAGGTACGAAGTCTTCATCACAATGGTGGAACGGAATACTCAAACTCGGTCGGAGAAGCTTCATGGAAATCCCTTCGTCAGTATAAATCTTCTCGCTCAACTTCGGCATCCCATAAGTCGCATCCGCGACTCCATCTTCCGTCATGCGCTCGTGGACAAAGACACGGAGCAACGACAGAAGGTCTTCCCGTCTCGAGTGGCGATAACGGTGCACACGAGTGTGGGGAAAGCGAAGGCACCTCTTCCCATCGGAGAAGTCATCGGCTATCCACCCTGGAGAAGTCAAACTCTCGGAGACGCGAGCCCTGGAGGGCCATGAAGGGAGGCAAGTCAAGACAAGTGCGTATCCAAAAAAAAAAGGGCTCTGCACCCCTGTCAAGAGGATTGCCCGACTCAAGGTCACTCGCCAGCCAACCCGCACCCGTGTCGCAGCCCGTGCGCCACGAGTCGACGCTGTTACCATCGGCACCTTCGAAGTCCAGAAGAAAAAAAAAAAAAGGGAGAAAAGAAAGCGCAAAAGGAAAGAAAGGGGAAGCATCAAAAAAAAAAAAAAGTGCAGCAGTTGCCACAGGGGGCCCGCAGCCCCTTTCCAATCGGAAACCAACAGCCAAGAGAGAAGGGGGGCCCGCAGCCCCCCCTCCTTCTCCTTCTTCTTCGCCGCCCAGCTTGGGGACGCCAGCCCCGCGACCCCGACCCGTACGGGAACCCGACCTCCGCGCCGCGCGCGCCACCCCGATCCGGTCGCGACCGAACTCGACCCGGCCGCCGCAACCCCTGGCCTCCGGCCCCGCGCGCAGCATGGCGCCACCTCCGGCCCCGTGCCGCCCGCGCGCGGCCTCGCGTACGCCCCGCGCCGCCCGCGCACAGCCTCGCGCACGCCCCGCGCCGCCCGCTGTTGCCACTGCTACTTCTAACGGGCCAGAGCCGAAGGAGAAGAAGAAAGAAAAAGAAAAAAAAAAAAGAAAAAGAAAAAGGAAAAGAAAAGAAAGAAAAAGAAGAAGAAGAAGAAGGAGGAAGAGAGAGGCAGCGAAGGCGACCCGCACCTCAGCCGCGCTCCTCCATCATCCCCGCCTCGATCCTCGCCGCATCGTCACTTCGAGCCCGCCTTCGCAACGACCGCAAAATCACGCACCATCGCCGCCGACGAAAGAGGCGACACCGGGAAGACGGAGCAAGTCTCGTGCAACCCCAGGCAGCTCACTTCCGACGGTGGTCTCCAGAAGCCGGCAGAACCTTCGCAAAGAAGCACAACGACAGATGAAGAGGGTAGGGGTCCTTAAATAGACTCCCAACCCTGCCCACAAAAGGAATCAAGGACAAGCGCTCTACGATTCCTACGTGTCCAAACCCTACACGCTCTCACCGACGCGCTCGTCCTTGAGGGGGCATTTGTAGACACATGAATTTCGTCGGACCCGAACCCGACTTACGTGTGCCGACGCGGATGCAAACCTGACGCGCGGACCAGACTTGCACGCACCAGTGCGGACCCAGACCCGATTCACACCCAGCACAAGGGAGGCGGACCCCATGCTTAAAGGGGGTCGGCCCCTACTAGGGTCCGAACCCCATGGGGCCGGCCCTACTAAGACCCAAACCCCATGGGGGTCGGCCCTACTAGGACCCGAACCCCATAAGGGGGGGGCCGGCCGGTCTTGCAAGGAAAAGGAAAAGAAAAGGAAAGAAAAGAAAAGAAAGAAAAGAAAAGGAAAGAAAAGAAAGGAAAGAAGAGAAAAGGAAAGAAAAGAAAAGGAAAGAGAAGAAAGAAAAGGAAAGAACTACCGCCATGCGCGGGGGGAGGTTGCGTATGACGTCTGTACACACGCAGATCTGCGCCGATCCCTCGATCCGACGCACAAGAAGAAGCGCCCGATCGCCATCGATTTCGTGTGCGAAATCCAGCCATAATTGCCTCGCCAGAAAAGGAAAACAAATAAACGTTATTCCCCTCATCAATGGATGAATAAATCCAGGGTAATTATGAGAGAGATACAAAAGGGATTTAAAATTAAAAGTTCCCATATCTCTCTCCCCTCCTCTTTGCCTATAAATAGAGGGGGTGGGGGAAGATTCACGAGGTCTATGGTTGAAGACTGAAGACGAAGCGCGGGAGCTCTGCAGAAGAGGAGACGCTCCTTCATCGACCCAAGGCTTCACGAGGCACGGTCAAGCCTGCCCTGTCGGGATTGGCTTACCGAAAGCTCTCATCAACGTGAAGACCCTTGCACACGAAGATCATGACTTCGACTCCATGCACGAAGAAGAAAGCTCGGAGAAGAAGATCCTTCGACTCCGAAGACGCCAGAAGCAAAGGCCGGAGAAGAAGCTCGGAGCGGCACTACCCCGTCGGCTCCAACAAATCCTCGATCCTGATCAAGCTCCAAAGCCCGGAGGAGAGAAACGAAGCGTCATCACCCCGTCGTCTTCGACAAACGCCTGCGCCATCCACGAAGAAGAAAGCCTGGAGCAGATCGTCTGAAGCGGCGCTACACCCGTCATCTTCAACAAAGCCTTCGACTCCGATCAAGCCCAAAAGCCCGGAGAAGAAGAGAAGCGGCGCTACACCCGTCATCTTCAACAAAGCCTTCGACTCCAATCAAGCCCAAAAGCCCGGAGAAGAAGCCGACGCCATAACCGCCACCAGGTCGATGGTTGAAGACTGAAGACGAAGCGCGGAAGCTCTGCAGAAGAGGAGACGCTCCTTTATCGACCCAAGGCTTCACGAGGCACGGTCAAGCCTGCCCTGCCGGGATTGGCTTACCGAAAGCTCTCATCAACGTGAAGACCCTTGCACACGAAGATCAAGACTTCGACTCCGTGCACGAAGAAGAAAGCTCGGAGAAGAAGACCCTTCGACTCCGAAGACGCCAGAAGCAAAGGCCGGAGAAGAAGCTCGGAGCGGCACTACCCCGTCGGCTCCAACAAATCCTCGATCCCGATCAAGCTCCAAAGCCCGGAGGAGAGAAACGAAGCGTCATCACCCCGTCGTCTTCGACAAACGCCTGCGCCATCCACGAAGAAGAAAGCCTGGAGCAGACCGCTTGAAGCGTCGCTACCCCCGTCGTCTTCATCAACAAAAGCCGACGCTACAACCGTCGCACGGAGACCGTCGCTACCCTCGTCGTCTTCATCAACAAAAGTCGACGCCACAACCGTCGCACGGAGACCGTCATCACCCCCGCTGTCTTCGACAACAAAAGCCGATGCTACAACCGTCGCACGGATACCGGTGCTACCCCCACCATCTTCGAAAGCATCCTTCAACTCCAATCACGCCAAGGAAGCCCGGAGAAGAAGAGAAGTCCATCCAACATGCAAACCATCGAAGCACCGGAGAAGTAGCCCACGTCGTTCGAAGAAGAAGATCGAGTTGACGCTGAAGCTAAAGCCAACGCAAGAAGCCAAAGCAAAGCCCCAGTAAAGCCCGCGCCAAAGCAACGCAAGTGCCAAAGCCAAGCGACTACGCCAGTCACGAGCAAAAGCACCGCACGTTCTAGCCGATACGACGCGAAGTCCGGAAGAACGAAAGTATCACAAGTCTCTCCCGGCTACGTCCAAGTGCAAGCGCCGAAGCAAAGGAAAAGCCAGAGCCACGCCGGAGCCAAGCCAAAGCCAAAAAGCCGAAGCCAAAGCCGACGCCAAAAGCACGATCGACGCCGCGAACCGACGATCAAGGACGCCGAGGTCAAGCAAGGAGCGAGGAAGACACGAAGACCGAGGAACGAAGCCGGAAAACCCCCTAGCCGAGAAAGCGCGAAGCACGGAAGGGACAAAGCGACGGCGGACATTCGTTAGCCTCTCCAAAACCCTCACCCTGTAAAGACCCCTGTCCTGGGCAGCCCCTTCAGAGCTCTCGCACGAACACCACGTGGATACGCGGATCAAAGGGATCCTCCAGAAGATCTTTCCCACAATCCCCTGATCAAAACTCGCCGCAACCCGGACTCGCTACACCCGAGCCACTCGGGTCCTGGCCACACTTGTAATCTGGTTCTGCGCAATAAAGACGACCCGTGCTTTTTCCAGCGCTACACCATCGAATCTTGTTAGTTAGTTATTATGGAGAGCCTTCTTTCATTCATATCCCAAGTCTCTGTTTCTAATCTTTTCTATGTAGCAAGAAAAGATTGAAGGCACAGGTCAATATGTAATGTTGAATGAATTGAGGGGTTAATATATAAGTATCACTTTTCTAGAGGTTTATATGTAAATAGAGAAGATTGTAGGGGTTGTTTTGTAAAAAGACCCTACAATAAATTGTAGAAGTGTGGAAGAAGAGGTGAGGTCATGCAAACGATCCTCTCACAAAGCGATGGTCGAGATGAGCCGGATCCTTCAGAATCTCAATCGAGTGACGAATTGGGAGGTAGATGGGGGCACCAGCCTGTCCCAACCCGGCCCGACCTGATACCATTTTAGCCCAAAGTGAAACCCGACCCGGCCTGATTTACACCACTAAACATGTATACGGCCTTGGATAAGTCAAGCTTTGTAGGCTCTCGGCCGGTCTTGAGGAAACAAGATCTAGCCCATTAATCCCCTTGAGCCCAAAGTCACCTACGAACACATAGCCTAATCCTGTTGGGTTTAGCCCAAAATTGTTAAGCCACTCATTTCTAAATGGAACCCGTTTGACCAAATGGCTCTATCCCCACCCACCAAAAAAGGGTTGGTCTTACTAACCACACGAACCCACCCCTCGTTTGGCTTGGAACGTTTGGTTCGGTTGTTCCTTTCAACCCCCTTCGCTACTCTTTCGAAAGGAAAGTGTTCCCAATCTACACCTCATCTCACTAGCTAACGGTCAATCCAACCAGAGCCCAAACTACCCAAACTTTGAGGACAACTAAAGCATAGCACGCAGCTACAGCTCCCTTCCCCTGCGACGACTAGCTAACACGTACAATGCGCACGTATTGGCCAGTGCTCTCTTCCCGGCCTTGTCACGGTGGCTAATCAGAACTCTCAGGCAAGCCATGTTCCTGTGTTTCGCATGAGGTAATTGCTTCCGTTTCCTACTTGTTTTGATCTCATGTGAACCTGTGGAGTTTGGTTTTTATGTGCTCAAGCAAGCTAAGAGTTGATGTTAAATGTGAGGGTTGCTTTCTTGTTATCTGAGTAGCAACTGTATAATAACAAAGTAGGCTCCCTACCCACCAATTGGTCTTTTAGGCTTCTCAACAGTTCTCTCTTACCAAGTTGAGTTGTTTGGGTTTTCCTGGCACCAAATTCTTAGAGGGTTGACGTCAGATGCAACGAACTTGTTGGACAATTTTTGTTGATCTAGTTCATAGCCGACCCCGTCTTCATGGGATCAGACTTGGATGGTGATGATAATGATGAGCTAGATGTTCACTTGATCGTGGTCTTTGATGTTCAAGGCTTACCTTTCATGCCATCATCCAACTCCTTGTTGATCAAAGATGATAAATGCTAATTTAGATTTTTCCACCTAGGTTACCGAGAGTAAGGAAGGGGCTGCATGAGATGCACAGAGAGGGAGAGAAGGATTAAGAGGCGGACTACACTATGATAACTAAGACCAATTAATGGGTGTTGACATTAGATAAAAGAGAAACAAAGTATGTTGGTTTATTTAAAGCCCTTAACTTAATCGCTCCGAACCGCAGTTTCATCGTGATTCGGGGTCTAGCCATCGACGTTTATTATTTCCGTCCAAATGGACGGTTTCAGATTGTTGAGATCTACAAGGCACCGGCTGAACCTCATGGGCTCCCATCATAAGGTTGGGGTGATAGAACGGGTGGGAACAGGTGTCGAAGGTTGGACTCGGAAATTCCAGGGGCGGACCTACATTGGTCCCGGTGGGGCTCAAGCCCCCCCCCCCCCCCCCCCCCCCCCTCAATTTGGGAAAAAACAAGGTAAGTTACACTTATACCCCCTTGAAGTTTAGCTCAAAAACACTTAACACCCCTATAGTTTATTTTGTTCCAAATCACTCCCTAAAAGTTTGAAATGTTAGCACACCCCTTTGGTCAACTACTTGATTTCCTCATTTGGTAATTATCTGATCAAAGCTGAATTGAAGGGGGGCAAAATGTTATTTTTTAACTATAGATGGGTTAAATGTTTTTGAGCTAAACTTAGGGGGGGGGGGGGGGGGGCGCAAAGTGTAATTTATCAAAAAAAAAATTATAGCAAACTTTTGGTTGCCAACTTCACACGGAGGTGGCCACCATCCTCCGCCAGTTAATGTCCACTGTCATGCCACCGACCCCCACCCCCACCGCCACATGGGCTACCCATCGCCGCCAGCCACTACCCCTGTCGGCCACCACCCGCCATCACCGCTTGTATTGGTGACCCCTGGCCGGCTTCGCCGTTTGCCGACCATCGACACCCACCATTGTCCGGCCAACACCCACCGCCGTCTGCCACCTCCTGCGCACGTGGCATCCTTGTAGAGTTCATCTCATGGCCCTTAGTGAATAAGAATCGAGTGGGAATTAGGTTTTTGGGGGTATGTATAAAATCCCCCCTGCCAAAAAAAAGAAAAAAAAATGTTCAATTATTTACAACCCGTGCACCCCGATCGAGTCAGTTAATTATAGTTCCAAATTATCGAAGGACTCTGAGGATCGAAATTCTCTTTCACTAGAGGCAAAATCCTAATAGGCCTTTTGTTGTGTGATCAAAGGAAGGGTAGGGACATTGTCACGCCGCCTGCCGATGCCTTCGACTGTGAGGCAACGATTGTAATTACCTTTTAATAAATATGCCCCCCCTGAAGAAAAATTCTACGTCCGCCGAACCACGGTGATTCTGTACTTCGGGGAAACTATTTTAAGTCAGTCGTGGTTTATTTGTGGTGGACATGGATCCATTGCGTCCTATATTTCTAATCCTAAACCATATGAGAGAGAGAGCGAGAGAGAGAGAGAGAGAGAGAGAGAGAGAGAGAGAGAGAGAGAGAGAGCTCCTTGACATTGTTTTTGACTCGTTGAATTGGAAATATAAGTTAGATTTGTACCCAGTGTCCGGATAGAGAATTTTTTTGTTTTTTTTGAGAACCCCTCCTGAAGGAGGGAGGGTTTGGCGGACCCCAACCAGAAGCATTAAAACTAAGTCAAAATATTGTTACAAAACAGAAGGGCCTCCTCCGCTAGTTTGTAACGCCAAGGGCTAATCCAAGTCCTTAAAAGAGAAGTAACTGACTGCCGCAGTTTCTCCTGCTCGGCCGAAGTAGCCTTGAAGATCTGATTATTCCGCTCAAGCCAGATTACACACACGATCGCCATGACCAGCATATCCCATGGCTTCCGGATCCCCGATGGGACTCTCCTCCTCCTCCAAGAGCTCCAAAGTCCCCGCAAGGACCTCGGGTGCGAGAAGATACCGGTCTTGCCTTCGAAATGGTCCCACAGTTGCCTAGCAAAAGGACACCCAAGCAACAAATGCGATGATGTTTCCTCCTCCGCGCTGTAGAAAGTACAAAGAGCGTCCGATGCTTGGGGATGATGCCTTCGCAACAAATTCGCCTTGGTCAGAATCTTGTTCCTCGAGGCCAGCAGTGAGAAGATCTGAACCTTCGAAGGCGCCTTTGTCCTCCAAATGGCCTTCGACGGCCTGTGGTGCTGAACCCGAGGGAGGAGGTGCTCGTAGAAAGATCTAACAGAGAACAGCCCAGAAGAGGAGCATTTCCACCGTACCTCATCCTGTGCGGTTGTGAAGGAAGCAGCTTGTAAAATTTCGTAGAGATCCTGCAGCTCTTGCCGACTATCCCAATCTAACGGAGCCCAAAGCTTAACCTTCCAACCGATGGAGCCGAGCCTCCGACAAGCCTGGGATCGGACCGAAGCTCCCTTGTTTCGGGCCAAGGAGAAGAGAGACGGGAAGAGCTGCTCCAAAGGCCTGGTCCCAAGCCAAGTGTCACGCCAAAATCTGATGTCTCTCCCATCCCCTAAAGAAAGAGAGGTCGCCTCCCTGTAGAGGTCTTTTGTTGGTCTGATATCGGAGGCGCAGTGGAAGGTGGAGTTGATCCCGAGGATCGTTTCGGTGTGCGGTACATTTTAAAATTTTCATTCATATTAATCATATGCGTAAATGATAAAACAAATACGAATCGAACCCCTATAGTCATCTATCGAAATGATTGACATATCTCATATGTATGCATTATGATAGATCTAGGGGTTAGTAGGTTATACCTTCGTGCGAGATTTAACACCGCGAAGAATTGCTTCAATATTGATGAAGACAAATTTGGATCTGCACGAACACCTTTCAGTGCAAAGGCCGTAACTTTCTATCCCGACATCGGAATGGAGCGAAACTTGATTTGCCGGAAAGAAGACTTCAACGCCAAGAGTTTGCAACCAGTTTGAAGTCATTTGGACTTCTATAGCTCCTGCAGTGATCAAAACAGTACAGATCTGCTCGTAAAATCTGGGCAGCAATCTCGAGCCGGATCCTCATGCAAGAGAGAAATGAATCTCATCGGATTCACCCAATCTCACATATCATCCCAGATCCTTGCACTCTAATCTCTGAGTGCCTCAGAGTGCAAGCGATCTCCATCAATCTCACACACACTTAGAGAAGAAGATGAGGGAGAAAGAAGCGATGAACCCAAGAGAGAAAGAGATGGCAAAATCCGAACCATAAGCAATGGGGCTTTGGTTCTTCATCGGAAATATGAGAAGGATGCACCATTTCAGATCTGAAATTCGTGCCCCTCACTCTCTCTTGTCATTTGAAACCGTTCCTCTCTCTCTCCCTCATTACTCTCAAATTCAATGCCCCTTTTTATTACTAGTTGCCATATTAGAATTGTTGCAATTAAGGAGATGATTCAAAATCATTCAAATATGAATTAATCCCTTAATTATAAGTTTGATGGCCATGCATGCTAGCCCTAGTGAGGATGGCGGCCACTAGGGCATGCGGGACATTTTGAAATTACCAAAATGCCCCCATGTATCTAGTGGTCGTTCACCTCATGCGGGACAATGTATGGCCCATCTACATGCACGATAATGCACCCTAACACTTAGGGCACCTCATCGGCATCAGCAACAAGTCAATACACCATGGGATGATGAATAGTATTTTTACTATTTACTAGGGTGCCCTTAGTAAAAGGTGGGGTGCTCCATAGTAAAAATTACTGAACTCGCATTCTGCGTTCTAGTGCAACACGCACACACGGAATGGACTCCTCATGGTATAATGGCAACATCGTATGTCTCTACACTACTCTGGGGTTGCCCCCTAGTGAACACACTTAGTCCTGTGCTACCACCATGCTCCAGTGCGATGCACTCACGGAACACAGGACGATTAGGCATTATTTCTTCAACTCATAATATGCTGTGAGACAAGGAAAAAGTATTGATCCGTAATGATCGTGGATAGGGTGGAACCTTCAGGGACTAGGATTCATGGCTTCCAACCAAACCCGATCGACACACTACCCGAGTGTCCCTGTCAATCCTCTGGGTCCCGGTTAACCTGCGTGGCCACCCAGAGTGCGACGCAGGCTGCACTCCAATTCTCCCAGACTTATTAAGCTCTCTCGCATACCCCTATTCTCCGCTTAGTATTGGTAATACAATGTCCCTCCACTTGGTGCCATGAGTCAACTCGAGCGGTGGAGAGCACCGTCAGACTCGAGTGACCATATGACTAGGTTCCTTCCAGGTTGACTATCACATCGCACCTCCGATCGCTTTGGCCAAGCAACCGGATCCGGTCAACAGCTCAACTGCTGACCACCAGGCCTGGGTTTAGTGCGGTGTATGTCATACCAAGGAACGCACCTACCGATAAGGATGTGGATGGCCTGCAAGAGTGGCGTGTCGATGCAACGTCAGCCCGGTAACCCAGCGCACCGTAGTATTGGGTCGTGGTTAGATCCCTCACACGTTGGGGAACCAAAGTTACACGCAACTGGTTAGTCCACCGGTCACGGTTCCTCAGGGTTTAGGACCGATTACCCTAAGCAGAAACACGGCTATGTGCACCGGTGTCTGCTCACCAATCTGTGTACCGTGTTGGTTCTGTTCGGCCACAGACACTGTGCTTGGTAATGACCATTATGGAGATTCTCATGCTCTGTCATTCCAACAGCTTATCCTGATAGGGCGACCAACCCAAATCAGAGCTGTGAACGATTTAGGCTCATAGGACCGATCCACTGAGCCTCCCACTCAGATGGACTACTATATAGCCATGGCTCCTTAAGTTCTTTAAATAGAACACGTATAATAATATGTACCTTTATACAATCCTAAATAAACTATCAACCATATACAGCCAAACCTAGGGTTTTACGAGCTGTAGACCACATCAAACCTAACATCTTTGACCCTTAGAACGCCCCTCCAAAAGTGGGAAATTTTGCCAGAGACTCTACTCCGTGCTTGCAACGGGGAGAACCTCCTAAAATATCTAGCCAGAATAACCTCCCGCCAGGAGCCATCCGAACCTTGCTGCAGTCGCCACCACCATTTTTCCAACATCGAGATGTTAAACCGGCGTAGGTCTAAAACTCCCAACCCTTCCAATTTCTTTGGGAGACAGACCTGGTCCCATCTCATCAGATTGTACCCTCCTGAATTTGTTCCCATACCATGCCACAGGAAGGAGCGCCGGATTTTGTCGATCCTGTCAATCACCTAGGATGGTAGAAAATAGAAGGAAAGGTAGTAGGAGGGGATCGAAGAGAGAACAGAGTTCCCCAGCACTAGTCTGCCACCTGAGGACAAAAATCTATCTTTCCAACCCTCCAATCTTCTTTCTATCTTCAGAATCAGCTGCTCCCAGTCCTCCCGTCTCAGGGCCTTATCACTGATTGGCAGACCCAAGTCCTTCATCGGTAAGGTGCCTTCTCTACAATTCAGAAGCTTGGCCAAACCGCTACCTGCTTCCCCCGTGCCGATGTAATACAGGCTGCTCTTCTGGAAGTTAATCTTCAGCCCTGAAGTCAATTCCAGCCCGTAGAGGAGAATCTTCAGCGATACCATCTGAAAGGGACAAGCCATGGCGAAAAGCAAGGAATCATCCGCATAATGTAAATTAGAAGTTGTCCAACCATGCCCGCCCACTACCTTCACCAAACCTTCGGAGTTCGCCTTACGAACCGCTGCATCAAAAGCGTCGACCACCAAGATGAAAAGATATGGGGATAAGGGGCACCCTTGCTTCAGGCCCTTATATACCTTAAAATCTCTGCTCTGTTCCCCGTTGACAAGACATGAGAGCTTAGAGGAGACCAAGACCTCTCTAATCCAGGCCAACCACTTACTAGAAAAACCCTTGGCCTCCAGTAGCTTCAGCAAGAAATCCCACCGAATCTGATCGAAAGCGCGTTTGAAGTCAATCTTCAGCAGGACCCCTTCTTCTCCAGATTCATGCAGGTGGAAAATAGTCTCGTGGGTTGCCGCTACACTGTCAAGGATCAAACGCCCCTTAATGAAAGCCGTCTGGGAGGGATAGACCAGTAGCAAGATGTTGTCGGCTAGCCTATTGGCTAGAACCTTCGCAACAATCTTGTAGAGGCAGTTCGACAGAGAAATCGGCCTGAAGTCTCGAATGGTATCTGCGGTAGATTTTTTAGGGAGAAGGATTATCCAAGAGTGATTAAGGTAATGAAGACGCACCTTGCCCGAGAAGAAATCACCCAAAAAACGGCAAAGGTCACTCTTCAACATGTCCCAGTACTTCTGGTAGAACGCCATAGGGAATCCATCTGGGCCTGGAGCACCATCACCTTTGGACTGGAAGACCGCCTTGTGGAAATCCTCTTCGGTAAACTCCGAGTCGAAATCCGAGTCACCCGGGAGTCTCCGAAAGTCAACGCCGGACCAATCAAAAGAAACCCCAGTCGTTGCTTTATCCTCACGAAATGAGCTCTTGAAAAAGGTGGTAGCTGCCTCGAGGATATCGGAGGTGGAAGTCAGTGTTTGCTCCTCGTGCCACAGAGTAGTCAGATAGTTCTTCCTCCTCCGCGCGTTAGCCACTTTGTGAAAATATGTGGTGTTAGCATCTCCCTGCTTAACCCACTGCTCCTTCGAATGTTACCGCCACATCTCTTCCTCTCTCCGTAGGAGAAGGACGAGGATCTCGTTAAGCTCTTTCAATCTCCCATTTTTCGGAACCGAGAGATTGGAGGATTCTCCCTTCACTTCAAGAGCCTGAATCTCCAACAAAACAGAAGCCTTCTGCCTCAAGACATGACCAAAGTGCTCCCTGCTCCAGTACAGAAGCTTCCGCTTAATAAATCTGAGCTTGCTCGTCATATTCAGCGCCGAGTTCTCATGGCTACCAGCTTCCGCCCACCACCCGGCCAGCAGCCCCTTGAGGCCTTCCTCCGAAGACCACATTAGCTCGAATCTGAAAGGGGGGCGGACTGGAGAGATGGAATCAGTGGAAAGGAGGATCGGTGCATGGTCGGAAACACAAGAAGCCAACCCTGTCTGGATCGAACCCGAAAATCACGAGTCCCAGTCCGCCGAGATCAGGAACCGATCAAGTCTAGCCAAAATTGGGTCTTCTCTCTTATTACTCCACGTGAAGGTGCGCCCAGTCAAAGGGAGATCAATAAGCTCCTGTTGACAAATGAAGAGAGAAAAGGCTCTCATAGCCGAAATATCACCACCGCTAAGTAGCCGCTCGCCCGACCCTCTCGTCACATTGAAGTCTCCGGCGATCACCCAAGGCCAAGAAAGGTTACCCTCAGCAAGGACAACTCCGTCCAGAAGTCATCCCCTCTGTTATGATCAGTCGGGCCGTAAACAGAAGAAAGCATCCATTCCTCTCCGTCTACCCTGTTCTAAAAAATAAGGGAAAGGGAGAACACTCCAACGTTCGTGCTCCTCAATAAAAGTAGGTTGTCATTGTATCCCACCAGAATACCTTCTGACGCTCCTATAGAGTCCTTCGCTTCCCACTTCGCAATCTTCCTCGTACTGAGGGACCGAAAAAAATGGCTCGTCGGATTCTCCCGCTTCGACTCCTGAATGCAGATGATGTCAATGTCATGAACGGAGGCAAAAGAACTGGCCGCCCGCCTCTTCTCCGACTTACCTAAACCTCTAACATTCCAAGAAAGAATCTTCATAGAAACACAGAGAAACAAACTCCACACAACTCCTCCGAGCACTGCCGCAACCACTCCTCAAGAGGACGAGGCTAATCTAGCCTGCTTCTCCTCCATAGCCCTGAGTGAATCAAGAAAGAAACAAACACCTTCCAGCTCAGGAGTAGTAATAAACCCACATTTCTTCGCAATGTCTAGGATTACGTCATCATCCAAAAACGAAAGGGGGAGGGAAACCGAAGGGTATGCCTGGTCCAGCTCCAAAAGGCGCATCTTCGACCGGATCAAAGCTTGCGCAAGCGTAGGATCCTCCGAGGAACGCTGCAAAATCTGCCGGAAACTCCTCCTGGCCGACTGAAGCTGAGCAACACCGTCGATATCCGCCGAGGCCTCCCGTCCTTCATTACCCTGTTCGGACACAGCAGAAATCCCCCACCCTTCAATCCCCTGTTCTGCTACAGCGCACCTACTGACATCAGAGTTAGGATCAAGAGGTTCCCCCGAAAGGGAGGAATCCACATTGATTGGCATTTGATCATCCTGGGGACCCAGGGGGGGTCCCCCCTTCTCCGGACCAACACCGACACCCTCGTGCTCATCAGCAAAGGGGTTGACGTGGGGAGCCATGCAAGCAACGTGGGCACCCTCAAAAGAAAAAGGAGGGAATTCTCCATTCGCGCCCAGTCCGAGATTCGGAACATCCAAACTTGCATCTCGGGAGAACTGTTGGAGGGATGGCGTACCTGGGTCGTGACTGCTGCCGGCCTCTCCTCTAGACGGATTCACCCCGCTGAAGTGCGCTGGAGCAGGGGTAGGAGGGGGCCTGACGCATTGTTGCCGGAACCGCGTAGGCTGCGGTCTAGCCGCCACTGGCGGCCCGAAGCCAGGAGGGATCACAGGCTCCCCGAAGGGCATCCTATCACCAACCCCATGCTCCAGGGGTGGTAGATGACCAAGGGGTGGTGGAGGGAGCGCGGTGCAGTCACCCAAAACTTGCGATGTGAGACGAACCCTGAACACGCCACTGCCATGGGTGAAGTTCACCGAGGGAGGAATCAGAAAGGGCTCGTAGCAGAGGACTGTTGCCTGGTAGAACCGCCTGTGAGAGATGGCGGGGAAGACATTGAAGCACTCCCGAACCACCCCGTAGGGTTCCAGCAGTGCCCGGATCGATCCCTCCCCCCAGGCATCAAAGGGGAGACCGAAAATGGTGACCCGCAGTGATGTCCTCCTCCTCCTCGCAACAGCCCCTCCCAGCTCCTCCCACGGACGGAAGGAGACCGACACAGCACCCAGATCTCGGACTCCACGGCCTGTCTCGATCTCCAAGAACTGGCGGAAAGGGAATTCAACTAGAAATTCCCCGTTGCCGATCTCCTGCGTCGGCCAAGCCCAGGATCCCTGCCATGCGTGACGAAGGTGCCCGGAGTGCTCCGCCGCTGACACAGATCGCCGGAAGACTCGGCAGATCCCGGATCTGCTGAGCACCTCCATCATCTCCGTACGCCTTGGATCGCCCGATAGATCGATCGAGGCTCCTGCTCCCGCCGCCGACGATCCCGTAGATCCCGAGGATCGGGACATCCTGCACCTGTGGGAGGTATGACCCACCTTCCCATAGGCAAAGCACACCAGAGGGTTCCGGCAAGATGCTATCGTGTGATCTCGCTCCCGGCACCGGTGGCAACGGCGACCAGGAACCCTCCTGCGACCAGGGAGGGAGGATCGGCTAGAGGGATTCGTTGCACTTGCGGCTGGCAGCGGGGCCGGACGGCGGACGACGTCGGCGAAGGAGACTCGAGGGTGGTAGGCCGACGAAGAGGGTTGAGAGGAGCCCCCGAGACGCCTATCCCGGGAACGACGCCTCTCCGCCTCTCTCGTTGAACCTCCTCCCCCAAGCGACCCAGCCCTATTTCTCGAGGCCCCTCGGGAACTCGCGCCTGCCGAACGTCGGTGCTGCCCTAAAGCGCTTGGGGAACAACCCCAAGATCGCCCTCGGGATCTCCCTCTCCCTCTCGCCATCAATCGCTACAACCCTGTATCGGATAGAGAATTGCCAAGAGAAGTTGATAGATTGGTTTGTTCCGATGACCTCCCCCTCCCCCTCCCCCTCCTCCTCCGTTCCTCCACCTCCATCCCCCCTCCTCCAATCTTCTCTGGTCTCTTCTTCGGCAACCCCTGTGTTCAATAATTTGGATCCAAGGGAGCGATGCCCAAGCTGGCCCATCAACAGATAGATTGGTTTTATATTGCAAAAAAAAAAAAGGGGCCGGGTCCGAGTTTAGGGTCTGGACACGGTAGACCCGGGAAGACCCGTTTAAAACTCGAAGGGTCGTGTCGGGTCTACCCGCAATCCGATACTGTAATATATAGTACCAGCGGGTTTATCGGGTCAGGTCGGGTCGAGTTGGACTGGGCCGGATCGGGTCAACTGAATAGACCGTGTGGTAAACGGGTCTAGCGGGTCTTATCGGGTCTACCCGTTTATAAACAGGTTGGGTATGGGTTTAGGATCTAGACACGATTAGTTAAACAGGTCGGATCTTGGTCTAAGGGTTTTAGACACGACCGGACACTAGACACGACACGAACCCGACATGACACAACCCATTGCCACCCCTACCAAGATTCACCACACAGGTGCACGGCTACATAGCCACAGGAGAAGGCTCACCTGCCCTATAGAAGTCGCTACCGTATCCGGACTGTACCACTACCAACTGCGTGCCTAAAGCAGCGGTGGTATGCCCCCTTCTTCTGTACCAGAATGTTTACCATATCCATGGTACCAGTTTGATCTAAGAAGCTGTTGGTGGAGATGTTGAGACTGTGCTCTAACATCCAATCCTGTTATTATCTAATATTAGATTTAGATTTTTTTTAAGTGCCATTAGGCTTCAAAATTAATTAGGGTTCCACTACGGTACCGAATTGAAAAATTACCATACCAAATCCATCTCCACCATCAATCTCATTTTCCATGCATCCTGCTGGTGGGAGCATTAGATGGGTTGAAACCTAGGGGATGCCTGAGATCTACCATAGGACCATCAGATGGTTTCTATGAATATCGGTACGGTACCGAAGTGGGTACCATAGAATTTCCCAAATTATTAACATCATAGTTCACTCCGTGGGGTATCACAAGTGAGTGAGGGCCCACAATTTTGAAAATAGTGCTGTCATGCTCGAATGTATGCATGATCTTTCTTTTAGTTGCTGATAGGGATGGCAACAGTGCGGTTTTGGGCAAAACCGCACTGAAACTGCACTGCAACACTGAAACCGTCACACCGAAATCGCATAACACCGCGACGGTTTAGCATTATGTAAAACCAAAACCGCACCATGCGGTACGGTGTGATGCGGTGCACCTCAGTTTATCATTATAAAGGTTTAAACGGTGTGGTTTTATACGGTTTTGGTCAAAACCTAAACCGCACCGCACCGTGACGGTTTGATATTTTGGCAAACAAAAACCGCACCATACGGTGCGTTTTACTATGGTTTTCGGTTTTAAATTGTACCACTGCCATTCCTAGTTGCTGAATCACTATTTGATCAATGCATGATATTTGAATTTTGTATTTCTAATCGAATCAAAATATCCTTACAATTGGCTAAAATCCTTTACTTGTATAAAAATGGATATTTTGGAATCATATTGAATATTTACTAATACATTCCGTACTTTGCTAAAATACATATTCAATTTGACCGATGGACGCGTATGCAAGTATACATTCCATGCTTGTTTGATAATAGGAATGATATTTTCCAATATCTTATTAAGAATAACTATAATTTTAGAACAAAAGATACCCTAGAGAAGAGAGAGAGAGAGAGAGAGAGAGAGAGAGAGAGAGAGAGAGAGAGAGAGAGAGAGACTAGGGTTTGGGAATGAGACACTACAAAAAAAACAGTTATTACCGACGGACAAAATCCGTCGGTAATATTAACATTCCGTCGGTAATTTTCTATAGCGACGGAAGATATTTTCATCGCTGGCTGTCGGGAAAAAAGGCGTCGGGAAAAACAATACGACGGACCAAATATTACCGTCGGTAATAATAATTAATACCGACGGTAATATTAAAGCCGTCGGTAATATTTAATCAATTAAAAATTAATATAATATATTATTACCGACGAACCTAAAGGATCCGTCGGTAATATATAAGCATTTTACCGACGGTTATGGTCTATACTGTCGGTAATACTATATATATTACCGACGCATATATATATTGCCCGTCGGTAATAATATATATATTACCGACAGATATTATATATCCGTCGGTAATACTATATATATTACCGACGGATATTATATACCGTCGGCAAATTATTTATAATTTAAAAAAAATAAAAACATTATTACCGACGGAATAATTAATTTCCGTCGGTAATAAGTATGTTTTTTTTTTTAATAAATTTACCTAAATAATGTTATTTAATTCCTGTGATTTACAACAATACCACAATATATTACCACAATTTATCAAATATTACCATAATTTATAAAATATTACCGCAAATTTTAAAATATTACCTAAATTGATAAAAAATTACAGCAAATTATCAAATATTACCACAGTACCCAGCCGACAATTATAGACAAGAACAAAAAATAACCACATATTACAAAATAATATTTACACAATCCAGAACTGAGAGATGATACATGCCCTATCTCAACCACCCCCGCTCGCCACCAACGCTGGTGCTCTCATCGATCCCCTGACGCCGCCCTATCTCAACCACGCCCGCCCACCACCAACGCTGGTGCTCTCATCGATCCCCTGACGCCGCCCTGCTTCTGCAATTAACATGTATTTGTTAAAAAAATAGTTTTTATCTATAACTGAGTCTAAGCGTTAAAAAATGATAAGTTAGCGTGTTTCGGTTTTGAAATAGGTTTGGATTCGATCGGATCGGCATCCGATAATTCGAAGTTGGAATTATTCTGTATTTCGGACTTGCGAGCGGGTTCTAATTGGATATTTGACCAATTTACGCTCCGATTCACCGATTTAGTGTCTAAGTGTTGGAAAATCATAACTTAGCGTGTTTCGGATATGAAATAAGTTTGGATTTGATCCGATCGTCATCAGATCGGCTGATAATGCTCATTTCTATACAATAATCATCATATTTTAAATAAGCATTAATTAAATATTCTCTATATCCTATCACATATTGAATGGAATTGCGGACATTTCATCTTTGTTCTTATTACGCGTTATTTTGTTTGTAGGTGTGTTGTGGATACTCTCGGAGAACATTGGCGGGGGATCACACTCTCATACTTGGAACAAAGTCGATGCCTAGTTGCACACAAGAGGGCAGGCTCTTGGATATGGATATATCATAACTTCGACATTTGACCATGGTGGAAGGACTACTCGAATCAGTCTTACCCAAAACTTGGTTGTAGTTCCTAGTGAATACAGTAACTAGGTACAGCCAAGCAATGAGGAAAGACCGACTAGGGAGTCCTTTCTTCTACCATGTAATTTGGTATGTTGTTGGGCACACGCTAGTTAGAGCACATTGACGGGCTCGAACTCAGAATCGGGCATGCAATATTTTTGTGCACTCAAAGTCCCAACAAGAAATCCTTCCCAAGGGATTGAAGTCCAAAACAAGAGGCAACCATAGCCTAAATTTGGGCCCACTCAAGTGCAGATCAACAAAAGATGCGAACCCACCTCGATCATAGCTTGGTGCATTCTTGAAGTCCCCATTTTGGAGTTAAATGGCATAACAAAAAAACTGCAGCCCTCTAATTTATCTATTGGCACTAAATGCCAAATCCCAAGTACAGCAACCATTGAAAGCATAGCAATCATGGCACTTGATTTCTTTGGCTTAATATGGCAAGTAATATATTTAAATGAGCAAGCATTGAAGTCCATACCAAACAGCAATATGCCAACGGGTAAAAGATTTCACTAGCTGTTCGGGTTTGCAATCCCATCATTTCCGACAACGGCTAGTTGCTTCCCTCTTGCTCTTGAATGAATATTTTATATATAGGAGCATTTCAACCATATGAAGGCAGACGGTTTTTGGAGGAATTAGTGATCCGGAATTTCATTCATCCACCCCTCTTCTATATTTTATTTTATTCCAATAATGAGGGGCTAAGTTCATTGCTAGGGTTAGAGAGGAGGTCCAAGCTCTCTCCCCTTTTGTAATTTCTGGAGGATTTACACCATGATTCAATGCTTAATGGAAGGTTCATTTTCGTAAATTTCTTGTTCTTGATTACTCATTTCACATTGTATGTCACGCATGCATTGTCGTTGTTAGTTCAAGTTCTTTAAACTTCTAGACATTTCAATATCGGTGAGACGATGAGTAGTTTTGCTTGATCAGTGATATCATTGATACCTGTGATTCACTCTTCGTGCCCACACCTGGACTATTCTAGGATTTGGTTTTCAAAGATTAAAAATGTCTTGTTGAGAATGAATCTATTATTTCTAAATTAATGTGCTTTGATATAAATATCTTTGTGGAAGGTAAACTCATTAGTTTTTTTTTCCCATCTTGGTGTACACCTCTAGAAGGAGCAAAAGGGAAGGGTTTGGGTCACTCTCAACACCCTAGCTCTCTCTCATCTCTGCATCACTCCTTACAAAACTTCACCACCATCGGTGGAACAAATCCCTTATGCACACTTGCACCCATTTTCACCATCACATCTACTTACTAGCTCTCTTAAATTCTAGTAGCACTGTTCAATCGTTCACCAATCCCATTCCCTGTGGATTCGACCTTGGGACTCTCAAGTATATCTTGTCTACAACGCACTCACCCTAGTTTGCACTCTCACATTTGTTGCATACACCTTAGTGTCTAGGGAATTTTAATGTTGCATTCATCATCTTCTAGCAATTGAGTGGAACATATTCTTGTGTCTCCACCGTATCATTGTGTGTGCACATTAAGGTTGTAACATCGGCATCCGCTAATTCAAACTTGGAATTATTCCGTATTTCGGACTTGCGAGCGGGTTCTAATTGGATATTTGACCAATTTACGATTCGATTCACCGATTTAGAGTCTAAGTGTTGGAAAATCATAAGTTAGCGTGTTTCGGATATGAAATAGCTAGGTTTGGATTCGATCGAATCGGCATCCGATAATTTGAACTTGGAATTATTCCGTATTTTGGACTTGCGAGCGGGTTCTAATTGGATATTTGACCAATTTACGCTTCGATTCACCGATTTAGAGTCTAAGTGTTGGAAAATCATAACTTACCGTGTTTCGGATATGAAATAGGTTTGGATTCGATCCGATCGTCATCGGATCGGCATCCGATAATTCAAACTTGGAATTATTCCGTATTTCGGACTTGCGAGCGGGTTCTAATTGGATATTTGACCAATTTACGCTCCGATTCACCGATTTAGAGTCTAAGTGTTGGAAAATCATAAGTTAGCGTGTTTCGGATATGAAATAGGTTTGGATTCGATCCGATCGTCATCGGATCGGCATCCGATAATTCGAACTTGGAATTATTCCGTATTTCGGACTTGCGAGCGGGTTCTAATTGGATATTTGACCAATTTACGCTCCGATTCACCGATTTAGAGTCTAAGTGTTGGAAAATCATAAGTTAGCGTGTTTCGGATATGAAATAGGTTTGGATTCGATCCGATCGTCATCGGATCGGCATCCGATAATTCGAACTTGGAATTATTCCGTATTTCGGACTTGCGAGCGGGTTCTAATTGGATATTTGACCAATTTACGCTCCGATTCACCGATTTAGAGTCTAAGTGTTGGAAAATCATAACTTAGCGTGTTTCGGATATAAAATAGGTTTGGATTCGATCCGATCGTCATCGGATCGGCATCCGATAATTCGAACTTGGAATTATTCCGTATTTCGGACTTGCGAGCGGGTTCTAATTGGATATTTGACCAATTTACGCTCCGATTCACCGATTTAGAGTCTAAGTGTTGGAAAATCATAAGTTAGCGTGTTGAGGATATGAAATAGGTTTGGATTCAATTCGATCGTCATCGGATCGGCATCCGATAATTCAAACTTGGAATTATTCCGTATTTCGGACTTGCGAGCGGGTTCTAATTGGATATTTGACCAATTTACGCTCCGATTCACCGATTTAGAGTCTAAGTGTTGGAAAATCATAACTTAGCGTGTTTCGGATATGAAATAGGTTTGGATTCGATCCGATCGTCATCGGATCGGCATCCGATATTTCGAACTTGGAATTATTCCGTATTTCGGACTTGCGAGCGGGTTCTAATTGGATATTTGACCAATTTACGCTCCGATTCACCGATTTAGAGTCTAAGTGTTGGAAAATCATAACTTAGCGTGTTTCGGATATGAAATAGGTTTGGATTCGATCCGATCGTCATCGGATCGGCATCTGATAATTCGAACTTGGAATTATTCCGTATTTCGGACTTGCTAGCGGGTTCTAATTGGATATTTGACCAATTTACGCTCCGATTCATCGATTTAGAGTCTAAGTGTTGGAAAATCATAAGTTAGCGTGTTTCGGATATAAAATAGGTTTGGATTCGATCCGATCGTCATCGGATCGGCATCCGATAATTCGAACTTGGAATTATTCCGTATTTCGGACTTGCGAGCGGGTTCTAATTGGATATTTGACCAATTTACGCTCCGATTCACCGATTTAGAGTCTAAGTGTTGGAAAATCATAACTTAGCGTGTTTCGGATATGAAATAGGTTTGGATTCGATCCGATCGTCATCGGATCGGCATCCGATAATTCGAACTTGAAATTATTCCGTATTTCGAACTTGCGAGCGGGTTCTAATTGGATATTTGACCAATTTACGCTCCGATTCACCGATTTAGAGTCTAAGTGTTGGAAAATCATAAGTTAGCGTGTTTCGGATATGAAATAGGTTTGGATTCGATCCGATCGTCATCGGATTGGCATCCGATAATTCGAACTTGGAATTATTCCGTATTTCGAACTTGCGAGCGGGTTCTAATTGGATATTTGACCAATTTACGCTCCGATTCACCGATTTAGAGTCTAAGTGTTGGAAAATCATTACTTAGCGTGTTTCGGATATGAAATAGGTTTGGATTCGATCCGATCGTCATCGGATCGGCATCCGATAATTCGAACTTGGAATTATTCTGTATTTCGGACTTGCGAGCGGGTTCTAATTGGATATTTGACCAATTTACGCTCCGATTCACCGATTTAGAGTCTAAGTGTTGGAAAATCATAAGTTAGCGTGTTTCGGATATGAAATAGGTTTGGATTCGATCCGATCGTCATCGGATCGGCATCCGATAATTTGAACTTGGAATTATTCCGTATTTCGGACTTGCGAGCGGGTTCTAATTGGATATTTGACCAATTTACACTCCGATTCACAGATTTAGAGTCTAAGTGTTGGAAAATCGTAACTTAGCGTGTTTCGGATATGAAATAGGTTTGGATTCGATCCGATCGTCATCGGATCGGCATCCGATAATTCGAACTAGGAATTATTTCGTATTTCAGACTTGCGAGCGGGTTCTAATTGGATATTTGATCAATTTACGCTCTGATTCACTGATTTAGAGTCTAAGTGTTGGAAAATCATAACTTAGCGTGTTTCGGATATGAAATAGGTTTGGATTCGATCCGATCGTCATCGGATCGGCATCCGATAATTCGAACTTGGAATTATTCCGTATTTCGGACTTGCGAGCGGGTTCTAATTGGATATTTGACCAATTTACGCTTCGATTCACCGATTTAGAGTCTAAGTGTTGGAAAATCATAACTTAGCATGTTTCGGATATGAAATAGGTTTGGATTCGATCCGATCGTCATCGGATCGGCATCCGATAATTCGAACTTGGAATTATTCTGTATTTCGGACTTGCGAGCGGGTTCTAATTGTATATTTGACCAATTTACGCTCCGATTCACCGATTTAGAGTCTAAGTGTTGGAAAATCATAAGTTAGCGTGTTTCGGATATGAAATAGGTTTGGATTCGATCCGATCGTCATCGAATCGGCATCCGATAATTCGAACTTTGAGTTATTCCGTACTTCGGACTTGCGAGCGGGTTCTAATTGGATATATGACCAATTTACTCTCCGATTCACCGATTTAGAGTCTAAGTGTTGGAAAATCATAACTTAGCGTGTTTCGGATATGTAATAGGTTTGGATTCGATCCGATCGTCATCGCATTGGCATCCGATAATTCGAACTTGGAATTATTTCGTATTTCGGACTTGCGAGCGGGTTCTAATTGGATATTTGACCAATTTACGCTCCGATTCACCGATTTAGAGTATAAGTGTAGGAAAATCATAAGTTAGCATGTTTCGGATATGAAATAGGTTTTGATTAGATCCGATCGTCATCGGATCGGCATCCGATAATTCGAACTTGGAATTATTCCGTATTTCGGACTTGCGAGCGGGTTCTAATTGGATATTTGACCAATTTATGATCCGATTCACCGATTTAGAGTCTAAGTGTTGGAAAATCATAACTTAGCGTGTTTCAGATATGAAATAGGTTTGGATTCGATCCGATCGTCATCGGATCGGCATCCGATAATTCGAACTTGGAATTATTCCGTATTTCGGACGTGCAAGCGGGTTCTAATTGGATATTTGACCAATTTACGCTCCGATTCACCGATTTAGAGTCTAAGTGTTGGAAAATCATAACTTAGCGTGTTTCGGATATGAAATAGGTTTGGATTCGATCCGATCGTCATCGGATCGGCATCCGATAATTCGAACTTGGAATTATTCCGTATTTCGGACTTGCGAGCGGGTTCTAATTGGATATTTGACCAATTTACGCTCCGATTCACCGATTTAGAGTCTAAGTGTTGGAAAATCATAATTTAGCGTGTTTCGGATATGAAATAGGTTTGGATTCGATCCGATCGTCATCGGATCGGCATCCGATAATTTGAACTTTGAATTATTCCGTATTTCGGACTTGCGAGCGGGTTCTAATTGGATATTTGACCAATTTACACTCTGATTCACCGATTTAGAGTCTAAGTATTGGAAAATCATAACTTAGTGCGTTTCGGATATGAAATAGGTTTGGATTCGATCCGATCGTCATCGAATCGGCATCCGATAATTCAAACTTGGAATTATTCCGTATTTCGGACTTGTGAGCGGGTTCTAATTGGATATTTGACCAATTTACGCTCCGATTCACCGATTTAGAGTCTAAGTGTTGGAAAATCATAACTTAGCGTGTTTCGGATATGAAATAGGTTTGGATTCGATCCGATCGTCATCGGATCGGCATCCGATAATTCGAACTTGGAATTATTCCGTATTTCGGACTTGCGAGCGGGTTCTAATTGGATATTTGACCAATTTACGCTCCGATTCACCGATTTAGAGTCTAAGTGTTGGAAAATCATAAGTTAGCTTGTTTCGGATATGAAATAAGTTTGGATTTGATCCGATCGTCATCGGATCGACATCCGATAATTCGAACTTGGAATTATTCCGTATTTCGGACTTGCGAGCGGGTTCTAATTGGATATTTGACCAATTTACGCTCCGATTCACCGATTTAGAGTCTAAGTGTTGGAAAATCATAAGTTAGCGTGTTTCGGATATGAAATAGGTTTGGATTCGATCCGATCGTCATCGGATCGGCATCCGGTAATTCGAACTTGGAATTATTCCGTATTTCGGACTTGCGAGCGGGTTCTAATTAGATATTTGACCAATTTACGCTCCGATTCACCGATTTAGAGTCTAAGTGTTGGAAAATCATAACTTAGCGTGTTTCGGATATGAAATAGGTTTGGATTCGATCCGATCGTCATCGAATCGGCATCCGATAATTCGAACTTGTAATTATTCTGTATTTCAGACTTGCGAGCGGGTTCTAATTGGATATTTGACCAATTTACGCTCCGATTCACCGATTTAGAGTCTATGTGTTGGAAAATCATAAGTTAGCATGTTTCGGATATGAAATAGGTTTGGATTCGATCCGATCGTCATCGGATCGGCATCCGATAATTCGAACTTGGAATTATTCCGTATTTCGGACTTGCGAGCGGGTTCTAATTGGATATTTGACCAATTTACGCTCCGATTCACAGATTTAGAGTCTAATTGTTGGAAAATCATAACGTAGTGTGTTTCGGATATGAAATAGGTTTGGATTCGATCCGATCGTCATCGGATCGGCATCCGATAATTCGAACTTGGAATTATTCCGTATTTCGGACTTGCGAGCGGGTTCTAATTGGATATTTGATCAATTTACGCTCTGATTCACCGATTTAGAGTCTAAGTGTTGGAAAATCATAACTTAGCGTGTTTCGGATATGAAATAGGTTTGGATTCGATCCGATCGTCATCGGATCGGCATCCGATAATTCGAACTTGGAATTATTCCGTATTTCGGACTTGCGAGCGGGTTCTAATTGGATATTAGATCAATTTATGCTCCGATTCACCGATTTAGAGTCTAAGTGTTGAAAAATCATAACTTAGCGTGTTTCGGATATGAAATAGGCTTGGATTCGATCCGATCGTCATCGGATCGGCATCCGATAATTCGAACTTGGAATTATTTCGTATTTCAGACTTGCGAGCGGGTTCTAATTGGATATTTGACCAATTTACGCTCCGATTCACCGATTTAGAGTCTAAGTGTTGGAAAATCATAACTTAGCGTGTTTCGGATATGAAATAGGTTTGGATTCGATCCGATCGTCATCGGATCAGCATCCGATAATTCGAACTTGGAATTATTTCGTATTTCGGACTTGTGAGCGGGTTCTAATTGGATATTTGACCAATTTACGCTCCGATTCACCGATTTAGAGTCAAAGTGTTGGAAAATCATAAGTTAGCGTGTTTCGGATATGAAATAGGTTTGGATTCGATCCGATCGTCATTGGATCAGCATCCGATAATTCAAACTTGGAATTATTCCGTATTTCGGACTTGCAAGCGGGTTCTAATTGGATATTTGACCAATTTACGCTCCGATTCATCGATTTAGAGTCTAAGTGTTGGGAAATCATAACTTAGCGTGTTTCGGATATGAAATAGGTTTGGATTCGATCCGATCGTCATCAGATCGGCATCCGATAATTCGAACTTGGAATTATTCCGTATTTCGGACTTGCGAGCGGGTTCTAATTGGATATTTGACCAATTTACGCTCCGATTCACCGATTTAGAGTCTAAGTGTTGGAAAATCATAACTTAGCGTGTTTCGGATATGAAATAGGTTTGGATTCGATCCGATCGTCATCGGATCGGCATCCGATAATTCGAACTTGGAATTATTCCGTATTTTGGACTTGCGAGCGGGTTCTAATTGGATATTTGATCAATTTACGCTCCGATTCACCGATTTAGAGTCTAAGTGTTGGAAAATCATAACTTAGCGTGTTTCGGATATGAAATAGGTTTGGATTCGATCCGATCGTCATCGGATCGGCATCCGATAATTCGAACTTGGAATTATTCCGTATTTCGGACTTGCGAGCGGGTTCTAATTGGATATTTGACCAATTTACGCTCCGATTCACCGATTTAGAGTCTAAGTGTTGGAAAATCATAACTTAGCATGTTTCGGATATGAAATAGGTTTGGATTCGATCCGATCGTCATCGGATCGGCATCCGATAATTCGAACTTAGAATTATTTTGTATTTCGGACTTGCGAGCGGGTTCTAATTGGATATTTGACCAATTTACGCTCCGATTCACCGATTTAGAGTCTAAGTGTTGGAAAATCATAAGTTAGCGTGTTTCGGATATGAAATAGGTTTGAATTCGATCCGATCGTCATCGAATCGGCATCCGATAATTCGAACTTGGAATTATTCCGTATTTCGGACTTGCAAGCGGGTTCTAATTGGATATTTGACCATTTTACTCTCCGATTCACCGATTTAGAGTCTAAGTATTGGAAAATCATAACTTAGAGTGTTTCGGATATGAAATAGGTTTGGATTCGATCCGATCGTCATCGGATCGGCATCCGATAATTCGAACTTGGAATTATTTCGTATTTCGGACTTGCGAGCGGGTTCTAATTGGATATTTGACCAATTTACGCTCCGATTCACCGATTTAGAGTCTAAGTGTTGGAAAATCATAAGTTAGCGTGTTTCGGATATGAAATAGGTTTGGATTCGATCCGATCGTCATCGGATCGGCATCCGATAATTCGAACTTGGAATTATTCCGTATTTCGGACTTGCGAGCGGGTTCTAATTGGATATTTGACCAATTTACGCTCCGATTCACCGATTTAGAGTCTAAGTGTTGGAAAATCATAACTTAGCGTGTTTCGGATATGAAATAGGTTTGGATTCGATCCGATCGTCATCGGATCGGCATCCGATAATTTGAACTTGGAATTATTACGTATTTCGGACTTGCGAGCGGGTTCTAATTGGATATTTGACCAATTTACGCTCCGATTCACCGATTTAGAGTCTAAGTGTTGGAAAATCATAACTTAGCGTGTTTCGGATATGAAATAGGTTTGGATTCGATCCGATCGTCATCGAATCGGCATCCGATAATTCGAACTTGTAATTATTCTGTATTTCAGACTTGCGAGCGGGTTCTAATTGGATATTTGACCAATTTACGCTCCGATTCACCGATTTAGAGTCTATGTGTTGGAAAATCATAAGTTAGCATGTTTCGGATATGAAATAGGTTTGGATTCGATCCGATCGTCATCGGATCGGCATCAGATAATTTGAACTTGGAATTATTCCGTATATCGGACTTGCGAGCGGGTTCTAAATGGATATTTGACCAATTTACGCTCCGATTCACCGATTTAGAGTCTAAGTGTTGGAAAATCATAACTTAGCGTGTTTCGGATATGAAATAGGTTTGGATTCGATCCGATCGTCATCGGATCGGCATCCGATAATTCGAACTTGGAATTATTCCGTATTTCGGACTTGCGAGCGGGTTCTAATTGGATATTTGACCAATTTACGCTCCGATTCACCGATTTAGAGTCTAAGTGTTGGAAAATCATAACTTAGCATGTTTCGAATATGAAATAGGTTTGGATTCGATCCGATCGTCATCGGATCGGCATCCGATAATTCGAACTTGGAATTATTCCGTATTTTGGACTTGCGAGCGGGTTCTAATTGGAAATTTGACCAATTTACGCTCCGATTCACCGATTTAGAGTCTAAGTGTTGGAAAATCATAAGTTAGCGTGTTTCGGATATGAAATAGATTTGGATTCGATTCGATCGTCATCGAATCGGCATCCGATAATTCGAACTTGGAATTATTCCGTATTTCGGACTTGCGAGCGGGTTCTAATTGGATATTTGACCAATTTACTCTTCGATTCACCGATTTAGAGTCTAAGTGTTGGAAAATCATAACTTAGCGTGTTTCGGATATGAAATAGGTTTGGATTCGATCCGATCGTCATCGGATCGGCATCCGATAATTCGAACTTGGAATTATTTCGTATTTCGGACTTGTGAGCGGGTTCTAATTGGATATTTGACCAATTTACGCTCCAATTCACCGATTTAGAGTCAAAGTGTTGGAAAATCATAAATTAGCGTGTTTCGGATATGAAATAGGTTTGGATTCGATCCGATCGTCATTGGATCGGCATCCGATAATTCAAACTTGGAATTATTCCGTATTTCGGACTTGCAAGCGGGTTCTAATTGGATATTTGACCAATTTACGCTCCGATTCATCGATTTAGAGTCTAAGTGTTGGAAAATCATAACTTAGCGTGTTTCGGATATGAAATAGGTTTGGATTCGATCCGATCGTCATCAGATCGGCATCCGATAATTCGAACTTGGAATTATTCCGTATTTCGGACTTGCGAGCGGATTCTAATTGGATATTTGACCAATTTACGCTCCGATTCACCGATTTAGAGTCTAAGTGTTGGAAAATCATAACTTAGCGTGTTTCGGATATGAAATAGGTTTGGATTCGATCCGATCGTCATCGGATAGGCATCCGATAATTCGAACTTGGAATTATTCCGTATTTCGGACTTGCGAGCGGGTTCTAATTGGATATTTGATCAATTTACGCTTCGATTCACCGATTTAGAGTCTAAGTGTTGGAAAATCATAACTTAGCGTGTTTCGGATAAGAAATAGGTTTGGATTCGATCCGATCGTCATCGGATCGGCATCCGATAATTCGAACTTGGAATTATTCCGTATTTCGGACTTGCGAGCGGGTTCTAATTGGATATTTGACCAATTTACGCTCCGATTCACCGATTTAGAGTCTAAGTGTTGGAAAATCATAACTTAGCATGTTTCGGATATGAAATAGGTTTGGATTCGATCCGATCGTCATCGGATCGGCATCCGATAATTCGAACTTGGAATTATTTCGTATTTCGGACTTGCGAGCGGGTTCTAATTGGATATTTGACCAATTTACGCTCCGATTCACCGATTTAGAGTCTAAGTGTTGGAAAATCATAAGTTAGCGTGTTTCGGATATGAAATAGGTTTGGATTCGATCCGATCGTCATCGAATCGGTATCCGATAATTCGAACTTGGAATTATTCCGTATTTCGGACTTGCGAGCGGGTTCTAATTGGATATTTGAGCATTTTACTCTCTAATTCACCGATTTAGAGTCTAAGTGTTGGAAAATCATAACTTAGCGTGTTTCGGATATGAAATAGGTTTGGATTCGATCCGATCGTCATCGGATCGGCATTCGATAATTCGAACTTGGAATTATTTCGTATTTCGGACTTACGAGCGGGTTCTAATTGGATATTTGACCAATTTACGCTCTGATTCACCGATTTAGAGTCTAAGTGTTGGAAAATCATAAGTTAGCGTGTTTCGGATATGAAATAGGTTTGGATTCGATCCGATCGTCATCGGATCGGCATCCGATAATTCGAACTTGGAATTATTCCGTATTTCGGACTTGCGAGCGGGTTCTAATTGGATATTTGACCAATTTACGCTCCGATTCACCGATTTAGAGTCTAAGTGTTGGAAAATCATAACTTAGCATGTTTCGGATATGAAATAGGTTTGGATTCGATCCGATCGTCATCGGATCGGCATCCGATAATTCGAACTTGGAATTATTTCGTATTTCGGACTTGCGAGCGGGTTCTAATTGGATATTTGACCAATTTACGCTCCGATTCACCGATTTAGAGTCTAAGTGTTGGAAAATCATAAGTTAGCGTGTTTCGGATATGAAATAGGTTTGAATTCGATCCGATCGTCATCGAATCGGCATCCGATAATTCGAACTTGGAATTATTCCATATTTCGGACTTGCGAGCGGGTTCTAATTGGATATTTGACCATTTTACTCTCCGATTCACCGATTTAGAGTCTAAGTGTTGGAAAATCATAACTTAGCGTGTTTCGGATATGAAATAGGTTTGGATTCGATCTGATCGTCATCGGATCGTCATCCGATAATTCGAACTTGGAATTATTTCGTATTTCGGACTTGCGAGCGGGTTCTAATTGGATATTTGACCAATTTACTCTTCGATTCACCGATTTAGAGTCTAAGTGTTGGAAAATCATAACTTAGCGTGTTTCGGATATGAAATAGGTTTGGATTCGATCCGATCGTCATCGGATCGGCATCCGATAATTCGAACTTGGAATTATTTCGTATTTCGGACTTGTGAGCGGGTTCTAATTGGATATTTGACCAATTTACGCTCCAATTCACCGATTTAGAGTCAAAGTGTTGGAAAATCATAAATTAGCGTGTTTCGGATATGAAATAGGTTTGGATTCGATCCGATCGTCATTGGATTGGCATCCGATAATTCAAACTTGGAATTATTCCGTATTTCGGACTTGCAAGCGGGTTCTAATTGGATATTTGACCAATTTACGCTCTGATTCATCGATTTAGAGTCTAAGTGTTGGAAAATCATAACTTAGCGTGTTTCGGATATGAAATAGGTTTGGATTCGATCCGATCATCATCAGATCGGCATCCGATAATTCGAACTTGGAATTATTCCGTATTTCGGACTTGCGAGCGGATTCTAATTGGATATTTGACCAATTTACGCTCCGATTCACCGATTTAGAGTCTAAGTGTTGGAAAATCATAACTTAGCGTGTTTCGGATATGAAATAGGTTTGGATTCGATCCGATCGTCATCGGATAGGCATCCGATAATTCGAACTTGGAATTATTCCGTATTTCGGACTTGCGAGCGGGTTCTAATTGGATATTTGATCAATTTACGCTTCGATTCACCGATTTAGAGTCTAAGTGTTGGAAAATCATAACTTAGCGTGTTTCGGATAAGAAATAGGTTTGGATTCGATCCGATCGTCATCGGATCGGCATCCGATAATTCGAACTTGGAATTATTCCGTATTTCGGACTTGCGAGCGGGTTCTAATTGGATATTTGACCAATTTACGCTCCGATTCACCGATTTAGAGTCTAAGTGTTGGAAAATCATAACGTAGCATGTTTCGGATATGAAATAGGTTTGGATTCGATCCGATCGTCTTCAGATCGGCATCCGATAATTCAAACTTGGAATTATTTCGTATTTCGGACTTGCGAGCGGGTTCTAATTGGATATTTGACCAATTTACGCTCCGATTCACCGATTTAGAGTCTAAGTGTTGGAAAATCATAAGTTAGCGTGTTTCGGATATGAAATAGGTTTGGATTCGATCCGATCGTCATCGAATCGGCATCCGATAATTCGAACTTGGAATTATTCCGTATTTCGGACTTGCGAGCGGGTTCTAATTGGATATTTGAGCATTTTACTCTCTGATTCACCGATTTAGAGTCTAAGTGTTGGAAAATCATAACTTAGCGTGTTTCGGATATGAAATAGGTTTGGATTCGATCCGATCGTCATCGGATCGGCATTCGATAATTCGAACTTGGAATTATTTCGTATTTCGGACTTACGAGCGGGTTCTAATTGGATATTTGACCAATTTACGCTCCGATTCACCGATTTAGAGTCTAAGTGTTGGAAAATCATAAGTTAGCGTGTTTCGGATATGAAATAGGTTTGGATTCGATCCGATCGTCATCGGATCGGCATCCGATAATTCGAACTTGGAATTATTCCGTATTTCGGACTTGCGAGCGGGTTCTAATTGGATATTTGACCAATTTACGCTCCGATTCACCGATTTAGAGTCTAAGTGTTGGAAAATCATAACTTAGCGTGTTTCGGATATGAAATAGGTTTGGATTCGATCCGATCGTCATCGGATCGGCATCCGATAATTCAAACTTGGAATTATTCCGTATTTCGGACTTGCGAGCGGGTTCTAATTGGATATTTGACCAATTTACGCTCCGATTCACCGATTTAGAGTCTAAGTGTTGGAAAATCATAACTTAGCGTGTTTCGGATATGAAATAGGTTTGGATTCGATCCGATCGTCATCGGATCGGCATCCGATAATTCGAACTTGGAATTATTCCGTATTTCGGACTTGCGAGCGGGTTCTAATTGGATATTTGACCAATTTACGCTCCGATTCACCGATTTAGAGTCTAAGTGTTGGAAAATCATAACTTAGCATGTTTCGGATATGAAATAGGTTTGGATTCGATCCGATCGTCATCGGATCGGCATCCGATAATTCGAACTTGGAATTATTTCGTATTTCAGACTTGCGAGCGGGTTCTAATTGGATATTTGACCAATTTACGCTCTGATTCACCGATTTAGAGTCTAAGTGTTGGAAAATCATAAGTTAGCGTGTTTCGGATTCGATCCGATCGTCATCGAATCGGCATCCGATAATTCGAACTTGGAATTATTCCGTATTTCGGACTTGCGAGCGGGTTCTAATTGGATATTTGACCATTTTACTCTCCGATTCACCGATTTAGAGTCTAAGTGTTGGAAAATCATAACTTAGCGTGTTTCGGATATGAAATAGGTTTGGATTCGATCCGATCGTCATCGGATCGGCATCCGATAATTCGAACTTGGAATTATTTCGTATTTCGGACTTGCGAGCGGGTTCTAATTTGATATTTGACCAATTTACGCTCCGATTCACCGATTTAGAGTCTAAGTGTTGGAAAATCATAAGTTAGCGTGTTTCGGATATGAAATAGGTTTGGATTCGATCCGATCGTCATCGGATCGGCATCCGATAATTCGAACTTGGAATTATTCCGTATTTCGGACTTGCGAGCGGGTTCTAATTGGATATTTGACCAATTTACGCTCCGATTCACCGATTTAGAGTCTAAGTATTGGAAAATCATAACTTAGCGTGTTTCGGATATGAAATAGGTTTGGATTCGATCCGATCGTCATCGGATCGGCATCCGATAATTTGAACTTGGAATTATTACGTATTTCGGACTTGCGAGCGGGTTCTAATTGGATATTTGACCAATTTACGCTCCGATTCACCGATTTAGAGTCTAAGTGTTGGAAAATCATAACTTAGCGTGTTTCGGATATGAAATAGGTTTGGATTCGATCCGATCGTCATCGTATCGGCATCCGATAATTCAAATTTGGAATTATTCCGTATTTCGGACTTGCGAGCGGGTTCTAATTGGATATTTGACCAATTTACGCTCCGATTCACCGATTTAGAGTCTAAGTGTCGGAAAATCATAACTTAGCGTGTTTCGGATATGAAATAGGTTTGGATTCGATCCGATCGTCATCGGATCGGCATCCGATAATTCGAACTTGGAATTATTCCGTATTTCGGACTTGCGAGCGGGTTCTAATTGGATATTTAACCAATTTACGCTCCGATTCACCGATTTAGAGTCTAAGTGTTGGAAAATCATAACTCAGCGTGTTTCGGATATGAAATAGGTTTGGATTCGATCCGATCGTCATCGGATCGACATCCGATAATTCGAACTTTGAATTATTCCGTATTTCGGACTTGCGAGCGGGTTCTAATTGGATATTTGACCAATTTACGCTCCGATTCACCGATTTAGAGTCTAAGTGTTGGAAAATCATAAGTTAGCGTGTTTCGGATATGAAATAGGTTTGGATTCGATCCGATCGTCATCGGATCGGCATCCGATAATTCAAACTTGGAATTATTCCGTATTTCGGACTTGCGAGCGGGTTCTAATTGGATATTTGACCAACTTACGCTCCGATTCACCGATTTAGAGTCTAAGTGTTGGAAAATCATAACTTAGCGTGTTTCGGATATGAAATAGGTTTGGATTCGATCCGATCGTCATCGTATCGGCATCCGATAATTCGAATTTGGAATTATTCCGTATTTCGGACTTGCGAGCGGGTTCTAATTGGATATTTGACCAATTTACGCTTCGATTCACCGATTTAGAGTCTAAGTGTTGGAAAATCATAAGCGTGTTTCGGATATGAAATAGGTTTGGATTCGATCCGATCGTCATCGGATCGGCATCCGATAATTCGAACTTGGAATTATTCTGTATTTCGGACTTGCGAGCGGGTTCTAATTGGATATTTGACCAATTTACGCTCTGATTCACCGATTTAGAGTCTAAGTGTTGGAAAATCATAAGTTAGCGTGTTTCGGATATGAAATAGGTTTGGATTCGATCCGATCGTCATCGGATCGGCATCCGATAATTCGAACTTGGAATTATTCCGTATTTCGGACTTGCGAGCAGGTTCTAATTGGATATTTGACCAATTTACACTCCGATTCACAGATTTAGAGTCTAAGTGTTGGAAAATCATAACTTAGCGTGTTTCGGATATGAAATAGGTTTGGATTCGATCCGATCGTCATCGGATCGGCATCCGATAATTCGAACTTGGAATTATTCCGTATTTCGGACTTGCGAGCGGGTTCTAATTGGATATTTGACCAATTTACACTGTGATTCACCGATTTAGAGTCTAAGTGTTGGAAAATCATAACTTAGCATGTTTCGGATATGAAATAGGTTTGGATTCGATCCGATCGTCATCGGATCGGCATCCGATAATTCGAACTTGGAATTATTCCGTATTTCGGACTTGCGAGCGGGTTCTAATTGGATATTTGACCAATTTACGCTCCGATTCACCGATATAGAGTCTAAGTGTTGGAAAATCATAAGTTAGCGTGTTTCGGATATGAAATAGGTTTGGATTCGATCCGATCGTCATCGAATCGGCATCCGATAATTCGAACTTGGAATTATTCCGTACTTCGAACTTGCGAGCGGGTTCTAATTGGATATTTGACCAATTTACTCTCCGATTCACCGATTTAGAGTCTAAGTGTTGGAAAATCATAACTTAGCGTGTTTCAGATATGTAATAGGTTTGGATTCGATCCGATCGTCATCGGATTGGCATCCGATAATTCGAACTTGGAATTATTTCGTAGTTCGGACTTGCGAGCGGGTTCTAATTGGATATTTGACCAATTTACGCTCCGATTCACCGATTTAGTGTATAAGTGTTGGAAAATCATATGTTAGCATGTTTCGGATATGAAATAGGTTTGGATTCGATCCGATCGTCATCGGATCGGCATCCGATAATTCGAACTTGGAATTATTCCGTATTTCGGACTTGCGAGCGGGTTCTAATTGGATATTTGACCAATTTACGCTCCGATTCACCGATTTAGAGTCTAAATGTTGGAAAATCATAACTTAGCGTGTTTCAGATATGAAATAGGTTTGGATTCGATCCGATCGTCATCGTATCGACATCCGATAATTCAAACTTGGAATTATTCCGTATTTCGGACTTGCGAGCGGGTTCTAATTGGATATTTGACCAATTTACGCTCCGATTCACCGATTTAGAGTCTAAGTGTTGGAAAATCATAACTTAGCGTGTTTCGGATATAAAATAGGTTTGGATTCGATCCGATCGTCATCGGATCGGCATCCGATAATTCGAACTTGGAATTATTCCGTATTTCGGACTTGCGAGCGGGTTCTAATTGGATATTTGACAAATTTACGCTCCGATTCACCGATTTAGAGTCTAAGTGTTGGAAAATCATAACTTAGCGTGTTTCGGATATGAAATAGGTTTGGATTCGATCCGATCGTCATCGGATCGGCATCCGATAATTTGAACTTTGAATTATTCCGTATTTCGGACTTGCGAGCGGGTTCTAATTGGATATTTGACCAATTTACGCTCCGATTCACCGATTTAGAGTCTAAGTATTGGAAAATCATAACTTAGTGTGTTTCGGATATGAAATAGGTTTGGATTCGATCCGATCGTCATCGAATCGGCATCCGATAATTCGAACTTGGAATTATTCCGTATTTCGGACTTGCGAGCGGGTTCTAATTGGATATTTGACCAATTTACGCTCCGATTCACCGATTTAGAGTCTAAGTGTTGGAAAATCATAACTTAGCGTGTTTCGGATATGAAATAGGTTTGGATTCGATCCGATCGTCATCGGATCGGCATCCGATAATTCGAACTTGGAATTATTCCGTATTTCGGACTTGCGAGCGGGTTCTAATTGGATTTTTGACCAATTTACGCTCCGATTCACCGATTTAGAGTCTAAGTGTTGGAAAATCATAAGTTAGCGTGTTTCGGATATGAAATAGGTTTGGATTCGATCCGATCATCATCGGATCGGCATCGGATAATTTGAACTTGGAATTATTCCGTATTTCGGACTTGCGAGCGGGTTCTAATTGGATATTTGACCAATTTACGCTCTGATTCACCGATTTAGAGTCTAAGTGTTGGAAAATCATAAGTTAGCGTGTTTCGGATATGAAATAGGTTTGGATTCGATCCGATCGTCATCGGATCGGCATCCGATAATTCGAACTTGGAATTATTCCGTATTTCGGACTTGCGAGCGGGTTCTAATTGGATATTTGACCAATTTACGCTCCGATTCACCGATTTAGAGTCTAAGTGTTGGAAAATCATAACTTAGCGTGTTTCGGATATGAAATAGGTTTGGATTCGATCTGATCGTCATCGGATCGGCATCCGATAATTCGAACTTGGAATTATTCCGTATTTCAGACTTGCGAGCGGGTTCTAATTGGATATTTGACCAATTTACGCTCCGATTCACCGATTTAGAGTCTAAGTGTTGGAAAATCATAAGTTAGCATGTTTCGGATATGAAATAGGTTTGGATTCGATCCGATCGTCATCGGATCGGCATCCGATAATTCGAACTTGGAATTATTCTGTATTTCGGACTTGCGAGCGGGTTCTAATTGGATATTTGACCAATTTACACTCCGTTTCACAGATTTAGAGTCTAAGTGTTGGAAAATCATAACTTAGCGTGTTTCGGATATGAAATAGGTTTGGATTCGATCGCGATCGTCATCGGATAGGCATCCGATAATTCGAACTTGGAATTATTCCATATTTCGGACTTGCGAGCGGGTTCTATTTGGATATTTGATCAATTTACGCTCCGATTCACCGATTTAGAGTCTAAGTGTTGGAAAATGATAACTTAGCGTGTTTCGGATATGAAATAGGTTTGGATTCGATCCGATCGTCATCGGATCGGCATCCGATAATTCGAACTTGGAATTATTTCGTATTTCGAACTTGCGAGCGGGTTCTAATTGGATATTTGACCAATTTACGCTCCGATTCACCGATTTAGAGTCTAAGTGTTGGAAAATAATAACTTAGCATGTTTCGGATATGAAATAGGTTAGGATTCGATCCGATCGTCATCGGATCGGCATCCGATAATTTGAACTTTGAATTATTCCGTATTTAGGACTTGCGAGCGGGTTCTAATTGGATATTTGACCAATTTACGCTCCGATTCACCGATTTAGAGTCTAAGTGTTGGAAAATCATAAGTTAGCGTGTTTCGGATATGAAATAGGTTTGGATTCGATCCGATCGTCATCGAATCGGCATCCGATAATTCGAACTTGGAATTATTCCGTACTTTGGACTTGCGAGCGGGTTCTAATTGGATATTTGACCAATTTACTCTCCGATTCACCGATTTAGAGTCTAAGTGTTGGAAAATCATAACTTAGCGTGTTTCGGATATGTAATAGGTTTGGATTCGATCCGATCGTCATCGGATTGGCATCCGATAATTCGAACTTGGAATTATTTCGTATTTCGGACTTGCGAGCGGGTTCTAATTGGATATTTGACCAATTTACGCTCCGATTCACCGATTTAGTGTATAAGTGTAGGAAAATCATAAGTTAGCATGTTTCGGATATGAAATAGGTTTGGATTCGATCCGATCGTCATCGGATCGGCATCCGATAATTCGAACTTGGAATTATTCCGTATTTCGGACTTGCGAGCGGGTTCTAATTGGATATTTGACCAATTTACGCTCCGATTCACCGATTTCGAGTCTAAATGTTGGAAAATCATAACTTAGCGTGTTTCAGATATGAAATAGGTTTGGATTCGATCCGATCGTCATCGTATCGACATCCGATAATTCGAACTTGGAATTATTCCGTATTTCGGACTTGCGAGCGGGTTCTAATTGGATATTTGACCAATTTACGCTCTGATTCACCGATTTAGAGTCTAAGTGTTGGAAAATCATAACTTAGCGTGTTTCGGATATGAAATAGGTTTGGATTCGATCCGATCGTCATCGGATCGGCATCCGATAATTCGAACTTGGAATTATTCCGTATTTCGGACTTGCGAGCGGGTTCTAATTGGATATTTGACCAATTTACGCTCCGATTCACCGATTTAGAGTCTAAGTGTTGGAAAATCATAACTTAGCGTGTTTCGGATATGAAATAGGTTTGGATTCGATCCGATCGTCATCGGATCGGAATCCGATAATTTGAACTTTGAATTATTCCGTATTTCGGACTTGCGAGCGGATTCTAATTGGATATTTGACCAATTTACGCTCCGATTCACCGATTTAGAGTCTAAGTATTGGAAAATCATAACTTAGTGTGTTTCGGATATGAAATAGGTTTGGATTCGATCCGATCGTCATCGAATCGGCATCCGATAATTCGAACTTGGAATTATTCCGTATTTCGGACTTGCGAGCGGGTTCTAATTGGATATTTGACCAATTTACGCTCCGATTCACCGATTTAGAGTCTAAGTGTTGGAAAATCATAACTTAGCGTGTTTCGGATATGAAATAGGTTTGGATTCGATCCGATCGTCATCGGATCGGCATCCGATAATTCGAACTTGGAATTATTCCGTATTTCGGACTTGCGAGCGGGTTCTAATTGGATTTTTGACCAATTTACGCTCCGATTCACCGATTTAGAGTCTAAGTGTTGGAAAATCATAAGTTAGCGTGTTTCGGATATGAAATAGGTTTGGATTCGATCCGATCGTCATCGGATCGGCATCCGATAATTTGAACTTGGAATTATTCCGTATTTCGGACTTGCGAGCGGGTTCTAATTGGATATTTGACCAATTTACGCTCTGATTCACCGATTTAGAGTCTAAGTGTTGGAAAATCATAAGTTAGCGTGTTTCGGATATGAAATAGGTTTGGATTCGATCCGATCGTCATCGGATCGGCATCCGATAATTCGAACTTGGAATTATTCCGTATTTCGGACTTGCGAGCGGGTTCTAATTGGATATTTGACCAATTTACGCTCCGATTCACCGATTTAGAGTCTAAGTGTTGGAAAATCATAACTTAGCGTGTTTCGGATATGAAATAGGTTTGGATTCGATCTGATCGTCATCGGATCGGCATCCGATAATTCGAACTTGGAATTATTCCGTATTTCAGACTTGCGAGCGGGTTCTAATTGGATATTTGACCAATTTACGCTCCGATTCACCGATTTAGAGTCTAAGTGTTGGAAAATCATAAGTTAGCATGTTTCAGATATGAAATAGGTTTGGATTCAATCCGATCGTCATCGGATCGGCATCCGATAATTCGAACTTGGAATTATTCTGTATTTCGGACTTGCGAGCGGGTTCTAATTGGATATTTGACCAATTTACGCTCTGATTCACAGATTTAGAGTCTAAGTGTTGGAAAATCATAACTTAGCGTGTTTCGGATATGAAATAGGTTTGGATTCGATCCGATCGTCATCGGATCGGCATCCGATAATTCGAACTTGGAATTATTCCATATTTCGGACTTGCGAGCGGGTTCTAATTGGATATTTGATCAATTTACGCTCCGATTCACCGATTTAGAGTCTAAGTGTTGGAAAATGATAACTTAGCGTGTTACGGATATGAAATAGGTTTGGATTCGATCCGATCGTCATCGGATCGGCATCCGATAATTCGAACTTGGAATTATTTCGTATTTCGAACTTGCGAGCGGGTTCTAATTGGATATTTGACCAATTTACGCTCCGATTCACCGATTTAGAGTCTAAGTGTTGGAAAATCATAACTTAGCATGTTTCGGATATGAAATAGGTTTGGATTCGATCCGATCGTCATCGGATCGGCATCCGATAATTTGAACTTTGAATTATTCCGTATTTAGGACTTGCGAGCGGGTTCTAATTGGATATTTGACCAATTTACGTTCCGATTCACCGATTTAGAGTCTAAGTGTTGGAAAATCATAACTTAGCGTGTTTCGGATATGAAATAGGTTTGGATTCGATCCGATCGTCATCGGATCGGCATCCGATAATTTGAACTTTGAATTATTCCGTATTTCGGGCTTGCGAGCGGGTTCTAATTGGACATTTGACCAATTTACTCTCCGATTCACCGATTTAGAGTCTAAGTATTGGAAAATCATAACTTAGTGTGTTTCGGATATGAAATAGGTTTGGATTCGATCCGATCGTCATCGAATCGGCATCCGATAATTCGAACTTGGAATTATTCCGTATTTCGGACTTGCGAGCGGGTTCTAATTGGATATTTGACCAATTTACGCTCCGATTCACCGATTTAGAGTCTATGTGTTGGAAAATCATAAGTTAACGTGTTTCGGATATGAAATAGGTTTGGATTCGATCCGATCATCATCGGATCGGCATCCGATAATTCGAACTTGGAATTATTCCGTATTTCGGACTTGCGAGCGGGTTCTAATTGGATATTTGACCAATTTACGCTCCGATTCTCCGATTTAGAGTCTAAGTGTTGGAAAATCATAACTTAGCGTGTTTCGGATATGAAATAGGTTTGGATTCGATCCGATCGTCATCGGATCGGCATCCGATAATTCGAACTTGGAATTATTCCGTATTTCGGACTTGCGAGCGGGTTCTAATTGGATATTTGACCAATTTACGCTCCGATTCACCGATTTAGAGTCTAAGTGTTGGAAAATCATAAGTTAGCGTGTTTCGGATATGAAATAGGTTTGGATTCGATCCGATCGTCATCGGATCGGCATCCGATAATTCGAACTTGGAATTATTCCGTATTTCGGACTTGCGAGCGGGTTCTAATTGGATATTTGACCAATTTACGCTCCGATTCACCGATTTAGAGTCTATGTGTTGGAAAATCATAACTTAGCGTGTTTCGGATATGAAATAGGTTTGGATTCGATCCGATCGTCATTGGATCGGCATCCGATAATTCGAACTTGGAATTATTCCGTATTTCAGACTTGCAAGCGGGTTCTAATTGGATATTTGACCAATTTACGCTCCGATTCATCGATTTAGAGTCTAAGTGTTGGAAAATCATAAGTTAGCATGTTTCGGATATGAAATAGGTTTGGATTCGATCCGATCGTCATCGGATCGGCATCCGATAATTCGAACTTGGAATTATTCCGTATTTCGGACTTGCGAGCGGGTTCTAATTGGATATTTGACCAATTTACGCTCCGATTCACAGATTTAGAGTCTAAGTGTTGGAAAATCATAACTTAGCGTGTTTCGGATATGAAATAGGTTTGGATTCGATCCGATCGTCATCGGATCGGCATCCGATAATTCGAACTTGGAATTATTCCGTATTTCGGACTTGCTAGCGGGTTCTAATTGGATATTTGATTAATTTACGCTCCGATTCACCGATTTAGAGTCTAAGTGTTGGAAAATCAAAACTTAGCGTGTTTCGGATAGAAATAGGTTTGGATTCGATCCGATCGTCATCGGATCGGCATCCGATAATTCAAACTTGGAATTATTTCGTATTTCGGACTTGCGAGCGGGTTCTAATTGGATATTTGACCAATTTACGCTCCGATTCCCCGATTTAGAGTCTAAGTGTTGGAAAATCATAACTTAGCATGTTTCGGATATGAAATAGGTTTGGATTCGATCCGATCGTCATTGGATCGGCATTCGATAATTCGAACTTGGAATTATTCCGTATTTTGGACTTGCGAGCGGGTTCTAATTGGATATTTGACCAATTTACGCTCCGATTCACCGATTTAGAGTCTAAGTATTGGAAAATCATAAGTTAGCGTGTTTCGGATATGAAATAGATTTGGATTCGATCCGATCGTCATCGAATCGGCATCCGATAATTCGAACTTGGAATTATTCCGTATTTCGGACTTGCGAGCGGGTTCTAATTGGATATTTGACCATTTTACTCTCCGATTCACCGATTTAGAGTCTAAGTGTTGGAAAATCATAACTTAGCGTGTTTCGGATATGAAATAGGTTTGGATTCGATCCGATCGTCATCGGATCGGCATCCGATAATTTGAACTTGGAATTATTTCGTATTTCGGACTTGCGAGCGGGTTCTAATTGGATATTTGACCAATTTACGCTCCGATTCACTGATTTAGAGTCTAAGTGTTGGAAAATCATAACTTAGTGTGTTTCGGATATGAAATAGGTTTGGATTCGATCCGATCGTCATCGGATCGGCATCCGATAATTCGAACTTGGAATTATTCCGTATTTCGGACTTGCGAGCGGGTTCTAATTGGATATTTGACCAATTTACGCTCCGATTCACCGATTTAGAGTCTAAGTGTTGGAAAATCATAACTTCGCGTGTTTCGGATATGAAATAGGTTTGGATTCGATCCGATCGTCATCAGATCGGCATCCGATAATTCGAAATTGGAATTATTCCGTATTTCGGACTTGCGAGCGGGTTCTAATTGGATATTTGACCAATTTACGCTACGATTCACCGATTTAGAGTCTAAGTGTTGGAAAATCATAACTTAGCGTGTTTCGGATATGAAATAGGTTTGGATTCGATCCGATCGTCATCGGATCGGCATCCGATAATTCGAACTTGGAATTATTCTGTATTTCGGACTTGCGAGCTGGTTCTAATTGGATATTTGACCAATTTACGCTCCGATTCACCGATTTAGAGTCTAAGTGTTGGAAAATCATAAGTTAGCGTGTTACGGATATGAAATAGGTTTGGATTCGATCCGATCGTCATCGGATCGGCATCCGATAATTCGAACTTGGAATTATTCCATATTTCGGACTTGCGAGCGGGTTCTAATTTGATATTTGACCAATTTACGCTCCGATTCACCGATTTAGAGTCTAAGTGTTGGAAAATCATAACGTAGCGTGTTTCGGATATGAAATAGGTTTGGATTCGATCCGATCGTCATCAGATCGGCATCCGATAATTCGAACTTGGAATTATTCTGTATTTCGGACTTGTGAGCGGGTTCTAATTGGATATTTGACCAATTTACGCTCCGATTTACCGATTTAGAGTCTAAGTGTTGGAAAATCATAACTTAGCGTGTTTCAGATATGAAATAGTTTTGGATTCGATCCGATCGTCATCGGATCGGCATCCGATATTTCAAATTTGGAATTATTCTGTATTTCGGACTTGCGAGCGGGTTCTAATTGGATATTTGACCAATTTACGCTCCGATTCACCGATTTAGAGTCTAAGTGTTGGAAAATCATAAGTTAGCGTGTTTCGGATATGAAATAGGTTTGGATTCGATCCGATCGTCATCGGATCGGCATCCGATAATTCGAACTTGGAATTATTCCGTATTTCGGACTTGCGAGCGGGTTCTAATTGGATATTTGACCAATTTACGCTCCGATTCACCGATTTAGAGTCTAAGTGTTGGAAAATCATAACTTAGCGTGTTTCGGATATGAAATAGGTTTGGATTCGATCCGATCGTCATCGAATCGGCATCAGATAATTCGAACTTGGAATTATTCCGTATTTCGGATTTGCGAGCGGGTTCTAATTGGATATTTGACCAATTTACGCTCCGATTCACCGATTTAGAGTCTAAGTGTTGGAAAATCATAAGTTAGCGTGTTTCGGATATGAAATAGGTTTGGATTCGATCCGATCGTCATCGGATCGGCATCCGATAATTTGAACTTGGAATTATTCCATATTTCGGACTTGCGAGTGGGTTCTAATTGGATATTTGACCAATTTACGCTCCGATTCACCGATTTAGAGTCTAAGTGTTGGAAAATCATAAGTTAGCGTGTTTCGGATATGAAATAGGTTTGGATTCGATCCGATCGTCATCGGATCAGCATCCGATAATTCGAACTTGGAATTATTTCGTATTTCGGACTTGCGAGCGGGTTCTAATTGGATATTTGACCAATTTATGCTCCGATTCACCGATTTAGAGTCTAAGTGTCGGAAAATCATAACTTAGCGTGTTTCGGATATGAAATAGGTTTGGATTCGATCCGATCGTCATCGGATCGGCATCCGATAATTCGAACTTGGAATTATTCGGTATTTCGGACTTGCGAGCGGGTTCTAATTGGATATTTAACCAATTTACGCTCCGATTCACCGATTTAGAGTCTAAGTGTTGGAAAATCATAACTTAGCGTGTTTTGGATATGAAATAGGATTGGATTCGATCCGATCGTCATCGGATCGACATCAGATAATTCGAACTTGGAATTATTCCGTATTTCGGACTTGCGAGCGGGTTCTAATTGGATATTTGACCAATTTACGCTCCGATTCACCGATTTAGAGTCTAAGTGTTGGAAAATCATAAGTTAGCGTGTTTCGGATATGAAATAGGTTTGGATTCGATCCGATCGTCATCGGATCGGCATCCGATAATTCGAACTTGGAATTATTCTGTATTTCGGACTTGCGAGCGGGTTCTAATTGGATATTTGACCAACTTACGCTCCGATTCACCGATTTAGAGTCTAAGTGTTGGAAAATCATAACTTAGCGTGTTTCGGAAATGAAATAGGTTTGGATTCGATCCGATCGTCATCGGATCGGCATCCGATAATTTGAATTTGGAATTATTCCGTATTTCGGACTTGCGAGCGGGTTCTAATTGGATATTTGACCAATTTACGCTCCGATTCACCGATTTAGAGTCTAAGTGTTGGAAAATCATAAGTTAGCGTGTTTCGGATATGAAATAGGTTTGGATTCGATCCGATCGTCATCGGATCGGCATCCGATAATTCGAACTTGAAATTATTTCGTATTTCGGACTTGCGAGCGGGTTCTAATTGGATATTTGACCAATTTATACTCCGATTCACCGATTTAGAGACTAAGTGTCGGAAAATCATAACTTAGCGTGTTTCGGATATGAAATAGGTTTGGATTCGATCCGATCGTCATCGGATCGGCATCCGATAATTCGAACTTGGAATTATTCCGTATTTCGGACTTGCGAGCGGGTTCTAATTGGATATTTAACCAATTTACGCTCCGATTCACCGATTTAGAGTCTAAGTGTTGGAAAATCATAACTTAGCGTGTTTCGGATATGAAATAGGTTTGGATTCGATCCGATCGTCATCGGATCGGCATCCGATAATTTGAACTTTGAATTATTCCATATTTCGGACTTGCGAGCGGGTTCTAATTGGACATTTGACCAATTTACGCTCCGATTCACCGATTTAGAGTCTAAGTATTGGAAAATCATAACTTAGTGTGTTTCAGATATGAAATAGGTTTGGATTCGATCCGATCGTCATCAAATCGGCATCCGATAATTCGAACTTGGAATTATTCCGTATTTCGGACTTGCGAGCGGGTTCTAATTGGATATTTGACCAATTTACGCTCCGATTCACCGATTTAGAGTCTATGTGTTGGAAAATCATAAGTTAGCGTGTTTCGGATATGAAATAGGTTTGGATTCGATCCGATCATCATCGGATCGGCATCCGATAATTCGAACTTGGAATTATTCCGTATTTCGGACTTGCGAGCGGGTTCTAATTGGATATTTGACCAATTTACGCTCCGATTCACCGATTTAGAGTCTAAGTGTTGGAAAATCATAACTTAGCGTGTTTCGGATATGAAATAGGTTTGGATTCGATCCGATCGTCATCGGATCGGCATCCGATAATTCGAACTTGGAATTATTCCGTATTTCGGACTTGCGAGCGGGTTCTAATTGGATATTTGACCAATTTACGCTCCGATTCACCGATTTAGAGTCTAAGTGTTGGAAAATCATAAGTTAGCGTGTTTCGGATATGAAATAGGTTTGGATTCGATCCGATCGTCATCGGATCGGCATCCGATAATTCGAACTTGGAATTATTACGTATTTCGGACTTGCGAGCGGGTTCTAATTGGATATTTGACCAATTTACGCTCCGATTCACCGATTTAGAGTCTATGTGTTGGAAAATCATAACTTAGCGTGTTTCGGATATGAAATAGGTTTGGATTCGATCCGATCGTCATCGGATCGGCATCCGATAATTCGAACTTGGAATTATTCCGTATTTCAGACTTGCAAGCTGGTTCTAATTGGATATTTGACCAATTTACGCTCCGATTCATCGATTTAGAGTCTAAGTGTTGGAAAATCATAAGTTAGCATGTTTCGGATATGAAATAGGTTTGGATTCGATCCGATCGTCATCGGATCGGCATCCGATAATTCGAACTTGGAATTATTCCGTATTTCGGACTTGCGAGCGGGTTCTAATTGGATATTTGACCAATTTACGCTCCGATTCACAGATTTAGAGTCTAAGTGTTGGAAAATCATAACTTAGCGTGTTTCGGATATGAAATAGGTTTGGATTCGATCCGATCGTCATCGGATCGGCATCCGATAATTCGAACTTGGAATTATTCCGTATTTCGGACTTGCTAGCGGGTTCTAATTGGATATTTGATCAATTTACGCTCCGATTCACCGATTTAGAGTCTAAGTGTTGGAAAATCATAACTTAGCGTGTTTCGGATAGAAATAGGTTTGGATTCGATCCGATCATCATCGGATCGGCATCCGATAATTCGAACTTGGAATTATTTCGTATTTCGGACTTGCGAGCGGGTTCTAATTGGATATTTGACCAATTTACGCTCCGATTCCCCGATTTAGAGTCTAAGTGTTGGAAAATCATAACTTAGCATGTTTCGGATATGAAATAGGTTTGGATTCGATCCGATCGTCATTGGATCGGCATTCGATAATTCGAACTTGGAATTATTCCGTATTTTGGACTTGCGAGCGGGTTCTAATTGGATATTTGACCAATTTACGCTCCGATTCACCGATTTAGAGTCTAAGTATTGGAAAATCATAAGTTAGCGTGTTTCGGATATGAAATAGATTTGGATTCGATCCGATCGTCATCGAATCGGCATCCGATAATTCGAACTTGGAATTATTCCGTATTTCGGACTTGCGAGCGGGTTCTAATTGGATATTTGACCATTTTACTCTCCGATTCACCGATTTAGAGTCTAAGTGTTGGAAAATCATAACTTAGCGTGTTTCGGATATGAAATAGGTTTGGATTCGATCCGATCGTCATCGGATCGGCATCCGATAATTCGAACTTGGAATTATTTCGTATTTCGGGCTTGCGAGCGGGTTCTAATTGGATATTTGACCAATTTACGCTCCGATTCACTGATTTAGAGTCTAAGTGTTGGAAAATCATAACTTGGCGTGTTTCGGATATGAAATAGGTTTGGATTCGATCCGATCGTCATCGGATCGGCATCCGATAATTCGAACTTGGAATTATTCCGTATTTCGGACTTGCGAGCGGGTTCTAATTGGATATATGACCAATTTACGCTCCGATTCACCGATTTAGAGTCTAAGTGTTGGAAAATCATAACTTAGCGTGTTTCGGATATGAAATAGGTTTGGATTCGATCCGATCGTCATCAGATCGGCATCCGATAATTCGAACTTGGAATTATTCCGTATTTCGGACTTGCGAGCGGGTTCTAATTGGATATTTGACCAATTTACGCTACGATTCACCGATTTAGAGTCTAAGTGTTGGAAAATCATAACTTAGCGTGTTTCGGATATGAAATTGGTTTGGATTCGATCCGATCGTCATCGGATCGGCATCCGATAATTCGAACTTGGAATTATTCTGTATTTCGGACTTGCGAGCTGGTTTTAATTGGATATTTGACCAATTTTCGCTCCGATTCACCGATTTAGAGTCTAAGTGTTGGAAAATCATAAGTTAGCGTGTTACGGATATGAAATAGGTTTGGATTCGATCCGATCGTCATCGGATCGGCATCCGATAATTCGAACTTGGAATTATTATATTTCGGACTTGCGAGCGGGTTCTAATTTGATATTTGACCAATTTACGCTCCGATTCACTGATTTAGAGTCTAAGTGTTGGAAAATCATAACGTAGCGTGTTTCGGATATGAAATAGGTTTGGATTCGATCCGATCGTCATCAGATCGGCATCCGATAATTCGAACTTGGAATTATTCCGTATTTCGGACTTGTGAGCGGGTTCTAATTGGATATTTGACCAATTTACGCTCCGATTTACCGATTTAGAGTCTAAGTGCTGGAAAATCATAACTTAGCGTGTTTCGGATATGAAATAGGTTTGGATTCGATCCGATCGTCATCGGATCGGCATCCGATATTTCAAATTTGGAATTATTCTGTATTTCGGACTTGCGAGCGGGTTCTAATTGGATATTTGACCAATTTACGCTCCGATTCACCGATTTAGAGTCTAAGTGTTGGAAAATCATAAGTTAGCGTGTTTCGGATATGAAATAGGTTTGGATTCGATCCGATCGTCATCGGATCGGCATCCGATAATTCGAACTTGGAATTATTCCGTATTTCGGACTTGCGAGCGGGTTCTAATTGGATATTTGACCAATTTATGCTCCGATTCACCGATTTAGAGTCTAAGTGTTGGAAAATCATAACTTAGCGTGTTTCGGATATGAAATAGGTTTGGATTCGATCCGATCGTCATCGAATCGGCATCCGATAATTCGAACTTGGAATTATTCCGTATTTCGGATTTGCGAGCGGGTTCTAATTGGATATTTGACCAATTTACGCTCCGATTCACCGATTTAGAGTCTAAGTGTTGGAAAATCATAAGTTAGCATGTTTCGGATATGAAATAGGTTTGGATTCGATCCGATCGTCATCGGATCGGCATCCGATAATTCGAACTTGGAATTATTCCATATTTCGGACTTGCGAGTGGGTTCTAATTGGATATTTGACCAATTTACGCTCCGATTCACCGATTTAAAGTCTAAGTGTTGGAAAATCATAAGTTAGCGTGTTTCGGATATGAAATAGGTTTGGATTCGATCCGATCGTCATCGGATCGGCATCCGATAATTCGAACTTGGAATTATTTCGTATTTCGGACTTTCGAGCGGGTTCTAATTGGATATTTGACCAATTTATGCTCCGATTCACCGATTTAGAGTCTAAGTGTCGGAAAATCATAACTTAGCGTGTTTCGGATATGAAATAGGTTTGGATTCGATCCGATCGTCATCGGATCGGCATCCGATAATTCGAACTTGGAATTATTCCGTATTTTGGACTTGCGAGCGGGTTCTAATTGGATATTTAACCAATTTACGCTCCGATTCACCGATTTAGAGTCTAAGTGTTGGAAAATCATAACTTAGCGTGTTTCGGATATGAAATAGGTTTGGATTCGATCCGATCGTCATCGGATCGACATCCGATAATTCAAACTTGGAATTATTCCGTATTTCGGACTTGCGAGCGGGTTCTAATTGGATATTTGACCAATTTACGCTCCGATTCACCGATTTAGAGTCTAAGTGTTGGAAAATCATAAGTTAGCGTGTTTCGGATATGAAATAGGTTTGGATTCGATCCGATCGTCATCGGATCGGCATCCGATAATTCGAACTTGGAATTATTCCGTATTTCGGACTTGCGAGCGGGTTCTAATTGGATATTTGACCAACTTACGCTCCGATTCACCGATTTAGAGTCTAAGTGTTGGAAAATCATAACTTAGCGTGTTTCGGATATGAAATAGGTTTGGATTCGATCCGATCGTCATCGGATCGGCATCCGATAATTTGAATTTGGAATTATTCCGTATTTCGGACTTGCGAGCGGGTTCTAATTGGATATTTGACCAATTTACGCTCCGATTCACCGATTTAGAGTCTAAGTGTTGGAAAATCATAAGTTAGCGTGTTTCGGATATGAAATAGGTTTGGATTCGATCCGATCGTCATCGGATCGGCATCCAATAATTTGAACTTGGAATTATTTCGTATTTCGGACTTGCGAGCGGGTTCTAATTGGATATTTGACCAATTTATGCTCCGATTCACCGATTTAGTGTCTAAGTGTCGGAAAATCATAACTTAGCGTGTTTCGGATATGAAATAGGTTTGGATTCGATCCGATCGTCATCGGATCGGCATCCGATAATTCGAACTTGGAATTATTCCGTATTTCGGACTTGCGAGCGGGTTCTAAATGGATATTTAACCAATTTACGCTCCGATTCACCGATTTAGAGTCTAAGTGTTGGAAAATCATAACTTAGCGTGTTTCGGATATGAAATAGGTTTGGATTCGATCCGATCGTCATCAGATCGACATCCGATAATTCGAACTTGGAATTATTCCGTATTTCGGACTTGCGAGCGCGTTCTAATTGGATATTTGACCAATTTACGCTCCGATTCACCGATTTAGAGTCTAAGTGTTGGAAAATCATAAGTTAGCGTGTTGAGGATATGAAATAGGTTTGGATTCAATTCGATCGTCATCGGATCGGCATCCGATAATTCAAACTTGGAATTATTCCGTATTTCGGACTTGCGAGCGGGTTCTAATTGGATATTTGACCAACTTACGCTCCGATTCACCGATTTAGAGTCTAAGTGTTGGAAAATCATAACTTAGCGTGTTTCGGATATGAAATAGGTTTGGATTCGATCCGATCGTCTTCGGATCGGCATCCGATAATTTGAATTTGGAATTATTCCGTATTTCGGACTTGCGAGCGGGTTCTAATTGGATATTTGACCAATTTACGCTCCGATTCACCGATTTAGAGTTTAAGTGTTGGAAAATCATAAGCGTGTTTCGGATATGAAATAGGTTTGGATTCGATCCAATCGTCATCGGATCGGCATCCGATAATTCGAAGTTTGAATTATTCCGTATTTCGGACATGTGAGCGAGTTCTAATTGGATATTTAACCAATTTACGCTCCGATTCACCGATTTAGAGTCTAAGTGTTGGAAAATCATAACTTAGCGTGTTTCGGATATGAAATAGGTTTGGATTCGATCCGATCGTCATCGGATCGGTATCCGATAATTCGAACTTGGAATTATTCCGTATTTCGGACTTGCGAGCGGGTTCTAATTGGATATTTGACCAATTTACGCTTCGATTCACCGATTTAGAGTCTAAGTGTTGGAAAATCATAACTTACCGTGTTTCGGATATGAAATAGGTTTGGATTCGATCCGATCGTCATCGGATCGGCATCCGATAATTCAAACTTGGAATTATTCCGTATTTCGGACTTGCGAGCGGGTTCTAATTGGATATTTGACCAATTTACGCTCCGATTCACCGATTTAGAGTCTAAGTGTTGGAAAATCATAAGTTAGCGTGTTTCGGATATGAAATAGGTTTGGATTCGATCCGATCGTCATCGGATCGGCATCCGATAATTCGAACTTGGAATTATTCCGTATTTCGGACTTGCGAGCGGGTTCTAATTGGATATTTGACCAATTTACGCTCCGATTCACCGATTTAGAGTCTAAGTGTTGGAAAATCATAAGTTAGCGTGTTTCGGATATGAAATAGGTTTGGATTCGATCCGATCGTCATCGGATCGGCATCCGATAATTCGAACTTGGAATTATTCCGTATTTCGGACTTGCGAGCGGGTTCTAATTGGATATTTGACCAATTTACGCTCCGATTCACCGATTTAGAGTCTAAGTGTTGGAAAATCATAACTTAGCGTGTTTCGGATATAAAATAGGTTTGGATTCGATCCGATCGTCATCGGATCGGCATCCGATAATTCGAACTTGGAATTATTCCGTATTTCGGACTTGCGAGCGGGTTCTAATTGGATATTTGACCAATTTACGCTCCGATTCACCGATTTAGAGTCTAAGTGTTGGAAAATCATAAGTTAGCGTGTTGAGGATATGAAATAGGTTTGGATTCAATTCGATCGTCATCGGATCGGCATCCGATAATTCAAACTTGGAATTATTCCGTATTTCGGACTTGCGAGCGGGTTCTAATTGGATATTTGACCAACTTACGCTCCGATTCACCGATTTAGAGTCTAAGTGTTGGAAAATCATAACTTAGCGTGTTTCGGATATGAAATAGGTTTGGATTCGATCCGATCGTCTTCGGATCGGCATCCGATAATTTGAATTTGGAATTATTCCGTATTTCGGACTTGCGAGCGGGTTCTAATTGGATATTTGACCAATTTACGCTCCGATTCACCGATTTAGAGTTTAAGTGTTGGAAAATCATAAGCGTGTTTCGGATATGAAATAGGTTTGGATTCGATCCAATCGTCATCGGATCGGCATCCGATAATTCGAAGTTTGAATTATTCCGTATTTCGGACATGTGAGCGAGTTCTAATTGGATATTTAACCAATTTACGCTCCGATTCACCGATTTAGAGTCTAAGTGTTGGAAAATCATAACTTAGCGTGTTTCGGATATGAAATAGGTTTGGATTCGATCCGATCGTCATCGGATCGGTATCCGATAATTCGAACTTGGAATTATTCCGTATTTCGGACTTGCGAGCGGGTTCTAATTGGATATTTGACCAATTTACGATTCGATTCACCAATTTAGAGTCTAAGTGTTGGAAAATCATAAGTTAGCGTGTTTCGGATATGAAATAGCTAGGTTTGGATTCGATCGGATCGTCATCGGATCGGCATCCGATAATTCGAACTTGGAATTATTCCGTATTTTGGACTTGCGAGCAAATTCTAATTAGATATTTGACCAATTTACGCTCCGATTCACCGATTTAGAGTCTAAGTGTTGGAAAATCATAAGTTAGCGTGTTTCGGATATGAAATAGGTTTGGATTCGATCTGATCGTCAACGGATCGGCATCCGATAATTCGAAGTTGGAATTATTCCATATTTCGGACTTGCGAGTGGGTTCTAATTGGATATTTGACCAATTTACGCTCCGATTCACCGATTTAGAGTCTAAGTGTTGGAAAATCATAAGTTAGCGTGTTTCGGATATGAAAGAGGTTTGGATTCGATCCGATCGTCATCGGATCGGCATCCGATAATTCGAACTTGGAATTATTCTGTATTTCGGACTTACGAGCGGGTTCTAATTGAATATTTGACCAATTTACGCTCCGATTCACCGATTTAGAGTCTTAGTGTTGGAAAATCATAAGTTAGCGTGTTTCGGATATGAAATAGGTTTGGATTCGATCCGTTCGTCATCGGATCGGCATCCGATAATTCGAAGTTGGAATTATTCCGTATTTCGGACTTGCGAGCGGGTTCTAATTGGATATTTGACCAATTTACGCTCCGATTCACCGATTTAGAGTCTAAGTGTTGGAAAATCATAAGTTAGCGTGTTTCGGATATGAAATAGGTTTGGATTCGATCCGATCGTCATCGGATCGGCATCCGATAATTCGAAGTTGGAATTATTCCGTATTTCGGACTTGCGAACGGGTTCTAATTGGATATTTGACCAATTTACGCTCCGATTCACCGATTTAGAGTCTAAGTGTTGGAAAATCATAAGTTAGCGTGTTTCGGATATGAAATAGGTTTGGATTCAATCCGATCGTCATCGGATCGGCATCCGATAATTCGAAGTTGGAATTATTTCGTATTTCGGACTTGCGAGCGAGTTCTAATTGGATATTTGACCAATTTACGCTCTGAATCACCGATTTAGACTCTAAGTGTTGGAAAATCATAAGTTAGCGTGTTTCGGATATGAAATAGGTTTGGATTCTATCTTTTAAAAGAAAAACAGAGGCTACATCATTACCATGAGAGAGAGAGAGAGAGACCATTTACGATCCGATTTACCGATTTAGAGTCTAAGTGTTGGAAAATCATAAGTGTGATAATATGATCTAAACTCAAATTAGTAAGATTCATATTTTTTGCTAATATTATAAAGATTACTAAGTACCTGATCATAAGGATGAGCCACCGCTAGATCGGCTTATGAATTCATAAAATTTACGCTCCAGTTCCCTACGAGCTTCTCTTTCCTCATCGAGGGCCTTCTTCTCCGCCTCAACCCTCTGCTCGAGGGCCTGCCTCTGCTCTCGCTCTGCCTCAATCCTCTGCTCGAGGGCCTGCCTCTGCTCTCGCTCCGCGTCTAGCGCAGACTGCAGCTGAGTGATAGCACCGGTCTGGGTGTCCCGTGCCCTCGAGCGCATACCCTCTCATCCAAAGTAGGAGGAGGGCGTGATTTCAAGGCCCGTACAGAGGACACGGCCATGCGTGGCAGGTCTCAGCACAGTATCCATCGCTGAGTCGACAGATACTGAGCTGGAGGAGGAGCCGGCCTCGCCTGACGGGGTCACCAAAAGTCGCATCCTCTCCTATATAAAAACAACCAATGATATTCAATGATATTTTATGGCATATGTATAAGAATATATTAACAGTAATTTAATTACTTACCACTTGCGAGGCAACCTTGTCGTCCAGAAATGCCCCATCGATACGCCGCCTCCTAGAGGTCTCAAAAAGGTCAATCCTATTAGGCTCGTGGCCCAAGGACTGTGTCTGTTGGACATATAAAATAAATAGATGAGTTAATATAACATGTATAGAGTTTTAAATAAAAACAATGTTTGTATCATTTACCAGCTGCTGGGCAAGCTGGGGCATGGAGGTCCTCCCCTTCACTGGAGCAGGTGTCGTCGAGGCACTTCTATTCTGCTTGCCTATAGCAGATTTCGCCTATATCAATCGATTAAATTTTGAAACATCAATACAAATTTTTAGTATAACATTAAAACAAGTACGAATCAACAAAATTATAATTATACCTGAAAGCTAGGGGTGGCCCAGTGAGCGACCAAAAACTGTAGAATGTGTAGCGGTGGCACGTCTCTCGTCCCGGCCGCAGCCTGTACCTCCTCAGCCGGCTTGCCGACCAAGTAACCGTAGAGCTGGTACAGCTCGTGACGGTAATCCCTGTACCGCTCACCCATTGTCTTCCACAAGTCCTCCCGATGGGTGTCGGTTTCCATGTTCTCCTATTTAAATTTCTCCTGTAAAATCAATTTAGAAACAAGTCATTTTATCAAATCAAATTATAAAGAAGTACGATATTATTCTAAAATGCTTTAATGAAACTAACGTACCAAAAACTGCTGATACATCCTCTCCTTATAGGATGCATCAATGTTCTTCCACCCCCTTAACCCCACAATCGGGGCATTCCTCTCCTCCCGTACTATCATGCCGACCCACGTGACGGCGTCAGAAGCGTGCTCGCCCACAAAGGTCCTGCCGCTCTACTGTAGGGACAGCGGCTCGCGTAAGGCCGACAAGCGCCGGGCCGTCGTCACGCCCCGGTCGCCTACGTGCCTGGTCGACCCTGCAAATAAAATATACATCAGTACTGAAGAAGTATTTACAACATATATAAAACTTTAGATCTAAACATTACCTGTGGGCGTAGATGTTGTAGCCGAGTGCTGAGCACTGCTCGAAGCTCCGGAGGCTGCAACCACAGCAGGAGCTGGTGTGGAGAGAGGAACAGCACTACCAGATCTGGACGGCTCAGCCTCGGACCCTGGGGTGGCAGCCGGAGTGCTCCGAGCTACCCCACCCCTGCCTCTGCCTCTACGAACATATGACCGTGATGCCATCTGAAACAATTTAATTTACATATGAAACAGTAAGATTTACATATGAAATAATATGAAACAGTTTAATTTATATATGAAACAATATGATTTACATATGAAACAGTATGATTTACATATGAAACAATATGAAACAATATGAACCCGCTCGCAATATGAAACAATATGAAACAATATGAAACAGTTAGACTCTAAATCGGTTAATCGGATCGTAAATTGGTCAAATATCCAATTAGAACCCGCTCGCAAGTCCAAAATACGGAATATAATTCCAAGTTCGAATTATCGGATGCCGATCCGATGATGATCGGATCGAATCCAAACCTATTTCATATCCGAAACACGCTAACTTATGATTTTCCAACACTTAGACTCTAAATCGATGAATCGGAGCGTAAATTGGTCAAATATCCAATTAGAACCCGCTCGCAAGTTCGAAATACGGAATAATTCCAAGTTCGAATTATCGGATGCCGATCCGATGACGATCGGATCGAATCCAAACCTATTTCATATCCGAAACACGTTAACTTATGATTTTCCAACACTTAGACTCTAAATCGGTGAATCGGAGCGTAAATTGGTCAAATATCCAATTATAACCCGCTCGCAAGTCCGAAATACGGAATAATTCCAACTTCGAATTATCGGATGCCGATCCGATGATGATCGGATCGAATCCAAACCTATTTCATATCCGAAACATGCTAACTTATGATTTTCCAACACTTAGACTCTAAATCAGTGAATCGGAGCGTAAATTGGTCAAATATCCAATTAGAACCCGCTCGCAAGTCCGAAATACGGAATAATTCTAAGTTCGAATTATCGGATGCCGATCCGATGACGATCGAATCGAATCCAAACCTATTTCATATCCGAAACACGCTAACTTATGATTTTCCAACTCTTAGACTCTAAATCGGTGAATCGATCGGATCGTAAATCGGTGAAACGGTATGATTTACATATGAAACGGTATGATTTACATATGAATCGGTGAAACGATATGATTTACATATGAAACAATATGATATACATATGAAACATTATGATTTATATATGAAACAATTTGATTTAAATATGAAACAATTTGATTTACATACGGTCTAGTCATTTTCTGTCTCATCTCTGTCACTCTTATCGCTTCCCTCTTCTATTATTTGATCTGCATTCACTGTCCAGTTTATATTGTCGACATCTTCATTTTCGTCGTGCACTGCGTCGACAATGATTATCTCATCATTCTGGTATGCATCCAAATCATCATCGACGACCCCCGCATCCTTGTCTCCCATGTCATAAAAATCTCTGGGTGGTGACCTGACTATAATTTGCCAACCTGGAGAGGTATTATCCGGTGCATAAAATATCTGTTGCGCTTAAGAGGCAAGAATGAATGGATCTTCATATTGGGTATTCAATCTCTTGCCAGTGTTGATGCTGATAAAACCGTATTTGTCGACATTATAACCAGTCCCGCGATTATTAACATCATACCAATCGCATTTGAATAATACGATCCGATTTTGGCCAAGGAATTTAATCTCGAGAATCTCGTTGAGGACGCCGTAGAAGTCGATATTTTCTAATTCTTCTTGCTCACCGTTGATGACAACCCCACTATTTTGGGTTCTTCGTGATTTTTCACTATCTTTCGTCCGAAATCTATAACCGTTCACGATATAACCATCGTACGATATTGCGTCTTGCAAAGGACTACAAGATAAGCGCCAGAGATCCTCATTCATCAGCGGATCGTGGTTGTCGTGCAGCTCCTGTGCCTCTAATAACCACATGACATTCATGATATGAACACATAATTATTGTTCGGTAATGGATGTCAATGAAATTCAGTAATGATGTGAATACTTACGTGTTTCTCGAACCACGATGGGAATTCACGATCATGAATTTGGGGAGCATTTCGAGAACCCCGATTATTAATGATGGCTTTATGCTTCCTGTTTTATCGGTTATGAATTAGATTATAATTAGCATATATACTTAATGAATGGATTGAAAGAATGAGTAAATGATCGTAAAAGGCTTGCTCAATGAATGACCACACTTCATCATATTGGCACAACACATACATATGTGCCTGTTGAATCTCATCTACAGACAATCGACGGGTTTTGCCTCCTCCTACAGGTCTACCCATTTCGACAAATATAGACAGACCCCCATCGAAGTCTATTGGACCACCGTCATAGTTCCGCTCAAGTTGATTGAATCGCGTGTCTATACCATGTAGGTATCTTGAGCAGAATGTTAGACATTCTTCTGCTAGGTATCCTTCAACAATTGATGCCTCCGGACGACTTTTATTATGAACATATGATTTCAATGTTCGCAAGTACCTAATTTGAGAAAAAAATATTTGGATGAATATATCAAGAACGATCAAATACATTGTGCGAATGAGACGAGACGATTACCTCTCGATAAAATACATCCACCGGTAATGAACTGGGCCGCCGAGTTTGGCCACATTTGCCAAGTGAACGGTCAAATGCACCATGACATCAAAGAAGGAAGGTGGAAATATCATCTCTAACTTGCACAATGTGAGCGCAATATCCCTCTCCATCTGTTCAAGTTGGTCCACTCTAAGTACCTTCGAGCACAACTGTCTGAAAAAAGTGCTGAGCTCAATTAACGGACCGGACACCTGTTCGGTTAAATTCCCACGTATAGCAAGAGATAACAATCGCTGCATAAGAACATGACAATCGTGGCTCTTTAATCCAGACAACTTTCGGCCGTTCTCTTGCACGCATCGTGCGATATTCGAAGAATAACCGTCTGGCATTTTCACAGACCGTAGGAATGCACATAAGGCTGCCTTTTGCTGTGAGCTCATGGTGTAGCATGCAACTGGCAATACATAATTATCCCCAATCTCTTGGGGATGAAGTGATTTTCGGATGCCCAACTCCTTAAGATCGAGACGAGATTTAAGATTATCCTTCGTCTTACCGTCGAGATTCAGCAGTGTTCCTATAATGTTGTCACACACATTTTTCTCGATATGCATGACATCCAAGTTATGCCGCAAGAGTAGGCTGCTCCAGTACAGTAGTTTAAAGAAAATACTCTTCTTCTTCCAGTTATACTCACGCGTAGAATCTTCATGCATTCTCTTCTTTTTACCTTTTCCATGTGCCACGGCATCAAGCTGATCCAATTCGCACAAGACTTCTACCCCCGAAAGCTACTCCGGGGCCTTTGCAAGTTCCTTCTTGCCGTTGAAAGCTCTTTTGTTCTGCCTCCACTTATGGCCGTCAACAAGGAATCTTCGATGGCCCATATAACAGAACTTGCCTCCGTTCTTCAACCGTAATGAATCTGTCTCCTTATTGCATGTAGGGCACGCCAATTTTCCTTTAGTACTCCACCCGGATAAGTTGGCATATACAGGAAAATCGTTGATGGTCCATAGAAGTGCCGCATGCATCTGAGAATTCTGGCGCAACGAGGCATCATACGTATCGGCCCCAACTTCCCATAACTCATTCAACTCCTCAATCAACGGCTGCAAGTAAACGTCAATATCATTACCAGGCGACCTGGGTCCGGGAATGAGCAAGGAGAGCATTGTGTATGGCTTTTTTAAGCACATCCAGGGAGGCAAATTGTATGGAACTAGGACAACTGGCCAAATGCTGTACGACACACTCATATTCCCAAAGGGATTAAAGCCATCGCTAGCAAGCCCTAACCTGATGTTGCAAACTTCACATGCGAATTTAGGATAGGTATGATCAAAATATTTCCACGTCAGAGAGTCGACCGGATGTCTCATAATCCCGTCATCTGTACGTTCTCGTGCATGCCACCTCATGTGCTCAGCAGTCTTCGATGACATAAACAACCTCTGAAGCCTGTCCCTGAGCGGGAAGTATAGGAGAACCTTTGCAGATACATTTTTTTTCCTTCGACTGGTACTAGACTCGGCATCCGTCTCTTTATATCTCGTTGCTCCGTATATGTGGCATGACCGCGCATGTTCGTACTCTTTCTGGTACAACATACAATCGTTCACACATGCATCAATTTTCTTATAACCCAGACCGAGATCTTTAATTGTCTTCTTCGCCTCGTAAAATGATTTCGATACTGTCTCACCCATAGGAAAAGCCTCTTTCAGTAACTCTACCAACATATTAAATGACTTATTACTCCAACCATTGAGGCACTTCAAATGAAGAAGCTTTACAGTGAAAGAGAGTTTTGAAAACTTCTCACACCCCGGGTATAGAGGTTGTTCGGCATCTTTAGGCAATCTGTAGAACTTGTCCGCTTCGATATTGGGCTGATCACCTGACGGTGTTTCCGTGCCTATTCCACCTTGCAAATCATGTATCATACCCTACATGTCATCGTCATCGTCTGTATTAATATTATCATCAGCGATCACTGTGTTTGAAGTTTCACCGTGAGCTGCCATGGGGACTGCATCTAGCTCCTCACCGTGCGAGAACCAACGGGTATAGGTAATGTCAATGCCACGCATTACCAGATCAACCTCACATTCCTCTCGAACCTTCCTAATCACCCTTCCGCAGTTTATACAGGGACACACAATTTTTCCATCAAGCGGTGCAAGACGCTCAAATGCAAAATCCAGAAAATTCCTAACTCCTTCTCTGTACTCTTAGCTCATGTGATTCGAATTACGCATCCAACTCTTATCGATCGAAGACATCTTCGTCTATCTGGCTATACAACACCTGACATATAATTTCAAACAATGTTATAAGACTCCGCACAATTTCGGTTTCGGTTCCCGGGTATGGAACACCGAACCAAAACTTCTACAGGCCATCCATATCCCTAATGGATGAGTGTATTATGATGAGTAGACTAGTCACATAGTAAACCTAGGGTTGCTGGCCAGCATTTGAACTGCTGATAGTTCGAATGCTAGGCATAGCACCAAAGTTATACGATAGTAAGTCAACAAGTCAGGGAGCCTCATCAAGTAAACACTTGGGGTCTGACGGTTCTCTCTGTCGCTCGAGTAGATTTATGGCTTTAGCATACCTCATACCACACCGAACCGACAAAAACCGACCATTTCGGTTTCGGTTTCGATTTCGGTTTTGATTTTTCGTAAACCGAAAAAAATATAACCGACAAAACCCACACCGAAACCGACCGACAAAACCGACGCTCACCCTAGTCTAAAAACTACATTTTGCCCCCCATTCCCCCATTCAATTCAGTTTTGATAGGATAAAAATCAATGTTTTAAAACACGAAAACTCGACTCGACTCGAAACCTTAATGAGTCGAGTAGACACGACAACTCGGCTAAAACCCGACAAAACTCGAGTCGGATCGAAACTCAGCCGAGTCGGATCGAAACTCGAGTTTTGGACCGAGTCGGATCGAAACTCAGCCGAGTCGAGTCGACTCGGTCGAGTTTCGAGTGGACTCGGAGGGTGGATCAGCGAACGAAGAACACCGAATATCACATTCGAAGAACATACCATCACCCAATACATTAAATTCAACTCCAAACACAATCTATTCATGGTAGCAATAACATAATTATACAAACTGCAACGACCCCGATAGAATCCGGCTCACCAACATTAAAATTAAAAAAAAATTATAGAAAACCCTAAAGGGCAAAAACCATTGTCAAAGAAGCAAACCCTACAATACATTTTAAGAGAGCATTTACCAATAAATATCGGGTGAAAAGAAAATCCATCCACATATGCAAAGGAGCAAACCCTACATTATATGTCTGATCATCATCTAAGCAAGCACTGCATATCCCATTACCAACCATTATAGAGAGAGAGAGCGAGAGAGAGAGAGAGAGAGAGAGAGAGAGAGATAGAGAGAGAGAGAGAGAAGTAACCCCAAAAAAATCAGATCCAGAAGAAACCCATCAAAGCTAGAAAACGGGAGCCAGATGAGAAATGGGTCGTCTCCCATACCTCGTCAGCGGCCAAGACCAGAAAGGAAGAGGCACCCAGAACCAGAGCTTTTTGATTTCTCCCTCGACCCAGCAGGACCCCCTCATCTTTCCCTCGATTCGAGTAATACCGGGGTGGGGGACGGATTTAGAGAGAGAGCGAGAGAGAGGGGCGGGGCAGGATCGAGTAATACCGGGGTGGGGGACGGATTTAGAGAGAGAGCGAGAGAGAGGGGCGGGGCAGGATTAAGATCGAAACAGAACAGAGAAGGGGATCGCGCTGAAGTTAAATACTTTAGGGTTTTTACCGACGGAACGTTTAAGTCCGTCGGTACAAATAATCTTTATACCGACGGACACATAATATCCGTCGGTACACATAATCTTTATACCGACGAACACATCATATCCGTCGGTAAACCTATACGACGAAACTCAGGGTTCCATTTTTTCCAGAGGCTCGGTTTTTACCCTGAGTTTCGTCGGGACAATTTTACCGACGGATATTTGATTACCGTCATTATCGTACCGACGGCCATATAATTTCCGTCGGTATAATTATTTATACCGACGGAAATATAACGTCCGTCGGTAAAAACCGCCGATGAAACTCAGGGTTCCATTTTTTTCCAGATGCTCGGTTTTTACCCTGTGTTTCGTCGGGACAATTGTACCGACGGATATTTAATTACCGTCGGTATCGTACCGACGGCCATAAAATGTCCATCGGTATAATTAGTTATACCGACGGACATATTAAGTCCGTCGGTAAAAATCTCCGACGAAACTCAGGGTTCCATTTTTTCCCAGAGGCTTGGTTTTTACCCTGAGTTTCGTCGTGACATTTTACCAACGGTCTTTATGTAGCCGTCGGTATAAAGTATATTACCGACGGTACATATATGTACCGTCGGGATAAATAATTGTACCGACGAATACTATTTGACTGTCGGTAATAAATGTGCAAAAAAAATTTAAAAAATTGAAGTTATAATACCGACGGATATTATAGTCACCGTCGGTAAAAAGTGTATTATTACCGACGGTGATAATAATGTCCGTCGGTAAAGACCCTCTTTCTTGTAGTGAGAGCATGAGCGTTCAATGGGCCAATAAGCCTTTGCTTTGGTTAATTTAAAAATGCCACTTGGTATATTTTTTTTTCTATTTTTTTTTTATGATCATTGTTAGGAGGGGTGAACCCACCTTAACCAACCCCTAACCCTGGTTAAAAAGTGTCATGTGGCACCAAAATTGAAGGGAGGACTAGTGTGTTGGCTAGTCGTGATCGACTACCATTTGACGGCTAAGATGTGTCGCGTAATTAGCTGGTGCGAGATTTTCCGTAGGTGAGAAATCCTCTTCCCATATATATAGAGGTTACGGGGTATAGATTAGCGACTTATTTCGATGAAATGGGTAGCTGCCCATTTGACACCCCTAGGAGTTTTCAAATGTGATGACTTTTGTGAGCATATGCATCTTACCTTAAATAGCACACCTACAAAAAAGCAGCACATTCTAAAACTTTTAGTGACATCAAATGCTATATTTCAAATTAACGGTTACAATTGACGTTCGATAAAAATTCTAACATTTGATGCCCCTAGGAGTTTTAGAATGTGCTGATATTTTGTGGGTGTTCTATCTAAGATAAGATGCTTATGCTCACAAACAATCAGCATATTCTAAAAGTCCTAAGGGCTTCAAATGGGTGACTATCTATTTTGCTAAAGTAGGCTGGCAACTCATTTCGCCAAAGTAGGCTAGCTTCAAATGGGTGGCTGCTTATAGGGGAGTGTGACTTTGTATGCCTATGTTTTGAAGGGTTCAATGTATGCTCTACTATTAACATACATAGAGGTTTCGAAATTTGCTAATTTTTTGTGGAGATGCTATCTATATTGAGATGATCATCCTCACAAAAAATGGCAAGTTCTGAAACCTCTAAACATTTCAAATAAGCTCATCAAATTAATAGTTGAAATGGATGGTTGATAAAGCTTTTAATATTTTGATGGACCTAGATATTTCAAAATTTGTTGATTTTTGATGGATATGCTATCTATAGCAAGATGATCACCCTCACCAAAAATTAACAAATTCTGAAACCTCTAGATGTATCAAAATGATATAAGTCATATTTTATGTCCATTTCAATCTTTAATTTGATGAGCTTTTTGAAATGATTAAAGGTTTCAGAACTTGCTGATTTTTTGTAAGGATGATCATCCCAACATAGATATCATCTCCACAAAAAATTAGCAAATTTGGAAACCTCTATGTATGAGCATACATTGAAGCCTTCAATGCATAGGCATACAAAGTCATGCTCTCCTATATATATACTAGTAAAAACTTCGCGCCCAAGGGCACGAAAAAGATTTCAAGTGTGATAGAAACATTTTGAGGGCGGTGATAATATTTAGAGGGCGGCAACAATATTTCAACGGAAGCAACGATAGTTCATGGGCAACGATATTATTTCGAGAGGGGGGGGTCATAATATTTCGAGGATAGTAACAAAACATTTTGAGTGCGATAACAATATTATTAGGGGGTTCAATAATTCAAGGGTGGCAATAATATTTTGAGGGAGGCAACAGAACCCTGACGGCTGCCGACCCCACTCACCCTGACCGAATGCAAACTAATGATCGTGGTGAGGTTTTAACTCGGAACGCCCCTCGCTCTAGGTTGCTTTCTCTCTCTCTCTCTCTCTCTCTCTCTCTCTCTCTCTCTCTCTCCTTCTTTTTCGGAGGGGACAACCATAAGGCGACCCGACCCAAGGCCTCACCAATGCAATGGTGGCATTCGACGTTACTGACTATTTTCAGCCTCGATAGGCATGCAAACGAATGATTGTGAGAGTATCAAAAAAAGGTTTCTGACCATACAATAGGTATCGAAAAAAGGTTTCTGATATCGCCTATTTTATCCAATTCCAAGTTCGGACGGAGAAACGACAGCCAAACAAAGTTTGACGAGTTAGCGAGCTAGCGAATCGGATCTGCGATAGTTGAGTCGGGTTGCAATGTTAGGCGGGTTGTGTTCAGGGCTTAAGGTGGGTCGGGTCAGAATAATTAACCCAGGGACAAATCCATTATTTATAGATTTTCCCCCGCCTCTTCTTCCCCACGCGCTCAATAGAGCGTAGGGGGGAAGGGGTGTCTGTGCGATGGTCAATACCCCGAAGATGTCTGGCCACGGGGTTTAGGTCATAGAGGAGGAAAGAATGAGAGGGAGGTGGCTGACCTGGGGTGGCTCGCCGGCGTCGAGGGATGTGCTCAGAGAGGCGGCTATTGTTGCTCCTCCCTCGATCTCTCTGTATAGGGGGATGAGTGTGGGTTACCAATAGAGATGGAGAGAGAAACAGGCGGGCGGTTGGGAGAGAGATAAAGAGAGGGGGGCGCACAATGGGTACAGAGAGAGAGAGAGGGGGGGCACAGCGGGCAGGGTGGGTTCCGATTTGAGAGAGAGAAAGAGAGTCACGGAACGGGTATCAATCAGAGGTCAGGTGACGGGCGGAGGAGGCAGCAAATGGGAAGGTCAGAGAGAGAGGGAGAGAGAGAGAGAGAGAGAGAGAGAGAGAGAGAGAGAGAGAGGAGAGCACTTGCAGGGCAAGTAGAGGTCGATCTAGGGCACACAATAGGTGCAAAGAGAGAGAGTCACGAGGTGGGTAATTAGTAGAGGTCGGGCGGCGGGTGAAGGAGGCGGCGACGGGGGAGGTCAGAGAGAGAGAGAGAGAGAGCACCTGCAGGGCGAGCAGAGGCCGAGTTGCGGCACACAATGGGTGCAAAGAGAGAGAGAGAAGGGGACGAGGAGTCACGAGGTGGGTGTCGAGCAGAGGTCGGGCGGTGACGTTGCAAGCAGAGACGGGAGAGAGAGAGAGAGAGAGAGAGAGAGAGAGAGAGAGAGAGAGAGAGAGAGAGAGAGAGAGGGAGAGAGAGAGAGAGGGGGGGGGGGGAACACATGCAGGGGTGAGCAGAGGCTGGGTGGCAGCATCGCAAACGATGGAGGCGGAGATGGGGGAGATCGAGGTGGGAGACCCAGAGAGGAGAAGAGAATACGGGAGATGAGAGAGCGAGGGGGGCAGAGCACTTGCAGGGATGAGCAGAGGTCGGGCGGCAGCGTCGCAAGCGGTGGAGGCAGAGATGGGGGAGATCGAGGTGGGAGACCCGGAGAGGAAAAGAGAATACGGGAGAGAGAGAGAGAGAGAAATTATACTTTGGGATGTCTCACTTAGCATCTTCAGCAAAATTCCCACATAGAAAATATTTTTGGATAAATTATACTTTGCCCCCTTGAAGTTTAGCTCAAAAAAACTTAATCCTTCTATAGTTAAAAAACTACATTTTCTGCCCCTTCAATTCAATTTTGATTTGATAAAATTACCAAATGAAGAAATTAAGTAGTTGACAAAGGGTTAATGGACTAACAATCCAAACTCTAAGGAGTGATTTGTAACAAAATAAACTACAGGCGACAACTTCCATCGCCATAGGCAACAACTTCCATCATCGTCCACCGTCGTCCATTGTATCCATACACGACCAGTGCATCCTACTCTCTTTAATATTTATAACTTTTCTCTCTAAAATATTCTCTTTATAATATTTTCTCTATAAAATTAAATTTGCATGACATTTTGGATTAACATGAAAAAAAGAATCGAAAAAAAAGTCATCCAATTTTGTATGGATCTCTCTCTGCTATCTCTTTCTTAGGCTGCCGAATTTGAGGAGTTGTGCTAGGGCCATGCTATTGCTTACATAATTCGGTGGCAAAAGCCATCGAATTAGTACTTCCTTTTGTGACGGAACTGCTAGCCGTCATATATATAAATTCAAATTCTACGAAGTCCGGTGACTGTCGAGAGAAGTTCCAAAAACAACCGTTGAGCTACCATATAGGTATATTTAATTTTTAAAAAAAGTTAATGTGTTATCATTGCTTGGAATAATAGAGATATATACTTCTGAAATACATTATCAATAAGTAATAATGTTACTTCTACATATTAGAATGAAACCACCCTTACAGAATCAAACAATTACAAAAGTAATTCCACCATCCTTACATATCAGCATTAAAGCATGTATCAAACCCGCATTAATAAAAAACCAACAAAAAAAAACATATTTATTTCACAAAAAACAAAAAAAAAAACTATAGTAATAAAGAGGCTTGCACCAGATGACTATGATTATATTCCTCTTCCTCTGTTGAAAACCTGAAATCACAAAAGGCCAAAAGAAAAAAAAATTAAACAAATTAAGTCATATTGAGCATAAAAAGTATTATTTTAGACCATCATAAACACAAACATATATCCACCAAAAAAAAAAACATCTAAAAGCCTAAGGACTAATTTGGGGGAAAAAAAACTTCGATGAGATAAGTGATATTGGGCAAAACTTTAGGACGTAAAATGTAATTTGCGCTACATTTAATGGCTGCATTGAGTTGGGAGACAGAGAGTTTTTGATGTATAAATTACACTTAGGAAATTACACTTTTTCCTCTTCAAGTCTGATAAAAATTATCAAATGAGAAAACTAAGTAGTTGACAAAAGGGGGCATTGTGCTAACATTTCAAACTTTAGGGAGTGGTTTGGAACAAAATAAACACATTTATGATGTAAGTGTTTTTGAGCTAAACTTAGTGGGGAAAGTGTAATTTACCTATTCTGATTTAAGGGGGGCTTTAGACCCCCTGCCTGTGTTGCTCCGCCCTAAAATGTCATCGAGGAGACAGCTTCGTCCCAACCCCCTCCCCGTGTGGCTCCGCCCCTAAGGGGGGACTTCGTCGATCGGATCGTCTCACTGGAGGCGACCATTTTGTCCCCACCCACACACCTCCAGAGGCTCAGAATTCCGGCGACCTGGAGATCTCGGAGGATCTCTCCTGTTCGATCACGATCGAGAGCGCCGGCGGCGTGCAACAACCCTTTTCCCCTCTCCTTTGCGCCTTCATCGTCGGGATCGTCTGGCGTCTGAACTCACGCCCCCCTCAAATTCAAGGTGAATTATGCAATGAGAGTTTGCCAATTAGATACTTGAAGAATGATGTAGGATGTGACCTCGTGAAGAAGTTTGCTATCTGCTCTGCTGAGGAGATGAATTGAAGGGGAGTGAGATCGTCTTGGCCATATACTTTTGTCAGTTGTAGTAGCAGTCGAGCTCGATATGTTTTGTCCTCTTATGGAAAATCGAATTGCTAGCAATCTGAATAGCACTTCGGTTGTCACAATAGAGAGGAGTAGGCCAATGTAGAGCAACACCGAGGTTACTAAGAAGACGCCGTAAGTAGACTATTTCCTTGGTTGTAGAGGTTATGGCTCTATACTAAGTTTCAGTACTGAAATAAGACACTAGTTTCTGCTTCTTCTTGCGCCAGGATATCAGTGAGTGACCAAGGAAGATGCACTAGCTTGTGGTGGAGTGGCGCGTAGTTGGATCTCTAGCTCAATATGCATTTGAGTAAGCTTGAAGATTCAGAGATGAGGCAGATGATGAGAACAGAGACCGAGTTGGCATCCTTCTGAGGTAGCAAAGAATCCGAATAAGGGCACTATATTGTATTGAACATGGAATATTAATAAACTGGTTGACAATACTGACGGCATATGTAATATCAGGCCGAGTGATGCATATGTGGATGAGTTGACCCACAATCTGTTTGTACCGAGTGGGATTTGAAAGCGTCTCACCATCCATAAGTTTCAAGTGAATCCCAAGAGGGGTGTCTGCTATGCGAGTGTCTGAGCTGAGATTACATGCAAGATACTTTTGCTGGGTGAGCATAATACTATCTACACTGTACGCGATCTCAAGACCAAGAAGTAGTGAAGAGTACCTAAGTTCTTTATATGAAACTAGCTACTCAGGTATTGCTAAAGGAAGGAAATCACAACAGAGTCATCAACAGTGATGATCATGCCATTCATGTATAACATTAGGATCACCCAACGTACCCTATGTGGATGACATCACAAACATAGAGTGGTCCTGAGCACTCTCAGAGAAGCTAGCCTTTGTGATAACATGACGGAACCATTCATACTATGCAGGTATGCAGAGCCTGCTTGAACCTATAGATAGCCCGACAAAGACGATACGTGCTAAAGTGGAACGTGAAAACCAGGAGGGGGCCCTATAAACAACCACGGATAAGTCACCATAAAGAAAGGTATTCTTCACATCCATCTAGAGAATGGTCCAATGACAAACTACTGTAAGAACCAGTAGGACTCAAACTGTGGTCATCTAAGCCACCAGAGCAAAGGTCGATCTCCTCGTAGTCAAATCCATACTCTTGAGTGAAACTAAGTGCCACCACCTAACCATACTCAATGGATCCATCAAGTCGGTGCTTGACCTTAAAGATCCACTTACAACTGATAGGCTCAACTTCCATTGGGAGAGAAATAATTTTCCAAGTCTGAGTCTGCTGAAAAGCCTGAACCTCATCTGCCATAGCTTTCCTCCACTAAGGAAAATTGCCTACTTCCACTGAGAAAATGAAAAAGCCTCATGATTGGGCTAGCGCTCCTTATCTGCGTGAACAACGATAAAAAAGGTAGTGAGTTACAGCTAGTAGGAGCAGACAGAAGCAAACCCAATGCTATCAGGGGGCCAAGTGTCATGGTTAAACTAGTTAGGTGGGTGATACAAGCGTTGTGGGTAGCGAGACGGGCATAGATCCATGGCAGGAGAAGATAAAGTAGGTATAGTAAACGGAGTACCAAAAGTAACCACGACATCCGGAGAACCTTCATCAATTGAGGGGGTGAAAAATACTGAGACACAACCCCAAAAAGGAAAGAGAGGCACATACGCAAAAGAGGAAACCTCAAAGGAGTCCCCTGGGAAAAGGAAAGGGGAAACATCAGGCTAGGTGGATGAAAAAAGTAGTACCGATGGAGCAGGTGAAGTGAGAGGAGGCTCAGAAGTCGAAGTAGAAGAAACCTCGATAAACGTGGGATCATGAACCGCAAGAGAATAGTATGATGTATCTTCGACAAAGGAAACAGGTCGAGAGATATGTAGGTAATGAGAAATTAGGTCATAACAGCGGTACCCGTTGTGCTCAGTACTGATCCAAAGAAGGATACACTTAGCTGTCTGGGCAAACAGTTCCATGCGCTCATGAGGCGGAAGGAGAACAAAACAGGTGCACCCAAATGTATGAAGAGGACTATAATCGAGAGTAGTAGAAAATAGGCACTCGTGGGAGATACATCATTAGGGTCAATCGAAGAAGGGGTGATGTTAACGAGCTGGACTGAGGTCAGAATGACTTCAGCCCTTAAGCACCTAGAACGGAGGTTGAAAGAAGCATTCTTTAGGTAGTCACAAGAATATAGCGATGCTTTTTCTTAGCAAGAACATTTTGCTCATGGATGTGAGGCTAGGCATGAATGGTGAAATATAGTCCCATGATGACTCAAAAATCGTAACCTTAAAAGCCACTCGTGCTTACCTTTTATATGAGAAGCAAATGCACAGAAGAACCCAGATGAAGCCTAGGATGAACTTTTGAAGGAGAAACTGGAGACGATCCTCCACTCTCTCTTCCCATCTTTCCCCTTCTTCCTTCTTCCTTCTTCCCTTTTCTTATAGCTCTTCTTCTTTTCCTTCTTTCTTTTTTCATTCCTTCCTTTCTCTTCTCTGTTTGCGGCAAACCTTAGGCCGGGCTTCCTCGCTCTCCTTCCTTACTCCTTTCTCCTTTGATGGCTCAAACAACCATAACCCTAAAATCCACACGTGTTTTCCTTTTAAATGAGAAGCAAATGTATGCCAAAAGGATCCCAAAATAACTCCAAGCCCCAAACATGTCTGACCCGTGCACCCCAAGCCAATCGATTTTGCCCAAGCTAATTGCCCACTATACAAAATTTCCCCTGGGGGGAAAATATCAGAGTTATGTCTCCCTGTTCCTGAGCCAAATTTTGCCTAGGTGTATTTCTACTGTGCACTATCCTTAGGGTCTGGGTTTTATGGTGTTGAATTGAGTGCAATTTGGCCTTCCAAAAAGACCCCTTGGATCAAGATTGATCGAGCCACAAACTCAACATAGTGAACATGTGATATAGAATGGCATTTATTTGATCATAACATGATTTCATGATTTCATGTATGGTTTACTCCTCTTGCATTCCTCCCCCCCCCCCCCCCCCCCCCCCCCCCCCCCCCCCATTTTCTATATGTTACGATTCCCGTGCCCCCTCAAAACCGGTAATGAGAGGGAGGGGGCAACAATATATAAAGATGTGGAACTCCCACCCCTTTACCGATGTGGGACTATTCTCAACACCCGCCCGCACGCAGTGCTTCTCGATCGGAGGGAGGGACCAGATCTCGATCGGAGGGAGAAATAGGATGCGACAAGACCACATAGAGGCGAGACGAGGTGTGGCCTAGCCTGATACTATGTTACGATTCCCATACCCCCTCAAAATCGGTGATGAGAGGAAGGGGGCAACAATATATAAAGATGTGGAACTACCACCCCTTTACCGATGTGGAACAATTCTCAACACTATATAATTTATCAAACCCACGATCATGCATAATCGAGTACGTGTTCTTTTCTTATTGCTCGTAATTATTAATTTTTTCTCTTAGTATTTAGATTTTCTTGCCGAGTTTAAATGCAAAAAGATCATAACTCTTCTAATTATCACCACATAAACAGGCAATTTTATTTTCATCAAACAGATAGAACTCCATGTAGCACAACATTATATGTATTATTTATTTTCTTATATAATTTACACCAACTTACAATTAAAACTGCCCACTAACATTTTCATCCAAACTCGATTGATGTCCACTGAATCGAAGCTCAGGCATGGTGGGATCTGCTGGCTCCATCTGATTAAGCCTTGGCTGCTGCGGTGGATCCAGGAAGGTGCTGTCCTCGTCGATCAAGGACTCGAGGAAGGAGGAAAAGCTGTCATCGGTGCAGCGATCTACTGATCCCACCGTCCCGAAGCTCCGCCATGTCTCATCTTGTTCCAGATCGAAACCGCTGAAGTAGTTTCCATGATCATCGCCGAGGAAGACACCTCTGCTACTACCACCCACTACATGCGGTGCAGAAGGGGTGAGCTCGTGCGCGGCATTAGCGCTAGGGTTTGCCCTGGGGTTAGGGTTAGGGTTAGGGAGTACTGGTACTGGTGCGGCTGCAGGTGTTTTGAGGTTATGATCGACAGGGAGAGGGCTAGGGCTGCTGGGATCCAAGGGCTTGTGGGTCCGGGGATCTATGCCTTGGCTGAGGAGCTTCTTGCTGAGGTGGCTGTTCCAGTAGTTCTTGATCTCGTTGTCCGTACGCCCCGGAATCCTCCCAGCGATTAGAGACCACCTGTTCGTAAGTAGAAAAGGCGACAGAATTGGACGGGCGTCCATGAGAAAACCCTAGAAGTCTGTGCATGAAGAGAGAGAGAGAGAGAGAGGACTTGTTGCCAAGGAGGCGGTGGAGGCGGAGGATGAGGTCCTCCTCGTCGGGGGCGATGGGACCGTGCTTGATGGAGGGGCGGAGGTAGTTCATCCAGCGGAGGCGGCAGCTCTTCCCGCAGCGGAGGAGTCCGGCGCGCTTCGGCAGCGTCCGCCACCGGCCCTCTCCCTCCCGGCGGACGACGCTCGCTAGGACCTCGTCCTCCTCCGGCGTCCAGGGCCCTCGCTTGAGCCCCATCTTGCTGCAGCAAGGAGTCTTCCCACGCTTCCGGCCGGCGGTGGTCGACGGTCCCGATGACGGATCCGGTGATGCATTTCTCATCTCCATTCTCCTGGATCATCTCTCTCTCCCTCTCCCTCTCACTCTCATTTGTTTTGTTCGGTCGGTTGGTCACTCGCCCTTTTCTCTGTTTCCTAAGATAATGCTACTCCAACGTCGAATGGTGTTGGGAGCATCCTGACGTGTACAGGATCATAGCCACCTATCCCGGTAGGTTCATCGCACTGACGCCGAATGGTAGCATCAGGCGGCTGCTATCAGCTGCCACTTCAGGATTTGGATGTTGGAATTGCTTCGATCGGGGCTTTTAGAAGGAAAAAGGCTCCTTTTAGAAAGGAGAAATGCTATTTGGCTGTTTACCCAAAAAAAACAATTATTTGACAATACTTTGCTTGGTCAGGGGGGCTTCTTGCTTCAGCTGACGTGTCACCATATAATAGGCCCAATTTGTGGGAACACACATGACAAAAAAAACTAATGTTATTTGGCCCAGTCTCAATCCCGGGTTAAGAAATCACACGTACACCCCGGGTTCCTAGAGAAGGATGAGAAAGGTTGCCACATGGCACCCAATTGTTTAAGTGCGAGGGGAAGATTATGAGCACGAGAAATGTTATTCAGCCCGAAGGTTTTTTTGATTCCACTCTGACGTGGCACTGCACGAGTGGTTGTTGAATCTCATATGAACCACCACTCGTGCGGTACCTATGTCAATCGGGGTGAGCAGAATCGGAAAAACCTTAGGAATGAATAATATCTATTTGAGCACATTTGCATACCATACAATCGTGGGGCGCACCGCCTCACAACCTATCAGCACACTCTGAGTGTTGGGGGCCACTACCCCGGCCCATATGTTGGGCCGCTACCCCATGTCTCTTGAATGGCAGTGGGCCCATGATTGTATGGTACGCAAATTGCATGTGCTGAAAATTCCTCTCCCCCCTGCATGGGGCCGAGCAGCCAAGTTTTGTTCTTATGCCAACTGCTTTGCCAACTTGATGTGCCACCCGATCACAATAGCCCGTTTGCCTGACAGGGTTGGGTGCGATTTACTAATCTTCGTTAAGTGCAAGTGCAACGAACGTTTATGATCTCGCCAAATCCAGTTGAAAGTTGTGGTTGACTTTGGCAGGTCTACCCCCCCCCCCCCCAAACACAAGAAGGATTTCTTAATATACTAGTGCACTAGGCATGTGCGTTGCACGTGCAACAGTTGCTGATCTATGGACCCTTTTACATGTACACAATTAAAAATAGCCATTAATTTCAAAAAAAAAAGAAGAAATAACCATTGTAGTATAGGGTATGGATACATGAAATAATGATAGGGGCATAAGTGTATATTGGTAATTTTTGTTGGGCCACATACAAATTTTTTCTTTTGATAATCTGTAGGGCCACAATGGGAAGTACAAGAATGCAACACTTCCTTCCTTGGTTTTATTTCAATGACATAGGATCCAAGTATGGGGTATATGTACACTATATATGTATCAAGCTGTATTATCTACACAAGTAATTAAGAGAGGCAATTGGGTTTGGGGTTTCAGATATGGGTATTGATCGAGGTACCTATAACCATAATCATATCTGAAAGTTAATCGGCGGGGCCTTACCCAAGCCTTGTAAAAAGTATTAAGTTACCCATACCCATACCCGAAAGTTAATAGAGTAGAGTTCCTATATTCATACCCTACCAGGTAGAGTTTGTATATCCATACCCTATCCAAACCTTGTGCAACTCATACCCATACCTAAAAGTACATTTGTAACCATACTCGTACCTGATGTTTCGGGTCGGATAACAAGTTAGAGGGCAATTGGGCTTCGGGTATGGGTATTGGGGTATCCATACCCATACTCGAAAGTTAATCGGGTAGATTTAATTTCCTATATACATACCCTACCCAAACCTTGTACAACTCATACCTAAACGTACATTTGTACCCATACCCATACCCGATGTTTCGAGTCGGGGTCAGGGTTGGGTCACAAGTTAGAGGGGCAATTGGGTTTCGGGTATAGGTATTAGGGTATCTATACCCATACCCAAAAGTTAATCGAGTAGAGTTCCTATGCCTATAACCTACCCAAACATTTTCCTTGATGTTGTTTTAGAACATAGGATTGAGATGGATAAAATGGGAAACAAAATGTAGGATGCAAGGAAGAATGGATTAGTGGGATTGCCTTTCCCATTATAGCCCTTTTTTTTAATGGATAAATAAGATTTAATTGATTTGTGGCAAAGAAGAGAAGGAAAAAATGGAAAACTAAAGTAGGATGGAAGGAAGAATGGGTTAGTGGGATTGCTAGCTATTCCCATAATAGCCCTGGGTTTTTTAAATGGATAAATAAGACTCAATTGATTATTGGTAAAAGTGTAATGTTCTTGGATGGTATTTGTGATTTATATTGGGATAAAACGGGAAGGGCAATAATGACATTATAAATCTTGGTCGGGGTCGGGTCACAAGTTAGAGGGGTATATGGGTTTTGGGTATAGGTATTGAGGTATCTATATCCATACCCGAAAGTTAATCTGGTAGAGCTTCTATGCCCATACCCTAATTCAACCAAACATTTCCGTTCATGTTGTTTTAGAATATAGGATTGAGAAGGATAAAATAGGGAACAAAATGGAGGATGCAATGAAGAATGGGTTAGTGGGATTGTCTTTTCCATTATAACCCTTATTTTTTTAATGAATAAATAAGATTCAATTTGATTAGTGGTAAAGAAGAGAAGGGTAAAATGGTAAACTAAAGTAGGATGCAAGGAAGAATGGGTTAGTGGGATTGCTATTCCCATAATAGCCCTTGGTTTTTTAAATAGATAAATAAGACTCAATTGATTATTGGCAAAACGGTAATATTCTTGGATGGAATTAATTTGTGAGTTGTGTAGGGATAAAACGAGAAGGGCAAAAATGACATATTACAATCTTAACCTTTGTGTTTGTTTTCATGACACATGATTCAAAATATTGGGTATGGATTAATATATATGGTGAAGGGTAAAATGGGAATATATGTAAAATGATGGAAGGATGTAAGGACCCAAATCATTGATCAGTAGGGATGCATGGCAAATGTTACAGTTGCAGTGCGGTTTTGAATAAAATCAAAATCGCACTGCAATGTACCAAACCGGCATACCGAAATGGCACCATACCGCGACATTGTACCGCACTGCACCATGCGGTATGGTGTGGTGCGGTGCATCATGGTTTATCATTATAATTGTCTAAACGGTACGATTTTATGTGATTTTGGTCAAAATCACTATTACACTGAAACCAAAAACCGAAACCTCACCGCACCGCACCGTGACAGTTTAATATTTTGGTAAACCAAAACCGCACCATGCGGTGCAGTTTATCGATCACGGTTTTCGATTTTAAACGACACCGCTGCCGCCCCTATCGAATATCAGTCCCATTAAGCCTGCGACCTTAAGGTACAGGACATCTTATGGGACCATTTCTCTTGAGTTCCGATCTTCTCCAGTCAGTCAGCCCTTGTAGATAATTTTTTATTATTTTTTTGATGCTCAGTTAACAGGGCCTATTAGTCCCTTGGACTTTGCAAAAGCAGTTGATTGATTGTTTCTTTTCCACTGTTTTGGGGAGAACGATTTTGTTCCAACCTCCTTAAAGTGGTTGGAGCATTCTTGGCTGATTCATTGGTCCATTTAAAGGGCATGTATGCCATTTCATGCTATTCATCATGGTGAAATGACCAAAAGCCCTCTAAATGGACCAATGAGAGAGCCAAGAATGTTCCAAACTTTTTAAGGAGGTTGGAACAAAATCGTTCTCCTATTTTGGGGCGAGAGAGAGAGAGAGAGAGAGAGAGAGAGAGAGAGAGAGAGAGAGAGAGAGAGAGCTTTTTTGTTGGCAAGGAGGCGGTGGAGGGGAAAGATCAGGTTATCCTAGTCCGAGGTGATGTGGTTGTGGTTGATGGAGGGGCAAAGGTACGTAGTTAATCCAACGGAGGCGGTAGCTCTTCCCGCAACAGAGGAGTCAAGCGATCTTCGGCAACGTCTGGCATTGACCCTCCCCCTCCCTCCGTATGAAGCGAGGGACCTCGTCCTTCTACGTTAAGGGCCATAGCTTCATCCCCATCTTGCTGCGGCACGAAGTCTGCCCGTGCTACGGCCCGCAGGTCATGAACAGTCACGATGCCGGATGGCCCGGATGTGGTGGTACGTTCTCTCTCTCTCTCTCTCTCTCTCTCTCTCTCTCTCTCTCTCTCTCTCTCTCTCTCTCTCTCTCTCTCATTTGTTATCTTGGGCCGGTAGGTCTCCGACCATGGTGGGAGCCAATAGACTGTAAATGGCTCGGCTATCCCGAGGCCCATCTGGTGATTCTTAGATTTTCAAATCCAAAAATCTTAGGGCTGCTGGAAACCCTTAATTAGGTTCTGTTATTTTAGTTTCCTAGGAAATAAGATAAATGAAACAATTTTTGCAGAAATTCATTTCTGCAGAAATTCTTTTTTCATATCGTTTAACTTTCTTTATTCTTTTAGCAGGAAAATAAAAGGAAAAAATTAAAAATAGTGGAAATCTTTTTTTTTTCTTTATAAGCAGGGAAATAAAAGGAAAGAGAATTTTTGCATGTTCAATAAGGAAATAATTTACTTCCTGGTTGTGGAAATACATCCATCTGGAAATCCTCTTTCCACGATTTGATCTGCAAAAGAACACCGAAAATTTGGACGGAACTTCAATTTTCGCTCATTAATCCGTTTTCACGGTTATTTTCTGCGTAAAAGAACAAACCCTTAGTGTATAGCACCACTCCTCGATTTGGCCAATGGGCGGACTATTTTGGACCTTTAACCCGTTAAATAGGCCTCAACTTATGAGGCCTGTCATCAAAGCGCTATTTGAACATAAACGCAAACACAATACCGATATGAGGGGGATTGAGGTTCATCATCGCAGTAAGCTAAGAGCAATTTCGATAGGGAGGTCTTTTTTTTTTTTTGACGGGTAAAAAAAGAATATATAAATATGAACAAGGTACAAAGCACAACTTACCCCAAGGGAGTAAGTAGAGTCCAAAGGTGTCCTATCCTAATAGCAGTTAGACCAACATGGTTAACTACCATTGGGATCTGGACCCAAAACCAAAACTAGTACCACCAAGCTGAATCAACAAATCAGCAAATCTAGCACAAAAGCTATCTCCTCCACTCCACATCTGCGAGAGACTTGAAGGTTTGGCCCTCCAACAATCTCCGAAGAAATCTCCACACCATCGTCCTCGCTTCCTCCAATCGATCGGCTTCTTTGGAATCCTCGGCCACGAACCACTAACAATCAACAATTTGCTTCCCCTCGAAAGCCAACCCGAGGATCTAGAAGGGCTTGTGCCCTCACTCAGCTCTCTACAATGGACCGCTGCTTCAGAACCACCCTCGCCACACTCCAGCTTTGGAAGCCCATCGTGAAGTATAACCATAAGTCAGATAGTAGCCTAGGTAAGTTTCCCCATGGTAAGTTTCCCCAAGGTAAATTTCCTCAAAGGTAAGTTTCCCCAGGTAAGTTTCCCCAGAAAATGAACTCTGAACTCTAACCTTCACCAACAGAGTCCCTTATAGTCTCCCTCATCTCCTGAATAGAAGTTGAACCACCTGAATGGATGAAAGGGATCCACTCCCCAATGATTGCTTCAGCAGACTACAGTACATCTTGATTGCTACTACTCTGCACAATCTCAATAAACCGAGCTGCAATATTGGACAAGATAGTCGCTTTGGTACAAGCTCTATCATCATAAACCCGACTATTCCGTTCTACCCATATCGAGAATACAATAGTAGTGAGAAGGGACTTCGCCACCAATTTGTTAGAGCCTCCAGGAATGGTCTTAATGAACAAACAACCTTTCTTTATAGAGGAACCCACTGCCTCTATAGGCCACTTCATAATGTGGCAACATTTTCCCCAAATCGATTCAGAAAATGGACATTTAAAGTATAAGTGTTTAATATCCTCCGCTGCCTTCTCACAAAGAAAGCACCTATTGCCTAGAGAAATACCTCTCTTTTGGATCCAAGGAATAGTTGGCAATCTATCTCGGACTGCTCGCCAGGTACAGAAACTGTGATTTGGAGGTGAAAGCGGGTTCCATATGACCTTCGCCCAATCTTTTAAAGATCCTGAATTCCTAATAGAGTCCCAGGCAGATCTGAGAGAGAACACCCCATTGCCAGATTTATTCCAAAAAATACTATCCTCATTAGCCTCTGGATCAATATGGATATCCCGGACCAAATTGTACAGATGCAAGAGCGCCGAATTTGCGGGATTAGGAAGCTGCCAAGTGCGCTCTACAATCCAATCACTAAGTTTCGGCCACCCCAAATGCACATCCGGGATGGAATGGAGTCCAACAATTTGGATTGGGCTCCTACCATCAATCCAAGGATCCCTCCACCGGTCGATGCCTCTACCATTAACCACACAAAAGGTTACATTTGGAGCCAAATCTAGCCATCTTTGAAGTATACCATGCCATATACTGGAAGAAGAATGAGAGGAGTCTACCTCCCAAAATGACTGACTTCCAAGATACCTGTCCAACATCCATCTAGACCAGATATTCTCCGGGTCCTGTAGAAGCTTCCATCCAAGCTTCATATAACAGGCTTTGCTAATATCATCGATTCTCCTAATCCCCAGCCCACCTTCAGAGAATGGTTTGCAAACTTCAGACCATTTCACATGAACCATAGCCGAGCCCCACAGAAATTTCCGCATCCATCGCTCAAGTAAATTACGGATGTAATTTGGAATGACAAAAACTGCTGCCCAATAATAGAGATATGCATACAAAACTGTCTTAATGAGCTGCAATCGAACTCCAAAAGAAAGTTTGGAAGATTCCCAAGAAGCTAGTTTCGTCCGGAATTTTTCAACCAATGGATAGAAAAGCCGAAGAGTCTTCCGCGCCGGAAACAACGGTAGCCCCAAATAGCGAACTGGTAAGGAACCAATAGCTAATCCCAGATCCTCAACCACATCCCCACCATTAGTCACTGCCCTGGATAGATATATAGTACTCTTAGCTGTACTGATTTGAAGCCCAGACTCATTACCAAACTCCTTCAACAGAGAGGCAATTCCAGAAAATGATTGCTTAGAAGCTTTAGAGAATATCATAATATCATCTGCAAATAACAGATGGGAAACACAAGGAGCTGATCCCACACGAAAGCTGCTCCACACCTGATTCACTAACCCATCTTCCAAGGCTAAAGAAAGTCCCTCCATCACAATAGCAAACAGGTACGGTGAGAGGGGGTCACCTTGTCTCAAGCCTCTATTGGATTTTATAAAGCCGGTCGGAGTCCCATTCACTAGCACCAAAAAGGTAGCCGAATAAATGCATTCTCTGATCCATTCAAGCCACAATCTAGGAAAGCCGAGGCAGTGAAGAGCATGCAAAATAAAAGGTCGGCTCACTTTATCATAAGCTTTAGCTATATCTATCTTCACACAAGCACGTTTCGGACTTCTCTTCACATCAAAACCTTTGACCAACTCATGAGCAAGAAGGATATTATCTGTGATGCTTCGACCCGGTATAAAAGCCGACTGGTATGGAGAGATTATTTCCTGCATAAATACTTGGAGACGATTGGCTAATATTTTTGCAATAAACTTGTAAACAACATTGCATAGCGAAATAGGACGATAATCCTTCAGCTGACAGCAATTGGATAATTTCGGAATTAGGGCTAAGAAAGTATGATTGAGTTCCTTCAGCAGCTGACCAGACTCAAAGAAATTAGACACTGCCTCCCAAACATCATCCTTAATGATATGCCAACAGGTTTGAAAGAAATGACCTGTATAGCCATCCGGACCCGGAGCCTTTTCCCCATCAGACTTGAGGACCACAAAATCCAGCTCCTGTCGAGTAATAGGGCTCACAACCCAAGCAGCAGCCTCCACTGAAAGCACCCTCTTAAACGGAATTTCCCTGAAGGTAATCACTTCTTCCTCATAATTAAATAGCTCTGTAAAGAATCGGCGAGCTTCCGCTTGAATATCGGAGGAGTTAGACAGCGCTATCCCCTGTGGATTCATCAAAGAATAGATGCTATTAAGATTAACATTAGAATTGACACGGGAATGGAAGAACCTGGTATTCCGATCGCCCAACTTCACCCATTGGACTCTAGATTTCTGTCTCGCATTAGATTCTTCTTCCTCGAGTAGACTAATGTATTCATTCATCAAACTCTTTTCCTGCCGAGCTAGATCCATAGAGAACGGAATAACTTGAATTCTGGCCTGAATATCATCCAGCTTCAATTTGACCACTCTAGCCCGATCGGGAGTATTACTTTCACCGTGTAAGCAACTCTGATTCCACTCCCTAAGCCCCTGTTTAAGAGATTTAAGCTTGGTGGCCAGACAATACTGAGGCACCCCATAAGGTTTAAATCCCCAAATCTTACTGACAATAGACAAAAAACCATTCCGAGAACACCAGCTGTTGAAGAATTTAAACGGCTTTGGGCCCCAACTAATCGATTGATCCCAGTGGCAGATAATAGGAGAATGATCACTCGAACCAGTAGGCAGAACTGATATAAAAGAATTCGGATACTTATTAATCCAGTTATCATTAGCAAGACCCCGATCTAATCTCCTAAAAATACGATTACCCCCTTCTTGACGATTGGACCAAGAAAATAAAAATCCAGAAGTCTTAAGGTCAGTAAGATGAGCCCCCTCTATCGCTTCGTTAAATCTTTGAAGATGCTGGATAGGTACCGGTCGACCTCCAATCTTCTCGTCAAGGAATCGGACAGAGTTGAAATCTCCCATCACAACCCAGGCCTTATCGTTGCAAGAGCTACCCAAACTAGTTATCTCCTGCCATAATTCCTGACGCTCTGTCTCCATGTTAGCTCCATAAATGAATGATATGATAACCCCCTGTCCAGTACTAAGAGACTGCCCTTCACACGTAATATGCTGTTGATGAGTGCTGATTTTATCAAATTTCCACCGTTTTTTATTCCAAAGGACGATAATGCGATGACGCAACTCCCCTATCCCATTACCTTGCCAACCCCAACCTCGTGGTATCAAATGTTTCAAAAGCTTAACATTAGTGCTTTTAATTTTGGTTTCAATCAGACCGCAACAATCCGTGGATTGACTACGGAATAAATTCAGCAATTCACCTTGTCTGCCCCGCTTACCAATACCTCGGACATTCCAACTCATGATCGTCATGGAAGAGATTATTTGGATTTGGCTTGGGCTTCACCTGACCCAACAGAATTACTCCTTGTGTGTCTACCCGATCTCGTTACTATTCTGGATTTCCCCCTACCACATTTTGCCGAGTGATCAACTTCAATAGTGAGAGGAATGGGAAGCTTGCTGTAGACATCAGGAATTTGAACCGAGATACCTCCCCTTCCACTTCCTTCCATCCCCTGGTTATCCTTTCTATCTGCTGACTGAACGCTGCCTATCTGCTCTGAAACTTCCTCTTGGAGGTCTCCAAATACACTGCCCAAACCTTCGTCTGAAGCCAAGGAGCCACAAGCCTCCAATCGGCTGCCCTGTTTGGCTTCAGAATTTGCTGCATAAAATGAACTAAAAGCATTCCCTCGCTTCTCTAGACTGGGGATTCTCAGACCTTTTATTTTAGCCACAACAACTCCCGACCCTTTCCCCTTGGCCTCTGCCACTTTATCCGCTCCAATACTAAGTGGATTCTGCAGACTCTGAGCAAAATCTGCACCCTGCTTATTCACCATCAAATCAGATTCAACATCCTCTTGTCCCAGCCCAGCAACAGTCCCGAAGTCCGCACCCTGCATATTCTTATCAGTATTATCTTCCTCTTGCCCAAGCCCAGTAGCAAACCCAAAATCTGCACCCTGCACATTCACATCAGATTTATCTCCCTCTTGCCCAAGCCTAGCCGCAGTCCCTGAATTTATATCCCCTGATTTCTGCAAATTCTGAACAAAATCTGCACCCTGCATATTTACATTCACATCAGCTTCTACTACCTTTTGCCCAATCCCAGCATCAGCCCCAAATTCTGCACCCTGCACTCTCACTTCAGGTACTTCTTCCTCTTGCCCAAGCCCAGCAGTAGTCCCTGGTTTATCCTCACCGCCCCCTTTAGAATGGTTCTGCATCTCAGTCAGCGTATCGACTTCTAACTCTGCCATCGGCTGATCAGCAACTTGACTATTAAGCACACATACAGACTCTTCTCTGCTTGCAACTTGCTCTCTAAGAATGCCAAAAGGGTTGGACACTTCGGTGACCTCCAACTCCTTACCTTTACCTTGATCCTTCCTCATAGAACCCCCCACTTGCTCCCAACCTTGCTCAAAATCTGATGGGATATCTCCCTGCTTCCTATCTGAATTACCACCTGAGTTAACAGTCCCTCTCGATCCCTTGGAAATGGGTCGCCACTGAAAGCGGTTCCCCTGATGAGTATCCGACACTCGTCCTCTACCTATCTTCTTCCAATTCTCCCCAAGCTTAGGATGTTTGAGACACATACCTTCAGAGTGATCAAACGATCTACAAGCCCTACATCTCTGAGGAACCCAATCATACAAAACAGGTTGAATGGATAAAAGGTTACCTTTGTTATCTCGGGCTTCAACTACTTTAGGTAAGGAATCCTCGACGTTTATCTCTACGCAGAGCCGAGCATAACTTACCCGAGATTGTGCAGTGGTCGCTTGATCCATATACAAAGGTATCCCAATGATACTTCCCATTCGGCTAAGAATCTCTTCAGACCATAGGTCAACCAATAGATTTGGAAATCGAACCCAAATTGGAACTTTGGTAACAAGATCTCGCTCGCAATTCATACCTTTCACCCATTTTTTCAAAACCAGGGGTCTACCTTCAATATGCCAAGGTCCTCCTTCCAAGGCTTTGACATAATCCTCTTCGAGTCCAAACTTAAATAAGAACACTCCATTCTCCCTAGAGTACAGCTCCAGACTGCCAACCGGCTTCCATTTCTGCATTAGTTGTGTCTTCAGATGCAAATAATACGGCCTTCTACCCAAGACATATCCAACCAAAGCTAGATCCCACAGTTTCTGATTTTTTTCCACTTCTTCTACAGGGTAAACAGCCACTTTTTTCGTCCCCACCAACGTCGGAGCAATAAATCTAAGCACAGGGCTTCTTGTGCTTTTAGGTGATACTCCTACAGCATTCCAAGCAGCTTTCATCCCACTAACCAATCCAGCATTACCACCAACTGTAGAGTTTGGTCTTTGACTACAGCCCTCAATTCCTGATCCGGAATTGGATCCTTGCTGCACAATCCCACTACCACCAATACCTCCAGAATGATCTCCCTCCAGCACTGTTGGCCGTTCCTCCCTCTGAACCCTTCCTTGTGATTGCAAGTTTGGAAATTCTGTAGGACTGTCTAGAGCAACACTCTGCATCCTCTGTTTACCTCTGTTAGTATTCAGCTCACCCAGACTTTCTGCCGAGTATCTGGTAAGCAAGGGAGGTACATCACAATGGTGACCCAATGCAGCCCTATCAATAAATTCAGCAATCTTCGGAGCAGCTGGTGGTGAATACCTCCTTACGAGATTCGCATCAGCCTCAAGCCCTCCTTGTACAACCCCCTCAATCGCCCCAACCATCGGTGAGAATCCACAATGGGTTCCGGCCTCCCATGTTTTATCCTCCCCTGTTTTAGATACCTCAGACCCAGCAGAGCAAGAAAACTGCTCCCCCTCTACCGGTTTGTTCCCTCCTTGCTTGATCACCTTATCAGCATTCAGATTACCCTTCTTCCCTATAAAAATCCGATCATTCCCCATCAGCTCCAGCTTCTCCTTAGCTCCAGCTCTATCCGAACCCACTGGTCCTGCACCTTGATCTACAGCCATCTTACCATCTTGCTTTCTTGCACCTTGGTCTCCAGCTCTAACCGAAGTCACTGTTCCTGCACCTTGGTCACCCGCTGGTCCATCACCTTGATCTACAGCCATCTTGCCATCTTGCTTTCTTGCACCTTGATCTCCAGCTCTATCCGAAATCGCTATTCCAGCTCCTTGATCTACAGCCATCTTGCCTTCTTGCCCTTCTGAAATCTCAATGACAAGAGCCTCGTTGGGGGGCTTCATCAGCACCCCCAAATGGGGATCCAAAATCGCCCAAGGCTCTAGAGAGAGAAGCTGTTCCTCACCTTTAGGCTCTAGCGTATTTTAGGGTTTCACGATAGGGAGGTCTTACCGCATAGCAAGGTGGGGACGCCTTTCACGGCGTACCATACTAAGCACTATGGTGGCCCTTACAAAGCAATGGTTATTGCATGCAGTATGGCGTGCTGTGATAAGCATCCCCACGACATTATGCGGCAAGGCCTCTTTATCCAAGTTTTTTTTTCTAACCATGCGCTGGCCAATGCCTCCCAAATCAACATTGTGTCTGCATTTATGTCCTCATGTGTGTTCAAATAATATTTTTTCTCAGAAAAACGAAGAGATATAGGTTTTGTAGTTTTTGAGATAAGTCGTTTCTATTGCCGGAGCTTTCTTTTCTTCTTCTATTTGTTTGACGACGTATTAATGTGTCATTTTTATTTCTTTTATACTCTGCTTAATTAAAATTGGTAAGAAGAGATCGTCTCAACTTCCTTAGGCATTGTCGTGACTCACAAAAAGCACCAGGATTGCACCCAGAGTTATTATACCTTAGGAATGCCTATCATCGATGAAAGCCACAACATGAAAATGTTGGGAAAGCAGCTCGCAACACCAATTCGACAACCATACAGAGAATACAATACATAGAATGCGATACATGCAAATTTGATCGCACAACTACACAAAGATTGCACAACTATACAAAAAGTACCAGGATTGCACCCAGAGTAATTATATCTTAGGAACACATATCATCGATGGAAGCCACAACATGAACAAGTTGGGAAAGCTGCTCGCAACACCAATCCCACAACCATACAGAGAATACGATACATGCGGTGACTGGTCCTTCCTGGTCAGTCTCTAAGCTTCACTTCGCAGATGATACGCTTCTTTTCTGCAAAGCAGATCCGTCAGAGATAGTAACCTTGAAGGTTATACTACTCTACTTCTAGAAATCATCGGGGTTGAATATCAACTTCTCTAAATCTTCCATTTTTTACATGGGATCGGACGATGATAAAGGTCAATTACTAGCAGACCTTCTTCATTGTCAACGTAAGTCTCTCCCATTGAAATATTTGGGTCTCCCAATCTCTGAGAAAAGACTCCCTAAAGTAGTGTGGCTATCTCTGATCCAGAGAATTGAGAAGAGACTCTCAGGGTGGAAAGGCAATCATCTCTCCACAGGGGGGGCTGACGCTAATTAACTCTGTTCTCGCCACAATCCCTTCCTACTTCCTCTCCCTCCCAGCTTGGGTCATCTAGTAGATTGATAAACTTTGGAGATTGTTTCTGTAGAGAGGGGATGCAGGTGATTCAGGTTCCTACCCACTGATGAACTGGAAGATGCCTTGTAAGTCTAAGGCCCAAGACGGATTCAGCATTCTTGATCTTAAAGATTTCAATCAAGCGATGCTTGGAAAATGGTGGTGGTGCCTGCAACAATATCTGGGGGACCACTGGAGCGAGATTGTGAAGAGTAGGTATTTCAGAAGGTTCTTTCCACTCCATGTGAAATCTCGCACTTCCGGTATCATCTCTCCTTTCTTGAAAGGTATTGCTAAGATCTCGATCTATTGCTGCGGGAACAAACTATTAATAGGGAATGGATCTAAAATCAGATTTTGGGAAGACATCTGGTTAGGAAAACTTCAACTAAGAATGGTGTTCCCTCAGCTTTTCGCTTTAGCTCCGTCGGCGATGGCGACAGTCAAGTCGCAAGCCACCGTTTGCGGTAATGCCATTACTTGGAGGTCGAGGTTTAATGGACCCTTTCCTACCGAGCTAATCCCCTAGCTGGGAGAACTCCATAGTATTCTCCAGCAGAACTCTCTCACGGAAGACCAAGATAAGGCAAAATGGCGGTGGACAGCGAACAGTAAATTCACAGTGGTCTCCTTTTACAGATTTATCAACTTCGGGGGGATCAATTGTCCGATGGCAAGGAAAATTTGGAAGACTAAATGTCCACTCAAAGCCAAAATTTTCATGAGACAAGCTATTGGAATTGGTGAGGTCTTCAGCTCATAAAAACCTATAGTTTAGCTGTGTATGGTTGATAACTTAAGATTGGATATGGGTACGTATCTTAGTACGTGCTCTGATTACAGAATAAAGAGCCATGGTTATATGGTAATCCACTTGAGTGAGAGACTCAATGGATTGGTCCCATGTAACCTAAATACGTTCGCAGCTCTGATTAGAGTTGGTCGCTCTATCAGAATAAGATATTGGGATGATAGAGCGTGGGTGTCTCCACCACGGTCATTACCATGCACAATGTTTGTGGCCGAACGGAACCACACGGTGCACAGATCGGTAAGCAGACACTGGTGCACTAAGCCATGTTTCTACTTACGGTAAAACGATCCTAAACCCTGAGGAGCCACGTTTGGTGGGCTAGCTAGTTGTGTGGTGTTTTGGCGCACCAATGTGTGAGAGTCCAATTACGTGACCCAAAACCACGGTGTACTAGGTTACCCGGCTGGCGTCGCATCAACGTGCCACTCTTATAGGCTATCCACACCCCTAACGGGAGGTACGTTCCTCGGTCTGACCTATGTCATATTAAACCCCAACCAGGTGGTCATCAATTGGACTGGTGACTGAATCCGGTTACTCAATAGAGTAATCGGAGGTACGATATACATGGTCAACCTGGAAGGAACCATGTGGCATTCAAGTCTGACGGTGTTCTCCACTACTCGAGTCGCATTATTGCACCAAGTGGAGGGACATCGAGTTTACCACTACTAAGCGGAGAGTAGGGATACGCGAAGAATATAGTAAGTCCAGGGAAATTGGAGTACAGCCTACGTCGCACTCTAGGTGGCTATGCAGGTTAACTCAGACTCAGAGGATCGATGGTACACTCGGGTAGTGTGTCGATCGAGTCGAAGTTGGAAGCCATAAACCTTGGTCCCTGAAGTTTCCACCTTATCCACATGATGTATGGTCCTTGAACCATCTCCTTGATTCACAGGACACAATTAGAGAAAGTAATTAGTCAAACCCTAATAACCCTACACTCCGTGTGTGCATCGTACTAGTGCACGGTAAATGCGTAGGTGCGTATGTGTACTAGGGAAAATCTCGGAGTAATACAGAGACACATGTAGTCATCTCCCTACCTTAGTGGTCTTTGCTATACGGGTATGATACACCGGTTCGTGTTACGAGTTGACTGGTTGACTTCACTAGGGACACTCTAGATGTTTACTAGAGGCATCCCGGTAATAGTGAAATCACTAGTCATAACCCACGTAAGTGCGCCATGCGAGTTCCCGAGTGAGAGGGGCAATCAACTAGTGGCATGGGGGTATTTTGGGAAACCAAAATACCACCATACCCTAGCTTGGCCGCTCCTAGCATGTGGGGACACACATGGCCACCCCCCCTCCCTAGCTTGTAGGTGTTGCAAGCAAGCTTGTAGGGGAGGGGGATCATTAATGGGTTAACATAAGGGGGCCGACCATATATAGTAAGTAGGGGCCGGCCTATTATAGCACACAAAGGGAGAAAGAGCAAGGGGGGCCGGCCACAACTCCCATACGCAAGGTATGGGAGGGCCAGCCCCTATATAGGGATGATGAGAGGGGGGGCGGCCCTAGGTGTGTATGCCCTAGCCACCCCCCTTCTCTTCTTCTCCTCTCTCGTCTATAATGCATCGTGCGAGATCGGATGAACATGAAGGCGTTCCTCATAACTTTTTGCTGTCTAGAATTTACATAAAAAATCAATGTTGTTTCTATGATTTTGGAAGCTACAAAACTCCAAACGACGTGAAACCACTTGAAAAAGTTGTGTCTTGAAGTCTTCTACGTGTAGTCCAAATTTTACCCCAATCAGAGTTTAAAGGAAAAAGTTATGGCCGTTGCACCGAAGCTATATCAAGCAGACCCGAGGCTATCTTCGTTGACAAAAAAGAAATTTGTCGCGGTGAAAGAATCCGCATGGAGGTATGGCTTCTACCATGTAGATCTAGTGTAGAGATAGAATATGCATACATGCTAGATTATTCTTCTTGCTAAATGGACGTTAGGGGTTCGCGTAATTGCAATGCTAGATTCATACATGTACATGTAGTTTGTTTCGATGAAAATTTTGATATGTAACGCACATCACCTACGGTCTTCGAACCTACCCTAGTCTTCCATTGCGGGCCTCTGCCATGAATATTTTTTCAATAATTGGTATAAGAGCCACGCAAGTGGTGTGCGTTTCATGTTTGTCATGAAACCATCATGTGCGCGTATGAATAGTATATGCCGTCATCGGGGTTTTATGAGTAGATCATGCATATTGGATATATTGTGTGTTCTATGAATCGTTCTTGCAGGGCACTACTGTGATATTATCTGGATATGTGATTGCTTGCTACCGGGGGTCGGACCCCGTGCTAGCATATGTCTGGATATGTTTGTGTTTATGTGTGTGGATAGTTTTAGAGCCGTAGTCGGGCAAGAGGTGGTGGTAGACCGTCCTTGATTCCTAAGCTTTTCGCTATGCTTATTTCCTTTTCTTTCTAGGAAATTGTGTACGAACGAGCACTTGCTCGAAGCGTACTAGACTTTTTCGGTTACAGATTGAAGAGGAGGATTTGCCGCGGAGATCCACCACCGGAGGGATGAGTGGAACCTTGGAGGACGATGGCGATTTGGCGAAGCGTACACGATGACGGCAAAGGGCGATAGCATCAGAGATCGTATACAAAGGCTTGTATCGGATCGTGGAACCTTACAAAGGAAACAGAGAGTCTGCACTGTGCTAGTCAGGTTCAGGGGTCGAACTCTGAACTTGATTTAGTTGTGTGGTTGTTTCTTTCAGTAATTCTTTATATTTCTGTAGAGAACCCCGATATGAATTTAGATTATCTGTTTTAGAGAGATGCCCTTTCCCCTCAGGTCTAAGCGACCTTATTAGGATAGAATCCTACTAGTGACGCTTATTATTTAATTGACCTTTGATGATAGTATGAATTCCTTAAATTTGGTTATGCCACCATTAGGTTAACACCCGATTAGTCGGGTGTGCCTATTTGGCCAGCATCGAAATCTAGAATGAGTTAGAATTCTACTATGACATCAATCGTCAAATTTATAAGCGAGGCGCCATGATAGTGGGAGACCTTTCATGTCTGTCTGACCTTAGGCTAGGCTCCAGGGCATTAGCGTGAGAGCTAGGTTTATAGAGTATCGATATTCTTGGGATATGTAATGTGACCCTTGAGTGGAGAAATCTACTTGAGGCAGGGACTATGATATTCCAAGATCTATTAATGCTTCGTGAAAGGCTTGAACGCTAGTGGGAGCATGGTATGACCATGGTCTAGTGTATAGGTTATCGTGACCTTAGTATACACTCATACTTGTTTAAAATAACCTTTAACTATATATAATAAGGGATGTGTGAGAGGACTTGTTGAGATCCTCTGGCCTCCATAGCTAACTGCTTTGTCTTTGGATGGGAGGGCGTCGCTCAACATCTCCCTCGGGTGAAAGTTATATATTTCCATGCCAGATGACTTAGCGGTCTCCTTCAGGATATAGCGGTTACGGGGCCAGGAGAGAAGGGCTTTTCCCATCCTCATGGGGGCCACATGAACTCCCGTGTCATAATTGCTTAGGCTTATGGGTAAGCATCCGAAGTGGACGTGAGGCTTCCGTTGCTTCGCATGGGGATCATGTTGCACTAGCCAAAAGATAACCATGGTCCATCAAAGCCCTTTATTGGCATATTTGGATTGGGTCAAGAAAAGGCCCGTATAAGCGGATGACGTTGCACGACGCCCCCTGGGCGGGTGTATCCAATTCTAAGATTTCACATACATGATTAATAAATCCATAGATTTGTCTTCGTTGTAAGGGTAGTGTTGGTATTTGGATAGAATTAGTTTATTTTCAAAATCCATAAAATAAGTTTTTTGCATTCTTTCATTCAACCATATAGTTCTCATGTCCGCTATCCCATAAGAGAACTAGTTATCGGGTCTCTAACTACGTAGACCGGCAGCACTATCTTTAGCTTATGTTTAAGGTAGTAAACGTATATTGGCTTACAATCTCAATATCCCTGTACCATACCTAATGGGTCCAGATGTCGCTAGGGCACTAATTGGGGCATATGACGACTAGCGAGAGTCTAAGGAGATGTGCAAGTGCTATATTAGAGCAGACTTGCGGATAACTCTTTAGAAGCAAGTTAGAGATATACCGGATCTTTTAAAATAAAGTTTTACTTGCATTGGATGTCTTGAAGGCGAAGTCAGTGGACTCATCGCTTTTCTATCAATTTACTAGTCGGTACTGAGATGTCTGAGAATATGCTTGTTTAGAAATATATACTTGGGTTCCAGATCGAACTAGATTCTAAAGGCATGGTGGCAGATGACGAGGTAGTGGAAGACGTCTGTCTTTCATCGTTATATGGGACCTTCGAAGGCGTTGTTAGAGACTTTAACTTTAATAAGCTAGAGATGACAAATGCAGAACTTCTAAGGAGTTTTCCAGGCGACAAAGAATGAGATCAAGATTAAAGGCAAAGCCTTTAGTGCTTAATTTAGGTCTTCTTTAGAAGAACCTAAGGGAGTAACTTATCATAAACAAAAACTATATAAGTGCAAAAACTGGTGTGGATTCCTAAGTTTGGTAATGCCAAGGACAAAAGTATTTTCGATGTGGTGCGTAGAGGGGGTATTGGAAGATAGTGTATGGTCTTAGGGTATTGGGGGTTAAGTCACTATCTAGTGGCAGTTCTTCTGCTTCTTGGAATGTAGATTTCGGGTCTATAGGGATTTAAGAAAAGCATAAGGCTACTTTATAGTGAAGTAATACTAACATAGATACTGATGCCATAAGCCGTTGCGGAAATTGTTAGATATGATTATCTTAGTTTTTCCGAAATATAGATTTTGATCTTTAGAAACTTAGTTCTGTTTTCTCCTCGCTAAATAAAGTTTTCAATTTTAGATAGCACCGTTGGTGTGTCTCTCAAACTGAATGAATATCTTCATTGCTAGAGGAATAGCTCAGAACGATCTACTTGTGTTTAATCTTAATTTGGAAATAGATCTCATTACAGCTGCAGCGTCTATTTTATATTCATCTAAATCCTTCGGAGAAGCTAGCACAGTTGTGTCCCCTTCGGTTTAGATACTTGGTATCAGATAAATTTAAAGGTTAAAGAAGACTGAGTTTCTGTTCATAGATTTCTTATAGATCCTTTTTGACCAGTGAGTGTTATCTGAAAGGCAAATTAACTAAAAGGGCCACTAAGGTATTGGTGTTAGTTAATTTTGACGTCTATGGTTCCAAGAGCGTCCAGACGGTAGGAAGCTCTTCAATCTAATCGATTGAATGAGTACCTATCGGACGGGTTCCATAGGGTCTTAAGGGAGCATGAGATTATCTCCCAGGTAAGTGCTCCAAGGATAACATGTTAGAATGAGATCTCCAAGAGAAAGAAATCAGACCCTGCTGGACATGGTTTGTAGTATGATGGATATTGCTAAGTATACCACCCACCTTCAGGTGGGATCGTACCTTAAAACAATAGTATATATCTAGAATTATCTTTCATCTAAATCAATGCCTTAAACCTATAGAGAGCTATGGTCTAAGCGAAAGCTGATACTGTGGTGTCTCGAGATATAGGGTTATCCTACACTTGTGCGGAAGGACAAGAGAGATGTGATAGAGATAAAATTCTAGGAATATTTGTTTATAGGTTACCCTTAGGAGGCATAAGGTGGGTTATTCTATGATCTTGAGGTTTGGAAGGTAATCATTTCTACGAATACCATCTACCTAGACCAGGATTATATTATAGATCACAAGTTAACTAGTAAGGTAGTTCTTGATGAATTACTGGATACTGGTAGAGAGTACGTATCCAAAAACATAGTGGGAGTAGATGATACATAAACTAGTATACCAGATACTGTAGAAATGATTTACTATTGTACCACCACTACCTCGTCGTTGTGAGACCATCAGAGCTCCTGATAGATACATGGAGAAACTTTGATAGTTAATCCAGAGTTTCAGGAGGATGATCCCTAGAGCTACGATGAAGTAGTGAGAGCATCCGACATCTTTGACTGGCAAAAGACCATGGTGGCAAGCTTGCATCAATGTCCCTTGGAATAGTCTCGACTCTTATTACACTATCACCCTTCTGGGTGTAGGAGGTGTATAAGAAGAGGACATGGTTAAGACTTAAGTAGCTAGATTAGTTACCAATGGATAAGGGATTGACTATGTCGAAACCTTCTTATCGGTAGCTATACTCAAGTCTATTTTGGATCCTCTTAATCCATCACAGCCCATTATAGTTGGAAGATCTGGTAGATGGATGTTAAGATAGTTATTCTCTAACGGGGATTTGGAAAAGGACATGTAGATAATGCAGCCTCAGACTTTGTGTCAGCAGGTCAGGAAGATCCAGAATGCAATTTGCAAAGGTCTATTAATGGACTAATGCAAGTATCCAGGAATTGAAAATATTCATTTTGATCAGGAAATCTGCTCACACGAATTTTGTCAGAATAAGAATAAACCAATTGGATACAAGAAAAGGTGATAGAGCTATAAGGGTATACCTAGTACTTTACATTAGCAATATTCTACTAATTGAAAATAAAGTAGGAATATTGTTTACGGTAAAGGTATATAGTCATCGTAATTCTATGTGAAAGACCCTAGTGAGGCGAGTTATGTTCTAAAAATCAAGGTAACTTGAGATCACCATAACAAGGCTCTCTCGTTGTCACAAGCTACGCATGAAGATAGGACTCTAGCCATATTCGATTTTTTCGAGGCTAAATATCTATTGTGTAGTAGGAATGATGGGTCGGTTTCAGTCGAACCCGGGTCCAGATCACTGGACTAATATGAAAGGTATACTCATAAGTCCTCATCAAGCGAGGATTGTGAGTTAGGTTATACTTCACAGGTCTTGATATCGATTAGGCGCACAGGGTTTGACTTTAGGATCAGATGTGCATTCCAGAGAATTGACTTTAGGAATTATTTTTATCTTGGTATTAGAAGCGGTAGTTGGTAGAGCGTGAAGCAAGAGTGCATCACAAACTCCACCACAATGGCTGAGCACGTTGTTATGTGCGAGGTAGTATTATAGGTGGTATGGCTCAGGATGTTCTTAGAGAACTTGGGATGCATACCAGAGGCTCAGTTGTCTGTTGTTGCAATAGAAGAGCGGTAAGTAAGGTCCAAGGAGCCTAAGAACCACTGTGAGGGGAAACTCATTAAGTACGAACTCCACTTGATCTGATAATTTTAGGAGGAAATGCAAGTAGCAGTACTGAGATAGCATCTGCAAATAATATTACCAATTTCTTTGGGGAATTCATGCAGAGGCTTTTGGGCAGCATAAAGAAGCTATAGAGCTCAATATCGTTTTTTCTCGTTAGACCTAGTGGGAGATTGTTAGAATTGGTGAGGTCTTCAGTTTGTAAAAACCTATAGTTTAGTTGTGTATGGTTGATAGCTTAGGATTGGATATGGGTACGTACCTTAGTACGTGTTTTGATTACAAAACAAAGAGCCATGGTTACATGGTAATCCACTTGAGTAGGAGACTCAATAGATTAGTCCCGTGTAACCTAAATACGTTCGCAGCTCTGATTAGGGTTGGTTGCCCTATCAGGACAAGTTGTTAGGATGACAGGGTATGGATATCTCCATAACGGTCATTACCAGGCACAGTGTTTGTGGCCGAACGGAACCAACACGGTGCACAGATCGGTAAGCAGACACCGGTGCACTAAGCCGTGTTTTTGCTTAGGATAAAATAATCCTAAATCCTAAGGAGCCACGTCTGGTGGGCTAACCAGTTATGTGGTGCTTTGGCACACCAATATGTGAGGGTCCAGTTATGTGACCCAAAACCACGGTGTACTGGGTTACCCGACTGGCATCGCATCAGTGTGCCACTCATGCAGGCTATCTATACCCCTAAAGGGAGGTGCGTTCCTGGTCTGACCTACGTCTTATTAAACCCTGGCTAGGTGGTCAGGTCTGACCTACGTCGTATTAAACCCTGGCCAGGTGGTCATCAGTTAGACTAGTGACCGAATCCGGTTACTTGGCAGAGTAATCAGTGGTACGATGTACATAGTCAACCTGGAAAGAACCAAATTATATAAGCACTTGAGTCTGACGGTGTTCTCCACCGCTCGAGTCGCATTATTGCACTAAGTGGAGGGACATCGAGTTTACCACTACTAAGTAGAGAGGAGGGGTATGCGAAGAACATAGTAAGTTCAGGGGAATTGGAGTACAACCTGCATCGCACTCTAGGTGGCTACATAGGTTAACTCAGACTCAGAGAATCAATGGTACACTTGGGTAGTGTATCAATCGAGTCAAAGTTGGAAGCTGTGAACCCTGGTCCATGAAGGTTCCATCTTATCCACGTGATGTATGGTCCTTGAACCATCTCCTTGATTCACAGGACGTAGTTAGAGGAAGTAATTAGTCCAACCCTAATAATCCTATGTTCCGTGTGTGTATCGTACTAGTGCACGATAGATACATAGGTGCGTATGTGTATGTACTAGGGGAAATCCCGGAGTAGTACAGAGACACACGTAGTCATCTCCCTACCTTAGTGGGCTTCGCTATACGGGTGTGATGCACTGGTTCATATTGCGAGTTGACTGGATGACTTCACTAGGGACACTCTAGATGTTTACTAAGGGCATCCCGGTAATAGTGAAATCACTAGTCATAACCCACGTAAGTGCACCATGCGAGTTCGCGAGCGAGAGAAGTAATCAACTAGTGGCATGGGGGTATTTTGGGAAACCAAAATACCACCATACCCTAGCTTGGCCGCCCCTAGCATGTGGGGACACACATGGCCGCCCTCCCTCCCTAGCTTGTAGGTGTTGCAAGCAAGCTTGTAGGGAAAGGGGATCATTAAGGGGTTGACTTAAGGGGGCCGACCACATATAGTAAGTGGGGGCCAGCCTATTATATCACACAAAGGGGGAGAGAGCAAGGGGGGCCGGCCAAAACTCCCATACACAAGGTATGGGGGGGGTGGCCCCTATATAGGGATGATGAGAGGGGGGGGCCTAGGTGTTCATGCCCTAGCCGGCCACCCTTCTCTTCTTCTCCTCTCTCGTCTCCAACATGTGTGCGCGAGGGTTCGGACATGGTTCTTCTTCCTCGCGTGATGAATCGAAGATGGAAAAGGCTCGGTGCATGGAGGCACTCAGAGATCCATCGACGAGGGTCCATGCATCGTGCGAGATCGGGTGAACATGAAGGCGTTCCTGCAACTTTTTGCTATCCAGAATTTGCATAGAAAATCAATATTGTTTCTATGATTTCGGCAGCTACAGAACTCCAAACGATGTGAAACTACTTGCAAAAGTTGCATTTTGAAGTCTTCTATTGTAGTCCAAATTTCAGCTCAATCGGATTTCAGAGCAAAAGTTATGGCATTTGCACCGAAGCCATATCGAGCAAATCCACGGCCGTCTCCATCAACAAAGAAGAAATTTATCACAGTGAAAGAATCTGCATGGTGGCATGGCTTCTATCATGTAGATCTAGTGTAGATATAGAATATGCATGCATGCTAGATTATTCTTCTCGCTAGATCGACGTTAGGGTTCGTGTAGTTGCAATGCCAGATTCATATATGCACATGTAGTTTGTTTCGATGAAAATTTTGATATGTAACATACATCACTTATGGTCTTCGGACCTGCCCTAGTCTTCCACTGTGGGCCTTTGCCATGGATATTTTTCCAATACTAGGAACAAGAGACAAGATCCTCACTAAGATCAATCTCCTCAGGCGAAATCACTCGGCTATTTTGGATACTCTCTGCCCATTCCGCGGGCAAACAAATGAGACACCTGATCATTTTCTAATAAGGTGTTCTTACTCTAGGAGCATCTGGTTATCCTTCAGATCGATTATCGGGATTAGGTTCCACCCTACGTCACTGTTGACCCTATGGGGAGCCTAAAGGAACAGACGTATCAAGCCGGAGATTCGAGGCGGCTGGGACATTACAGCTACTGCCATATGCTGGGGAATCTGGATAGAACGCAATAAGAGAACAAATCTCGGACACTGGAGCGGCTAATTGGCGATATCAAATAGATGAGTCTTCTCTGGGCCTCCCATCTTATTTCTAGGTTAAAAAGTGTTCTTCTGAGATTGTCCGTTTTGTTCTTTTTCTTCCTCCGTAGTAGAGTCTACTACAGAGGACACCTGTTTTTGTAAATACTTTTTTTAATGCACTAGTAGGGGTCTAGGTCGAACCCCCCCTCATTCACCTAGAGGGATTTCTCAAAAAAAAAAAAACTATATAAAGAATACGATACACTTGCAGAAGCCTTCTGGATGGTGCTCAATGTTCGAGATTAGGAGACCTGCAAAGATCGCACAACCATACAGAGAATGCAATACAGCTATAATAGCAACAAACTCTATGGACTTATAAGCAATCAAGGTTTTTATTATCACTAGCAAGAGAAATATATGCAACGGGTAACTTCTTGTCGAACCCCGCAAACCATCTTCTTGTTTCTCTCACAAAACACTTCCAAGAACTAGAGAGCAACCCGCCCGAGAGTTACACAGTAATTACCGGAGGATCACCAAGAGATAAAATCACCACCGAAGTAGAAGCCAAAGTAGACACACTGAGAAACCCGAAGATGATCCGCACATCGTACCCTCTTCCTTCCTCCTCTTCTTCTCTTCTTTTTTTTCTTCTTTTTCTCTACTTTCCTTCCTCTCTCTCTTCTTTCTACGTTGCAAACCCTAATTGGGTTTGTATTCTCTCCTCGTCCATGACTCGCTCTCTCAATCCTCTATTGAGAAGAACCACTCCACTGTGTTGCCGTCGCCATGCTCTCACAAGCATCTTCCAATAGCCCAGGGGAGTGCCACGCCGGTGCTCCCCATGGATCCTTCACTTCCCTCGCGACTTTCTCTTCTCATAGACGATCTCTGAATACATCCATAATTGTCATCACCGATTCTATTGAGTTCCAATTTACCCTATAGCCTCCCTATTTCCTTTCTTTTATAGGAGAGCAAACCCTAGACATTAGGTTCCCAAAATAGTCCAAAAATTGGCTTAAACTATGGCTAACTCACGTCCAGTGCCCACACCAATTCTACTATGCAAAATCAAGCTCGTCCGGCCGGAATTACTGCACATTTTGTCCTCTTCTGACCCGTGCTGCCAGAACCTAGGTCATGCACATGATGTCTCCAGGATTCACTCTCCCAAATTTCATGTCGATTGACTGTGAACACAATTGGAGAGTCACACGCACGATCTATAGAAGTCGTGCTTATGATCAGTCGGATATTGATTTTTGCAAGTCGAAACCCAACAATCTACACCTTGGCTTAAAAAAGCCAACTCTATCATTGTTGTCGCTACCGTTGTCACCATCGTTGTCACTGCTTTTAAGAGCTTGTGATAATCCAATACCTTGTCACCCCCTTTGCACCCTACAAAAGGTTCCCGATCACCAAGATCGATGATCGGCAAAGTCTAATTTTTTTTGTAGTTACTCATATCCCACTTATTTTTCATCTTCCTGGCGCCCGAACACACTCCACCTACATACTTGTTCTTCACTGAACCCTCTGCCTTCGAAGCTTCCCTCGCTGCAATAATATATCAGTCTCCATTGTAGACTCTCTCTAAGATTGAAGAAGTGCCATCCGAAACCTCAAGGATTTCACCTAAATTGGTGATCCTATACTCGAGAGAATCTAATCCGGATAGAAGGATTTTGATTGCCTCTCAAAAATCCAGAATATGACAACCATCACAGAGTGTCCGAACTGAATCATCAAACCTTATGCAATTTTATCTGGCTCCCCTTGTCAGCATCGAATCCATCGTCAATTGTCATCCAGCAACCCTTACACCCCTCATAGCTGCTAAACAGCGCCTTGTGTGAATATTCGTAGCCTTTCTATCCATTATTAGTTCTAGCCTGATTCCTTAGTGGTCGTTAAGACGACTCATCTTCGTCTGAACCTGATGATCCAACCAAATAAGCGTCTTCATTTGACCTAAGCATCTCTAATTGTTTCGACTAACCTATGGTCTTTTTCAAAATTTCCTCCACCTCGCCTTCTACACTCACGTGCTCGGCTTCAAGCTCGCAATGGTTTCTTCTCCTTGGAGATACTTGAGGTAAGAGAAGAATAAATCAACACAGTGCTATTGAAAACTTAACTTCCAATCCTTCTCGGACATTTTAATTAGCTTGTCCATCTTTCTACCCAGAAGCAACTAGAGATCCCTCTATCTGCATCTTCTATAATCCAAAGCCCGTACCATTGATTTCCTCATACCTCCCCTTGCGTCGTCTGCTATTGCTCCAACCTCACACCAAACCTTCGGCTCTGATACCACTATTGGTATTATATTTCTTGCACCACGTCTGAGCTCTGATACCACTATTGGGGAAGTGGCTCGCAATACCAATCCCCTGCGCCTATGGAAGCCTTCTAGATAGTGCTCAAGGTTCGAGGTTTGGAGCCCTGCAAAGATCGCACAACCATACAGAGAATACGATACACCAATAATTGCAATGAACTCCATGAAATCATAGGTAATCAAGGTTTGGATTATCACTGACTATAGAAATACATGCAAGAGGTCACCGTTTGTCGGACCCCGCAAACCATCTTCTTTCTTCTCTCACAGATCACACCCACAAAGTAGAGAAAAACCCACTCGAGAGATACATAGAGATTACCGAAGGATCACCAAAAGATGAAATTGCGACCAAAGAAGAAATCGAGGTAGACACATCGAGGAACCTAGAGATGATCCCCACATTGTATCCTCTTCTTTTATCATATTCCTCTATTCTTTTTCTTTTTCTTCTTCTTCTTCTTTCTCTCCACGTTCCTTACCCTCTTTCTTCTGTCGACGCAGCAAACCCTAGATCGAGTTTCCATTCTCTCCCTTTTTAGGACTTGCTCTCTCAAACCTCTAATGAGAAGAACCCCACCCCACCCCTCCCCTAAACTATGTCACCTCCACTATGCTCTCACAAACAACTTCCAAGATCCTGGGGGGATCGATCGCAGCGCCAATGCCCCCCGAATCCTTCACTTCTCCCCGCAACTTTCACTTATTGTAGATGATCTTTGAACACCTCCGTAGCCATCGTCAACGATTCCAGTGTTCAAGTTTACCCTATACCCTTCCCAATACTTCTCTTTTTATAGAAGAGCATGTGGGGGAAATTTTCGTATTGTCTTGATCAAAGACCTCATACAACAATTCTTGATTGAATTGGAAGGTTTGTATATTGTACAGATGGAGATTAGTGAGTAGAGAGAGAGATGACTCGGGAAGTTGTTGTGGGAGTTCGGTCTTACGACCTACGTCTTCGGGCGAGAGGTGACACCTAGTTTGCACTATATGCCAAAAGGGGGGGAGGGGGAGCATTCTCTCAACAGGCCGAGAGAAGCTTCTTACAAAATGGGTTGTACGGAGCAACTAAAAGAGAATAAGAAAAGAGCTCTGGCTTTTGAATCCTCTACTCTTTTGATCAATTCACCAACCCCTTTCCTGTAGGCTATAGGGGTTCTTTTATAGTTGGAGTATGTGCTGATTTGGCAACGATGATGTGGCAATGCTGAGGTGGTACTGGTCCTGGGCCCCTATTGGGCCGTTGTCCGGGCCCAATAAGTGGAGGCTTGATTTGTGGGCCCTGTAGAGTAGGTCCATGGGCCTGGGCTTGCTTTCTTGAGCCGTTGTGTGGGCCCACGTGCGTCTGGTATGTTCCGGTCCGGTATAATTTTTGCACCCAAAGAGCACTCTAGGCTTTAAGTTCCCATAATAATCCATCAATCGGCCAAAACTATGATCGAGTCGCGTCCAACCCACACTGTTTCGTCCGGGCAAAATTAGGCTGGCCCGGGCAAAATTCCTACATGTTCTATCTGCTTCTGACCCATGTTGCTAGAACCCAGGTCGTGCACACGATGTCTTCAGGATTTCCTTGCCCGACTTTTCTGTTGATTAACTGTGCACACGATCGAAGATACATGCGCCCGATCTGTAGATGTTGTGCACACGATCCTATTGGATATTGGCTTTTGTAAGCCAAAACCTAACAGAACATGACCATGGTGATTTTAGGACTATTGCACCTCAAACCACATGCCTAGTACTTATTTCAACTTTAATATTTAATTCTTTGGCTATTGCAACAAAATTAATAAAATTTTCAAGAATACTATTTATTTAAAAATTCTATGTATCTACATATATTTTATTTAAAACATTTATTATTACGCACTTGTCATTTTCTGACCAACATTCTAATAGAAAAAATTCAAAACTATAAGGAAAAGTGATTTATTTGGTAATGCACATTTAAACTAGTAGATTATGAATAAAAGAACATTTCTTGGCTCCAACAGTTGTTTGAGCAACGTGCTCCAACAACTAATGTGACAATCAATGATTGGACATCCTCCACAATCAATGATAAAAAAAAACCTCGAGTCTAAAGAGGTAATGTGGGCCCCATATGGCAGACTATGAAGTAGTGGGCCCTGCAGGTATTAAGTGGGTATGGTCCACTCATTGATTGCCACATCAGCTGTTAGAGCCAAGTATTGTTTGAATACAAATACACTGACAAGAATAATTGAGACATGATAAATCGTTTTTTTTTTGTACTAGAACTGATGACTACAATCGGTCATCGAGGTGGGAGTCACCAACGGACTCCCGGAGGCGCCACATGCCGGCGCAACAAAGAAACCCCACGACGGGACGCTACACCGGCGTACACACCGCACATCTGTGGAAACACAGGTAAAAAACCTTACAAACTACACCAGTACCACCTAGAAGAGGGGGGAGGGGAATTACACGCCACATAAAGACATACACGACAGTCGCTCTCTGGCAAACAAAAAGCTCAGCGCCGCCAACTAGACCACCCCGCCGACCTCCGGCGGGGAGGAAAACAAAGCAAAACACAAAGGGAGATAAATAAACCCAAAACAGGGACTCAAAAAATGGATCCACCACTGGATCCGTCTCCCTCAGCTCCGGCGAAATTGCTGAGCCGCGCCACCAATCCGATCTGCCACGAACCAGCACCATCTTTGCCCCGAACCACTGGGAACCACTACCGCGTAGGGGAGGGGGTTGGAGAAATCCATGGCGGACACCGGCCGAGGTCCAGACCCACCACACCCCTGCAAAAAAGGCTGGAAACCCCCGATCCGCTGGCGGCAAACGTGGATCCGAGGAGGGGGAGCACCGCACGACTTCGATTCCGGCGATCACAAAATCCGGGCCGAGAGAACGACCCTATGTACATGGGGGGGGGGAAGGGGGGGCAAACTCGACCTCCGAGAAGCCTTCAACTGCAAGCTCCTGGTCTCCCCGGAACAGTCGACGGTGGCCGATGAGGCCAAGAGGGCCAAAACCCTAACCCAAAATTAGGGGAAAAAGGGGAAGAGTGACACGATAAATTGTTGCCCAAAAGTCAAGATCATGTTTCTATTGTGGGTGGAACTTTTGATTTGGTTCAAAGATACAACTAATTTGCCCCTCTCGTGTGTTTCATCCGAGCACTCGGCCTACTGCTCTTTGCACGCCAACTTCCTCTCGGGTTGTTGTGACTCACAAAAAGCATCAGAATTGCAACCAGAGTTATCGTACCTTCGGGAGTGCATCATAGAGGATGGAGTTACCGATGCGAATTACGGGATGCCGAAGTTGAGTGAGAAGGTTTATACTAACGAGGTAATCTCCATGAAGCTTCTTCGTTCGAGCTTGAGTCTTCCCTTTTATCATAGTGCCGATGATTTTGTGCTTATACCGGTAGTGGCTTTGAAGATCTGCTCTTGTTTGACTCGATGGGGTGTTGACTCCTGGCCTCGTAGGGACGTTCAGTACCTCTGCAGCTTTTGCGAGTGGATGGGCGAGCTTTCAGAAGTTTTTGAGGCGGAGTCTGAGACAAAATCATTGGAGAAGTTCTAGCACCAGCTCGTCGAGAGTACAGTCGCCCTGAGGGGATGTACCATGTTCTCTGCGAACTCTGGTGCCCAGATACCAATACGTTTCTTACTGGAGCGAAATAAGTACTTCTCTCCGCGATGTTCATATCGTCACCGAATGCCCCAAGGTGCGGAACTACTTTCAAGAGGAGGTGCCGGCTCTGAAGTATTTGATGGATACTAGTTTCTCCCTGAGTTCTTGTCTTCTTTTGTTCAAGGCGTATGCCCTCATTGCGGCATGAGACTAATTTTCAATGCTTCTTCCGCCTCTTCTATTATGAGACACCTTAGGAGCGTACCGTTGTAGCTATGATGGTACAGCTCGTTGTTGAAGTGGAAGAAATTCATCTTTCCTTCAACTGGTGCTGATAGAACTGGTGGCTTTAGCAGATAGTCCTTGATGCTTTAGAGAGCTTCTTGGCAAGCTTCGTCCCACTTGAATGGCGCTCCTTTCTTCATGAGGTGACTGAAGGGGCAGAATTTTCCAGCTAGGTTGGTGATGAATCATCTGATATACGCCAGATGCCCTTGGAGAACTCTGAGATATTGCACCGTATTTGGTGTAGGGATATTGATGATAACATCAATTTTGGATTTATTTATCTCAATGCCTCGATGCTGTATTATGAAGCCAAGGAATTTGCCCGAGGAGACTCTAAATGCGCACTTGAGTGGATTCATGTGGAGTTGGTACCTTCAAAGCCGTTTGAAGATCAGTTCGAGGTCTTGAAGATATGTTGACTTCTTCTTGGACTTTACGACGAGGTCGTCGATGTAGCACTCCACGTTTTGATGAATAATGTCGTCAAAGATTCTCTGCATAGCTCATTGGTAGGTGGCTTCTATGTTTTTCAAGTCGAAGGGCATGACTTTATAGCAGTAGATCCCCTTTGGTGTGCAGAACGCCATGACCTCTTCGTCTTTTGGCACCATCCGGATCTGGTTATAGTCTGAAGATCCGTCCATGAAAGTTAGTACTTTGTGGCCTATTGTCGTGTCCACCATTAGCTCCGTGATTGGCAATAGGAAGTCATCCTTGGGGCATGCATTGTTCAAGTCTCTGAAGTCCACGCACACCCTGATTTGACTGTTCTTTTTTTTGACTGGAACAACGCTAGAGATCCATGTCGGGTACTTGACCTCTCGAATGAAGCCGGCTTTGATGAGCTTATTTACTTCGCTTTCTATCTGGGGTACCAACTCCGGCTGGTAGCGTCTTTGTTCTTGCTTAATGGCACTAGCTCCGTGTTTGATGCCGAGCTAGTGTACTACAATGTTAGGATCGAGGCCTAGCATCTCCTTGTAGGACCATGCGAAGATATCTATGTATTCTCGGAGCAGCTTGATGTATGCAGCTTCTTCTTCAGGAGTCAAGAGTGTGATGACGAATGTAGGCCGAGGCTTCTTTTCTGTGCCCAAGTTGATTTCCTTCAAGTCGTCAACGGTGGACTGCCCCCCTTCTTCGAGAACTGGCGAGGCGTCTTGCAACTCGTCGTCCGAAGCAGAAGAATCGTCATTTTTAGTTTCGATAACGGAGATGTGATTGACGGCCATCATGTATCGATCACGGATGATTTTATCCGGAGACCATGTCGAACCTATTGACCTAGGTGGGTGGGTGGGTATTGAAACGGCATCCCCGACTAGCATTCCCAAACGGTCGAACACCGACTTCCTCTTTGTTTCCTTGATTAACACGGTCTTTCGAACATGGATGTATACTTTGAATTTGACCAACTTTGACTGTTTTTCTTTCTCTTCTGGAGTATAGCCCGACGTTGAGCTCATCGCCATCTTCTTTTGGTTGACTTGTTATTGGGACAGACGGCATAGGTAGAGCGTGCATCGAAGACTAACGATCCTTCAGCTGCTCCATCTATCATCTTCACCTCAATGTAGTTGGAGGTGAAGGTCTTCTTTGTTGCAATCTTGATGACCATCGGGCTTTGACTGGAGCTGATGCCTCGTCGATTTGGGAGATTCTGCTCACCACTTTGAAAAAGAAGAGCTTGAGTTTTGGTCATCCTATGTGGTGTCGTAGCTAGAGGAAGCATGCCCATATGCATGACGCTCTCTTTGTTGTAGCCGTCTTTGAATAGTAGTTTGACGGCGTTTTTCCCTAACTTCCTTTTGGCTTAAATGCGAGTTGATTGGGGTCGATAGATTCGAAAGATCCGATCAGACTCGAAGCTTGCATCCGAGTAGGTAGTGGCAGTGTCATCTCTTTCAAAGTGATGACGTTGGCCTCTGATAATGGTGAAGCCGCTTCTTTCACTGAAGCGAGAGTTTGTTGTTCGTGTTTGCGAAACCATTGAGGCATTGGGCGCAGGACCGATGCAGCTTGGACGAGCAACGAAGTATGCTACATGGATTTTGGCCTGAAGCTGATGCACATCCTTTATCTTGGCCTTGGTATTTCCTTGATCTCGAATATCGCTTTGCTGGAAGGTTGTTCTAGATCTGCAGGTGAAGGAGTTTTATCTCACCTTAGCTCTTTAGCTTTTTGGGTTCAAGGAGCTTTAGCTGGAAGGACTTCTGCAACAAGATTTTTTGCCTAGTAAAACTTGGCATCAGAAAGGTGTGCTTCGGCCTCATTGAATGGCTTGTCATCAACGACGATGCACTTCTCCATGCCTTCCTTGTAGTACTTAAGGCACTGGTGCCAGGTGGACACTACAACACCATTCTCATGTAGCCATGGTCTTCCCAGTAGGAGGCGATAGTACGTCTGGTAGCCAATAACGTGGAAGAGGACCATTGTATCAAGCTGGCTGATGGAAAGTTTCAGATGAATGATCCCGATAGTGGACTGTCCGCCTTGGTTGAACCCTTAAATAACTAGCTGGCTTTGAGAGAGCTGGTCGGTGGTGAAACCGAGCTACCTCATTGTTTGGATGGGCATAATGTTGACGGCAAAGCCATAGTCTAGCAGGATTCGATTTACCAGCTTCTCCTTGATGTACCCTGAGATGTAGACGAGCCAGTTGTGTAGTTGTGCTCCGAGTTGTAGATCTTCGTCTAAGAAGGTTATTGTTGCGTCGCTGGAGGTAACAGTTCTGCCCATCTCACCCTCTTTTCTCTTTCTCTTGTAGTTATCTGGATCCGCTAGGGCTGCGGCTATGGCTAGACGAGCTTTCTTCGGCGAGGTGCAATGCTTCTATGAGTGGCAAGTGCAAGATTTCCTCATCGTGGAAGGTAGTGCCCTCCTTGTCGAAGCCGTCCTTCTTGTCATCGGAGTCGCCTTCTTCAGAAGACTCGATCTCGCCTTTTTCTCCCAACATCTCGTGAAGTTCGACCATGTAACAACAGACTCTAAGATGCTGATCGGCTGGGAGGAAGTGATCAGGGAAGAACTCTTACAGCGTAGCCGGTTCCGTAGGGCTTTGCTGGAGGAGGTAATCTGGATTTGCTGGCGACACTAAACATCTTTCTTCCTGGAGTTTTGCTTTTCTTCTTGTAAGTTCTTCATTCAGGGAGCTTCCTCATCACTCGATTTATCTTGTGTCATCTCGTCGGCCATGGCCTTTGCCTCCGAGGTATCATGATCCATGCGTCTTCATCGGTGGATTCTCCCTCGCCAAGGTAAAGATTTGGAGTGGCGGCTGCAGGTTCTTCGTCAGTCGGAGAAGCTTGTTCTTCTAGAGGCTCTGCTAGCTCGTTTTCTGATCCCCAGTCGGTGGGCTTAATTTCTTCGATTGAGACAGATGAAGGCTTGGAGTAAAGAACGTAGTAATCAAACTTACTCGATGGCTGGCCCAACAGGCCGACCTCAGGATCTCCTTGCTCATACCTCCTTTTGAGAGTACATTGGTATGTAGCCTGACTAGAAGGGACTTGCTCTTTTGGAGACTCCTCCTCCGTCCCCCAGCTAGTTGGCATGATCTCCTCTGTTGAGACTAATGGAGGTTGGGAGTAGAGGACCTAGTAGTCAAACCTTCCTGAGGGTTGGCCCAACAGGCCAACTTCTGGATCTCAACGCTCGTACCTCTCTTGAAGAGTTTATTAAGACGTGACTTTGCTTGGGAGAGGTGTTGACTTGTGCGACAGTTGCCCCTGGGGAAATAGGGTTTTATTCTTAGCGAGCATAGGAGCACGCCGTCGTCGCTTGAGATATTCGATTTTGGAGTAGTCTTTGTGATTGGCCTTTGACAGTTGATGCGTAACTTAGGCGTTTTCCATCGTGTATCAACCAGTACTAGCGGAAAGGAACCGAAGGTGATGGATGTCATGTTTGCTACAGCGACATCACTAGAGTCGATCTCGATTTTTTTTTACTTTGCAACCTCCATGATTCTCTCTTTGAAGACGAAATACTTCTCGATGGGATGGCTAACCACTCGGTGGTATTTGCAGAAAAGGGGGTCATCGACACGATGCATTTGCTCGGGCCTTTTTGATGGAGAAAGCTCGATCATCTTCTCCTAAAGTAACTTGTCGAACATAGAGGAGACTTTCGAGTCCAAGAAGGGATACTCCTTTGCTTCGAGCTCCTCGAGAGTCATCCTTGGTTGTCTTTGAGGCTAAGGCGGCGGTATGGCGGCCCCCTTTCCTTGATCTGGCTTGCTATTGATTTTGAGCGGTTTGGAGGTTGAAGCGACGTCGGCAATGTTAACTTGCTTTGCTTTTGGCACCGGCGGCTTGTCCTTTCTCTCCACCTTCAAGAAGTATTTGCTCTTCGATTCCTCGCGATTTGCTAGGCTGAGCTCCATATCGTGAGCCCGAGTTGCAAGTTCTTCGAAGGATCGAGGCTTGATCCCTTTAAGGATGTAGACCAAGCCCCAGTGCATGCCTTGGGTGCACATCTCGATGGCCGAGTCTTCAGACAAGCGATCTTATGAATTTAGCGCAAGGTTCCTCCAACGATCGATGTAGTCGATTACCGACTTGTCCTTCCTCTACTTGATGGCAGTAAACTCGGCCATACTAATGATACGTTGGGTGCTATAGAAGTGGTTAAGGAACTCCCTCTCCATCTGCTCCCAACTGTCGATGGATCCTGAAAGGAGATCAACATACTAGTCAAACGTGTTTCTTTTGAGTTTGCGAATGAACTGCTTCACCATCTCGTCGCCGTATGTGCCGGTGTTGTTACAAGTTTCGATGAAGTGGGTGACGTGCTGCCTTGGATTTCTCTTCCCGTTGAAGTACTGAAACTTTGGTGGCTGGAACTCGGTAAGGAAACACAATTGCTGGATCCTTACAGTGTAAGGCTTCGAGTAGGTCACCGTGATCGGAGGAAAACTGTCACCGTGGAAACACATCATGTCGGCCACCAACGACTGTATCTGCTGGGCAGTCATCATTGCCACCACCGACGGTTATGTGGCCACCGAGACTGGCACTGGAGAGATGACCTCCACTGGGATGGGAGCCAAAGAGAGTGCTGGAGTAACTGCTGGAACCGTCGGGGCAACCTCTGCCGAAGTTAAAGATGGAGCTGGAGCGACTACTGGAGAAGCGGGAGGTTGATTGACTGCTGTAGTATCCCTCGCGCTTAGCTTTTGAAGCAAAATATTTATGTGATGGTCCTTCTCCTCCATCAACCGAGTAATTTGCATCATATGCTTACTCATTTCTATGACTTGGAGCTGAAGAGCGAACAGAGGATGATGACATAGGACGTCTCGGTGTTGCATGCCTGTATCCTCCATGTCATCGTCAGAGACGCTATTGCGCTGACTTGCTTCTGCTTGATGACGGATGTTTGTCCCCTACAGAGGAGGTGCAAAGTCCATTGGAGAACCCAACTGGGCTCGGGGTTGGGGCTGATCCTCCCCAAATTTATGGATATGGATTCCAGGATCGAGACTCGTTTCTTCATGCACCAAGGCCTCATCGACGCTTTCGTGAGCATCTTCGACAGTAGTTTCTGGTGTGAAATCATCCGCAAGAGTTCAAGTATGCCGAGTGTAGACACGTACCACCAGGGGAGCATCATCCTCTAGGTATTTTGGATCACCATGTTGGAGTAGCGGAAAATCGGTGATAGACGAAAGGCTTGGAGCAAACGCATCATTGTTTGTCCCAGCTATGACAAACTTGAAGCAACTTCTTCAAACGTACGGATAAAAGGAGAGGATGGTCCCGCCTGGCGTGCCAGAAATCTATATGCACAGAAAAAGATTCGGGTGGTCTTTATTGCACAAAATGAGATTACAGAGGCCGGGACCAGGGGACTCAGGGGTGGTGAGCTGGATGCGGCAAAGATTTGATCAGGAGATTAAGGAAGAGATCCTCTAGAGGGTTCCTTTGATCCACGTCTCCATGTTACTCCATGCGAGAGCTCTGAAGGGGTTGCCCGGGACAGAGATCTTTACAGGGTGAGGGTTTCTTGAGAGCCTAAGGAGTCTTCGCCGTAGCGTTTGTCCCTTCAGTGCTTCGCACTTTCTCGGCTATGGGGTTTTTGGCTTTGCTCCTCGGTCTTCACGTCTCCCTCGGCTCTGGCTAGATCTTGGCATCCTCGATCGTCGGTTCACGGCGTCAATCGTGTTTTTGGCATCAGCTTTGGCTTTGGCTTTTGGCTTCGGCTTTGCTTTGGCGTGGCTCTCACTTTTGCTTTGCTTTGGTGCTTGCGCTTTAACGTAGATGAGTAGAGGCTTGCGATGCTTTAGTTCTTCTGGACTTTGCGTCGTATCGGCTAGAATGTGCGGTGCTTTGCTCTTAACCGTCGTAGTTGCTTGGCTTTGGCACGTGTGTTGCTTTGGCAAAGGCTTTACCGGTGCTTTTGCTCCAGCTTCTTGCATTGGCTTTTGCTTTGGTATTGGCTTGATCTTCTTCTCAAACAGCGATGGTGATGTCTCCAAGGCTTCTTTATTCTTTCGGCTTCCTCGACGGTTGTGGCGTCGGCTTGACTTCTCTTCTTCTTTGGGCTTCTTTTGTGTAATCGGAGTCAAAGGCTTCGTTTTGAAGGCAACAGGTGTAGCGCCGCTTCGGATGTCCTACTCCAAGCTTTTTTCTTCATGAATGGAGCGGACGTTGTTGAAGATGACGAGGTGATATCACTTTGATCATCTTCTCTGGGCTTTTGGGCTTGATCAGAGTCGAAGGCTTGATGAAGATGACAGGGTGGTGCCGCTTCGATCTTCTTCTCCGAGCTTTTGGGCTTGATCGAAGTTGAATGTTTATTGAAGACGACGGGGTGATGTCGTCTCGATCTTCTTCTCCGGCCTTTGCTTTTGGCATCTTCGGAGTTGAAGGTTTATTCTTCTCTGAGCGTTTTTCTTTGTGCACGGAGTCGAAGGGTTGATCTTCTTGTGCAAGGGTCTTCACGTTGATGAGGACCTTCAACCTTAGATCGTTGAAGGGAATAGGCTTGCCCGAGCCTCATGAAACCTTAGGTCGTTGAAGGCGTGTCTCCTCCTTTGCAGAGCTTTCTCGTCTCTGGCTTTTTCTTTGACCTCTTGAGCCTTCCCCCTCCCCCTCTATTTATAGGTGAAGGGGGATGGGAGAGATATGGGAATATTTATTTGAATCCCTTTAATATCTCTCTGATAACTACCCAAGATTCATTCCTTCATTGATGGGGGGAATAAACCTTTATTTATTTTCTTTTTCTAGCAGAGTAGTTATGGCCCAATCATTTTGAATTTTTACTTGAATCTTGCACATTAAATCGATGGCAATCCGGCTTCGTTTCTTGTCCGTCGGATCGAGGGATCAACGTAAATCCACACTTATGTAGATGTTTACGTAACCTCCCCCTGCGCATGGCGGTTTTCTTTTATTTTTCGATCTTCTTCTTTTCTTTCCTTTCCCTTCCTTTTTTTTCTTTCTTTTCTTTCCTTTTCTTTCTTTTTTGTTTGGGCCAACCGCTCCCTACCCGTGGGTAGGGGGCACGGTTTTCCAAGGGGTGGCCGGGTGGTCCCCACTTGCGGATGGGTCCACCCAACCCCTCTTTTGGCTCGGGTCGGGTACTGCAGGTCCGGGTTCGTGCCGGGTTCGGATTTGATAAATTTTGTGTGTCTTGCAAGATCTTTACAAGGTGAGGGTTTCTTGAGAGGCTAAGGATTTATCGCCATTGCTTTTGTCCCTTCCGTGCTTCGCGCTTTCTTGGCTAGAGGGTTTTTTGCTTTGTTCCTTGGTCTTCACGTCTCCCTCGGCTCTGGCTAGATCTCAGCGTCCTTGATCGTCAGTTCACGGCGTCGATCGTGCTTTGGCTTTGGCTTTGGCTTTGGCTTCAACTTAATTTCAGCTTTGGCTTGACTTTGGCATGGCTCTGGCTTTAGCTTTGCTTTGGCGCTTGCGCTTGAACGTAGATGGGTAGAGGCTTGCGATGCTTTAGTTCTTCTGAACTTCGCATCGTATCGGCTAGAGCGTGCGGTGCTTTGCTTGTGGCTGTCGTAGTTGCTTGGCTTTTGCACTGGCGTTGCTTTGGCGTGGGCTTTATCGGTGCTTTTGCTTCGGCTTCTTGTATTGGCTTTTGCTTTGGCGTTGCCTCGATCTTCTTCTTGAACGACAATGGCTACTCCTTCACTTCTTCTTTATTCTTCTAGCTTCCTCAACGGTTGTGGCTTCGGCTTGACTTCTCCTCTCCTTCGGGCTTCTTTGGCATGATCGAAGTTGAAGACTTTGTTTTGAAGATGACGGGTGTAACGGCGCTTCGGGTGTCCTTCTCCAAGATTTCTACTTATTGAATGGAGCGGATGTTGTTGAAGACGACGGGATGATGTCGCTTCGATCTTCTTCTCTGAGCTTTTGGGCTTGATCGGAGTCGAAGGCTTGTAGAAGATGACAGGGTGATACCGCTTTGATCTTCTTCTCTGGGCTTTTGGGCTTGATTGGAGTTGAAGGCTTGTTGAAGACAACGGGGTGGTACCGCTTCGATATTCTTCTCCAGCCTTTGCTTCTGGCATCTACGGAGTTCAAGGTTTCTTCTTCTCCGAGCTTTCTTCTTCGTGCCCGGAGTCGAAGGGTTGATCTTCTTGTGCAAGTGTCTTCATGTTGATGAGGACTTTCGATGGACTAAGCCGGTCCCAAAGGGATAGGCTTGCCCGAGCCTCGTGAAGCCTTAGGTCGATGAAGGCATGTTTCCTCCTTTGCAGAACTTTCTTGTGTCTGTCTTCGACTTTGACCTTTTTTAGCCTTCCCTCTCTCCCTCTATTGATAGGTGAAGGGGGGTGGGGAGAGATATGGGAAGGTTCAATTAAATCCCTTGATTATCTCTTCTATAACTACCCAAGATTTATTCCCTCATTTATGGGAGAATAAACCTTCATCTATTTTCCATTTCTGGCGGAGTAGTTATGGCTCAATCATTTTGAATTTTATTTGAATCTTGCATATTAAATCGATGGCGACTCGGCTTTGTTTCTTGTCCGTCGGATCGAGGGATCGACGTAGATCCACGCTTGTGTAGACGTCTACGCAACCTCCTCCTACGCATGGCGATTTTCTTTCCTTTTTTTTTTCTTTTTCTTCATTTTCTTTCTTTCTCTTTTTTCCTTTTCTTTCTTTCTTATCTTTCCTTTTTTGTCTTTCTTATCTTTCCTTTTCTTTTCTTTCTTGCTTGGTCGGCCACTCCTTACCCGCAGGTAGGGGGCACGATTTTCCAGAACAAAAGGGGAGGCCAGGTGGGCCCCACTTGAGGATGGGCCCACCTGGCCTTTCCCTTGGCTCGGGTCGGGTCTGGCGGGTCCCGGGTTCGCGTCGGGTTTGCCCCTGGGGTGTGTCTATACCGTCTACATAGGTCGTTGATGGAGAATCGAGATAGAAGCTATCCGGGAAATAATGTCTGAGGAAAAAAGAGAATGTTTCATTCGTCGTCCGGCAAGAAGAGATCAATAATGGAAGAAATATGACAAGAACCATGCACGTCGACCGGGACTACCACCATGTCTATTGGGATGTATCCCAGCCAGGGGGTAGACCAAGGATTGAAAGATGCACTAGTCCAAACAGCCAATTGAAGAAGGTGACGAACCACCGGAACCCCCTTCGATATGGCAAGCCAAGACCATGACCTTTGCCGTGGGGCAGGTCACTCCCAAGGGTTGTCACCAACACCACATTTAGTATAATAGAACCCCATTGTGCACCAGTCTTGGATATCATATCCGAAACTCAACGACCCATGAGCGCTTGCTTGAGAGGACGAAGCTGCTAAAGGCTAAGTCCTCCCACCCGCTTAGGATGACAAATCTCAGCCCATTGAATCAAGTGGAGCCCCTTAAAAGAGCCAGCCTTAGCCCATAGGAAGCGACACAATTCCTTTTCAATAGCATCCAACACACTCGACAGGACCCAAATATGAGATAAGAGATACAGGGGAATAGACTGGAGAACAGACTAGAGCAGAGTGATCCTTCCCGGAAAGAAATGAATGTGAAATTTCAACCCCATAATGCGAGAGAGGATAGATGAAGTGGAGGAAAACTCAGACAAAGGCAACCGTTTGCCTGAAAGAGGAATCCCAAGGTAACGAATGAGCCCGGTCAATTCAGAAATTTGAAGGTAATGGGTAAAATCTTGGCGTTGAGAATTGCTAATGCGGTTCCCAAACACTACAGCAGATTTTTGGCATTTGATTTGCTGACCGGAAGCCAAGCAATATCGTTTCACAGTAGTTGTACGGACATGAGATTCGGCCACCATAGCCCGAGTGAAAATCATACAATCATCCGCATAAGCCAATGCCTTAATAGAACTACTTGATGGAGCTAGCCGGACACCAATGAGCTCACCGAAGGAGAGGTGAAGCTTGAGGGAGTATTGGAGGATTTCCGCCCCGAGGATAAACATGTATGGCGCCAGAAGGTCTCCTTGATGGAGTCCATGAGTAGAGCTGAACCAAGACGTCTGGGACCAATTGAGAAGAATAGAGAATGAGGGATACTCAATACATCCCTGAACCCATCCTATCCATGTTGCGCTAAATCCAAATCATGTCATTACCTTCCCTAGGAATCCCCACGTCATCTGATCGTAAGCACTAGCCATATCCAGTTTGAGGGCGATAAGGTGGTGATTACTAGAGGCATACGATCCTTCGAGTGAAAGGCTTCCTGAGCAAGGATGATATTGTCTGAGATGCTGTGACCTTTCACAAATACCGCTTGTTCAGGTGAAATCAAGTGGGGAAGGATGGGTTGAAGGTGGTTGACGAGGATTTTAGCAATGATCTTGTAGAGGACATTACGGAGGCTTATGGGTCAAAAATGATCATACCACAGAGGGTTGGAAGTTTTAGGAAAGAGGATAATGAAAGTTGTCTTCCACTCTGGAGACATACATCTAAGGGAGAAGAAGGAGGAAACGGCTGGGCAGATAGCATCCCCGACAACATCCCAATTAGTGATAAAGAATTCGACCGAATAGCCGTTTGGGCCTAGCGATTTACCACGGGGGAGGAAAAAAAATAGTAGCAGAGATTTTGGCGCAAGAAACGTCACAAGTGAGGAGCAAGTTTTCTCTTTCAGGGATCAATGAGGGAATGGAACTCAGAATATCGTCATCATTATCGAGAGGAGGAAGGTTCCACTTGGCCTTAAAGTGCCGGAGAAGGATGCTTTCCAAATCTTTACGGTCTGTCATGGTAACCCCAAACTCATCCTCGAGAGTGAGGATGCGATTACGCTTCCGACTGATAGAAGTGGTGAGGTGGAAGAATCTAGTATTAAGGTACCCTTGTTGCAGCCAAAGGATCCGAGACTTCTGGCGCCACTTGGTTTTTTGTAGCTGAAGAAGATGGAAGTAGTCAGACAACAATCCCTGAAGGAACTCAACCTCTAACGAAAGGAGCCGACGAGAGCCCTCAATATTCTACCAGATAAGGATGTGGTCCCAGGTCGCCTGAACTTGGCGATTAATGTCCCCCTTAACAGCGATTTAACCCTTTGGGATGCCTACACTTGGACGATTGAGAGGCCATTGTAACATGTGGAAACATCACGACTCTAAAATTATTGGGATGTGACCAGGCGCGTAGTTTACCTGTCGGATTGAGATTTTTGTAGTATGAAATGCTTAAGCAATGGGTGAGTCACCTAACCCAACCTTGCTTGTAGTGGGATTGACCTTCTCATTAGAGCCCTTGTTTTTTTAATACATAAATAATATTCTATTGATTAGTGGCAAAGAAGAGAAGGGTAAAATGGGAAACAAAAGGTAGGATGGAAGAAAGAATGAGTTAGTGGGATTGCTATTCTCATAATAGGCCTTGGTTTTTTAAATCGATAAATAAGACTCAATTGAGTAGTGGAAAAGGGTAATATTCTTGGATGGTATTTGTGATTTGTGTAGAGATAAAACGGGACAGGCAAAAATGATACATTACGGTCCTAGCCCTTATGTTTGTTTTCGTGACATAGGATTCCAAATATTAGGTATGAATTAATATACAAGGTAAAGGGTAAAATGGGAACACATGCAAAGGATGGAGGGATGTAAGGACCCAAAAGTGCGGAATTATGTAGGGTGGGTATGGATAAAAATCACATATTTTTTCTTTATAAAAAAAGAGCAGTTATTTTCTGGATAATCTCTCATTAGACTCCTGAATTATGTAACAGGTAAAAAAAACAACACAACCGTTTGATGAAAAGGACTGACCAAAGAGATAATTTTGCACCATGTCCCTTTCGAAAAGATACAATTACTGTAAGTCCCTTGTTGACTATTTCATGTCTTTAAATGACAAAACCATGCCTAATCCTAAAATCACATTAAAGAGTGACAATCTGTAATTATTAGTTACAGTATTTTACAGATTGGTACTCTTTGCTACAGTGATTTTATTGTGGTTGATATTGTGATTGCTGCAATGATTTCAGTGGGGTTTTTTTTTCTAGTTTAGAGCGGTTCAATTGGAAAGCACAATCTAACATGCCAATAAGCAAAACAGACTAGACCGGGTTTACATAGAAAAACTCTTTTTCAACATCGAAGGGAAAAAAACCACAGGGTGAGCGAGAAATTTATTAGCAAGCCAAAATAGATTACAATCTCTCACCTTGACCCACATACACCCGGAGAGGATTGACCTCCCAAATGCCGACCTCTCAAGCCTCTCTCTCTCGGGCTCCGAAAACTCCGGAAAGAGATGAGCAGTACCTCCCCTTCCAGCATTCGGATCCTTTGTTCTGAGGGTGTAGGTCCCCTTTTATAGTGGACTGGGTGACAGTTAGAATGCTCCGAGCAGAACGGGCTTGGTGACATGTCCTTCATGATTTCAGCGATTATCTTGGTGACGTAAGCAGCACCCTGTGGTTGTTTGTTTGCACTAGCAGTTAAGGCCGCAGATGCGCCTTTCCTTTCTGGTCGATCGAGAATCTCGGGGCGTGAACTATCCGGCCGAGTTTTTCGGGCGTAACTGCCAAGGAAACTAGATGCATGATCTTTGGGCCAAATCATAGCGTATCGTGTAAATTCCGGAGCTACCTCGGGGCGAGAAAAGCGGAATCCCCTTTGAATTCATCAGCATCTTAATCGATTGGCCATCTTATATCGGTTAGGTGTGACAGCCGGACGTTCTCGCAATTGGTCGTCCGGGCGTGACGGCCGGTCAATCAACCTCGTTAGGGGTGGCCGACCCCTTGGTCGGCCGAGATTTGATGGCCGGTCGTCCGGGCTCTAACAATTGCAATGGCTGGTCGACCCTCTTTGGTCGGCCGAGTATGACGACCGGTTGTCCATGCGTGCCGGCCGGTTGGCCCTCTTTGGTCGTCCGGGTGCGACAGCTGGTCGTCCGAGTGCGACGGCCGGTCGTTGGGTATGACGGCCGATCGTCCGTGCGTGACGACTGGTCGTCCGAGCACAACAGTCGGTCATTGGGCATGACGGCCGGTCGTCCGGGCAAGCCGGCCGGTGGCTTGGGCATGACAGTCGGCCTTCCATGATCCACTCCTTGGTCGACTTAGTAAAAGATGACGGTCCGTCGATTGGAGAAAATGGAGGGTGAACGGTCAGACAAACATCCCATCCACTGCTGATGAGCTGATTCTTTGTTCACCTGAGGCCACTCGATTTGGCCGACCGAGTCATCCCAATCGGTTAAAGGCAGCATCCTCCTATAAAAGCTCACTCCTTTGCAATGACTTATGGCTGGTGGCGTTTGGTGTGTGACAGCCAATCATTGTCGTCGACCGACCGATCGGTCATTCACGATCGACCATCTGCACCCTCTCTGACCTCCACATGTACGCTCCAAATTGGCTGGCCTCCTGATGAAACCATGGTACACACAATTTCACTGCACTAAAAAGTAACAATATGATTATAGCAAAGAGTAACAATCTGCAATTGTTACTCTTTAGCTACAATACTTTTCAGACTTTACTACAGTGATTTCATTGTAGCATATATAATGGTTGTTCTTCTCAAAAAATATATATATAGTGTCTGTTAGTGATTTCACTGTATCAAAGAGTAACAATCTGCAAAGTACTATAGCAAAAAACAACAATCTCAAAAAACTATAGCAAATTATTATTTTACTACAATGAAATTACTGTAGCAGTCTACAGTGACATCATTGTAGCGGCACAGTCAAATCACTTTAGCAGCTACAATGAAATGTGATTTCAAAGAAATGCTACTATTTATTACTAAATTGTTAATCTTCAAGTGATTTCCAGGGCTGATTTTTTTTTTTGGGAGGTATTTCCAGGGCTGATTTAGTGAGGGGGGGGGGGGGGGGGGGGCAAGGTGGGGGCACGTGCCACCCCAAAATTTTGATCGAACGGTTAGTATTGCTTCACAATTGCACCCTAAAAAAATCAAAATGACTTTTGTGGCCCCCCCCCTATGTGCTAGATGCGCGAGTGCATACTACGTAACCGAGACCCGCGAGGCCGCGATCTTTTTTTTTTTTTTTTGAGAATGAGCCCTACACTGTTGCACACCGCTGTCGATTGAGAGATCTCTTGTCGGAGATTGGCGCCAACTAGGGGTGTTCATGGTTCGGGTTGGTTTGGTTTTTTGATAAATTTGGAACCGAACCGAAGTTGATCGTTTCTCTAGAAAATGGAACCGAACCAAACCATTCCCTGGTAAAAACCGAACCAAACTAAACCGGAAAAGTTCGGCTCGGTTCTGCGAGTCTTTCAAATCGCTCGTCATCACACCGTGAGGCGTGAATGGTTAAGCCGCTGAGTTGGTTTAGATTTCATTTTTAAGCCTTTAACTTAGGATGCTGCTATTTGCCCCTATAGAATTACTAATAACACCCTTAATTTTTTACTTTAAGATATTTCATAAGTTGGGATTTGGGGGTACTAGTAAGTATGTAGGTAACACCCTTCACTTTTTAGTTTCATCACACCGTTGAACACTTGAAAGTTTTGAATGCATCAAATGGTGGTAATTGAGGTCACCACCATGTAATGTATAATATTAGTGAGACTGTACACTGTATAGGAGTAACTACTGAGGTTATAGTACCAATGGTTCGGGTTGGGTTGGTTCGGGTTAAAAAACTCACAACCTAGAACCGAACCGACCATTGCGGGTTTTTTTTTTGGAACCGAACCAAGCCGAACGGTCAAAAATACCCGATCCAAACCGAACCAAATAGACCGGTTCGATTCGGTTTGGCGGGTCAACCCGAACCGATGAACACCCCTAGCGCCAACATCCTTCAAAATCCCGACTTGCTAGTTGAGTAGTTGTCATCATTGAGAGATCTCTTGCCCATATCTCCAAGTGACCAAGTCCTCAGATTGGGAACCTCAGATGATTAGATATGATTTGTACTAAACGATTTCAAGGTTTTCATAGGCACTAACTCATTGACTCTCCTTCCCCTTCCTCGATCTTCTTTTCTCCTCTACTATCTAAGTCTTGCACTCGAACGATTTCATCGGTTTTTCGTGTTTGGTTTTCATTGATGCTTGCAGTCTTACAGTGATTCATGGGTTTCGAACTTCCGATCGATGAATGGTAAGATGCTTTGTTTGATAGGAGTTTGATTCATCAAAGCCTTATTCATCTTTGTCTGATTGGGCTTTTGAGTTCTTGTTGATTACACAATCGAATAGGAGACCAGTGGATGAATGATTGCTTGATCACCTATATTGAGAGATATGTATTTGATGAAATTGATAATGAGATGATCATGAACCGTTTTCAGACAATGAAAGCTTGTAGAGGACAATTGTAATTGACGTTTCTTTTAAATAAAAGTCTACTTTCAATCTTATTGCATGTACTTGAAGCTTTTATATCTCCAAAATATTTTCTTTTATTTTGTTGTTGTGAATGGAAAATAAAGATTTTCGATTCCCATCGTCAAAAAATTTACACTTATAAAATGTATCAAACTGTTAAATTGTTATGTGCCCCCCCTGGAAAAATCCTAGCTCCGCCATTGGTGATTTCCCTCTCCAAGTACAGGTAGAAATAAAATGAACATTTTGACAAGATCTAGTAGGGCTGGGACTTAGTTCGGACGAACCCGAGCAACCCGACCAAATTCTGAATTTGGACAAACATGGGCAACAATGTTTACGAATTTGAACGGGCATGGATAATTTTTTTCTGCCCGAATTCAAATTTTTAAAATTATGGTCGGTCGTATGACCAACTCAATTAACCCCAGGAACCCGAGGAACATATTATATCTGCAGATTTTGCTTCGACCATTTGATCCCCCTAGAAGTTTTGGAATTTGATAAAAATTGACGAGGATGATCATCTTACCCGAGACAACACCCTCACCAAATTTCATTAAATTCCAAAACTTCTAGAGAGGTAAACAAGCGAGAGGTGCAGCGTCGTTGCTGCACCTCGGATGCAGGCTCCCCGCCCCCATTTGATGACCCTAAAACTTTTGGAATTCCTTGAAAATTGGTGAGGATGATCATGTTACCATAGACAACACACCCATAAATTTTCACGAAATTCCAAAAATTATAGGATGGTCAAAATGATCGTAGTTCATTTTCTCCTTCCGTAGCTCATAGCTCTCTCTCTCTCTCTCTCTCTCTCTCTCTATATATATATATATATATATATATATATATATATATATATGGGGAGGGATACTCTTACAAGTCACCTCTTACAAGTGGGATCTTACTAATGATCCCAGCCATCCATTTCGGAATGGATGGC